>LPNX011173703.1:212835-321096 GCA_001517045.1 Pseudotsuga menziesii
ACAAATCTCCCTGTGTTTTTACTCAAATTTCGATCGGGAGAGCTCGTTGGTTGTGGAATTTGATTCTGCATCCAACGAGTACCCACACTGCATACTTTTGACGGACCCCGCTACCCCAAAAACAAGAAATACCTGAAAAAATGTGATGATGACATCNTAATTTTTTTAGGAGGCCTGTTACGGAGAGAAACTTCCTATGGCTTGGGGTGTACCACAACAGATAGCTAGACCTATGAAATCAATCCCTTTCCAATATGCAAGAGAAACCAAACATATAACACTAAATGATCTTGAATCATACCTTATTCTGGATGATAGAACTAGATCCCCATTGAGCTTCTTCCAAACCTGCTTGTGCAAGCAATTTTCTCTCAACAATAGAAAACAATACAAGCATGCTATATAATATGGTGTTAGATCTACTCTAGAATATATAATCAACAATGTATAAGCAATTAAACATATCCATGGATTCAATATTCATTCAAATGCACATTATTGGACAGGAAAAGATATTTCTATAAATCAAATCAGAGATTACACAAGTGACAACCTATGTTGGCACTTCTACGAACCGGAGAAACTGAGTCCTCCACCTAGGCCTCCACCACCTCAATCCTCCATCTCTTGATAGCAAGCTCATAAGGAAAGGCAAGATTTAGAAGAACACAAAGTGCTCCAAAGGGACAAAGGGATGCAAACTCAAGTATATGCAAGCTACGAAAACAATGGACTATAGTTTCCTTTCTCTTCAATTCCTCTTCTTCAATGTATCCAAGTGGTTCCTTATATAGCACTCCAAAGGGGTAATGAAGAGTCAAATTTGAGCAATCTCAAGGCATATGGAAGGCCAAGAGTCAAGTGGTTTGGACACACATCAAGAAAAACTCCAAAAATATTTGGACTTATGCACACATCCTCATGTACGCGGTTTTGAGGTCAAAATCCACGTCCCCGACCCTCCGACCGGTGAAGAGGATGCTATGATACATCAAATCATCCAGGCATCTAGCCCCATGAACATGGACATACATACATATATTTCTAAAGCATGATACTTAAAAACATAAAACATATTATGAAGCATAATCATTCATATACACAATGGAATCAAAACATATCAATCAACACTCATGCATATACAGATCAGCATTTAACATGTATATCATCATTCATCAACGGTAAATATGATTGCAGACACAAGTTAAGCAAGAGTACTTATCTTATTAAGAACTTGTTCTGTAACCAGCTATGTCGCTACAACGTTCCACCCAACCATAGGCTCGTGTGCTCCTCAATCTCTTAGCAACGTTGCCACCCCCGAGTCAGGCATGATTCCCCAAGGAATAAGGAACTAACAGGCTTACACATAGCCAAGGATAACAACACCACAAGGGTACACAATTCAACCAAGCCAACATAGTTGGGTTTATCAGGCGAACAACAGTTCAGCCAAGCCAACAAAGTTGGGTTTATCAGGCCATCCCAAAGCTGGGAAAGGCTAAATACTAAGCTGGTGAGCTCATTGAAGAGCTGTAGACACCCACACCAGAGCCATCCTAGCTTCTAGAACACCCACACACACCCAACACAATGAAACCAGTCCCTTCTCTACAATGCAATCCCTCAGACCCTGATCTCCCTTCCAATGTTATTCAGGGGTTGTGGAGAAGAAAACTAGCTCAATAGTTCTGTATGTGTGGTTCTCAACCCACCAGGTTTATCAAGCACCTCAGGCCCTCATTCACCACTTCAATGCAGTCCGAGGAAAAAACCACTGCATGCAAGCAGCCAACAGCTATTCAAGCTTTTATAGGGGAAAAACATAGTTCATTAATCATGGCAAATAACAGCCCATGGGAAACTATGAAACCACAGCTCTCGATCCTCAAGGCAATCGAATCTCAATCTGTGTGTGAGGGGGAAAAGACACAGCCAAAGCAAAATGTGGAAGATACCACCACCCCCACAGCGTAGGGATTCACAGCATCCAATTGATCCTCAATACAATCGCTGTAGAATTTGCACAGATCAAAAAGGGGTAAAAGAACATACTATCACTCTATACGGGAAAGACAAAATGCAACCCCACCAAACTATTGATGCCATTATAGCCTCGAATCAACGGTGGACATAACAAAACAATAAGCAGTCTGAAATTGATGGAAAAAGATACAAAACTCTGTGTGAACAGAGGAAGAACGTTTCTCCGATTAGCAAGTGGTGTGTGAAGGAATGTTGAACCCCCAAACAATGAATTGGGGAGATTTTAACTCAGTCCATGTGAAGAAACTGAACAGACTCATGATCTGGTTAGTGGGCAGACCATCCGCACGTCGTGGGGAGTGAGAGCAAGCGTGGGCGTGGTAGTGGTATTTCTGCCAACAAATTGCTTCCCCAACTAACAATGGAAAACTAAGGTGGTGGTGAGCAAAAGAGAGTGGTGACACATGGCTCTTCCCCCATGACTCAATGTTCAACATCCCCCCTTCCTTATCCTTAGGAATCATGCCCCTTCTCAATTTAGTTGCAGTGAACATAGCTGGTTGGGTTATTTCATTAAAATGCACATTTACATGATGTCACAATTTAATATATGCCATATGTCCTGATATACCATCGGTGACCATTCCAATCCAAAAAATAACATAACTAAATCGATGGTGGGGCCTTTTCCTTTAGCTTCGCACCATGATTATTTACAATATATGTATCATGTATATTTAATGCAAGCAGAGTTAAAACTAGGGTATTACATTCCCCTCTCCCTTTAATATCACTATCCTTAGTGCTTTTACAAAATTTGAACAAAATGCTACACTGGTACAGCCTAAGTGTTCTGCAAAATTGAAAAAAAATGGATGTGCCAATCGCATGGCATCCTCCATCTCCCACGTAGCCTCTTCAGGTCCGTAGTGCTCCCATTGCACCTTTACCTGCCCTATGGCTCCATTCCGAATCATTGTGACCTTCCTGTCGAGGATACGCATTGGCTCGATTTGGAACTCTCCCTCAGGTTCCACCTGAATCACATCCCAATTTATCACATGGTTAGGATCATGTACATACTTCTTAAGCAAAGGAACATGAAAAACATTATGAGCTCTAGTACTAGCAGGCAATGCAAGTCTATATGCAATTGGCCCTATTCTTTCAAGCACTTCAAATGGCCCACAGTATCTAGGTGAAATCTTAGCACAACTTCCAAGCTTCAAGGAACTTTTCTTTGCTTTCACTCTGAGGTAAACATGATCCCCAACAATGAACTCTCTATTCACCCTATGCTTATCTACATAGTTTTTCTATCTGTCCTGTGCTGCTTTTAGATTCTGCCTGATTTTTACAACCTCGTGCTCCATTTCCTTGAGCAATTATGGTCCAAGCACAACTCTATTCACTAGGTTATCCCAAGTCACTGGTGTCCTACACCTTCTTCCATACAAATCTTCATACAGACTCATCCCCAAGGATGCTTGCTGTCCATTGTTAAAATAAAACTCTACCAAGTGTAAGTAATCTTCCCACTTGGTTGGTTTGTCCATCGCACACATGCGAAGCATATCTTCAAGCACCTGATTAACTCTCTATGTCTGCCCATTTGTCTGAGGATGGTATGCAATGCTGAAGTTTAGCTTTGTACCCAAATCTGTAAACAACCCTTTCCAAAAATTGGAAGTGAACTTGAAATCTCTATCAGAAACTATTACCTTTGGCAATCCATGCAATTTGAAAATATCCTTCATGAAGATCTTTGCAATCATTCATCAGTCTTATGCATAGACTTCACTAGTATAAAATGTGCTGCTTTTGTCAACTTATCTACCATAACCATGATGGAATCATGTTGTCTCCAAGTCATCAGCAAGCTTGTAATAAAATCCATGGAAATAACTTCCCATTTCCATTCCAGAACTGGCAAAGGCTGCAATAAACCTGTTGGATGTTGATGCTCAACCTTTACCTATTGACATTTCATGCACCTTGAAATGTATTCAGCCATGTCCTTTTTCATTCCTGGCCAAAAGTACTGCTTCCTAGCTGTAGCAATTGTCTTCTGGTACCTTGGGTGGCCAGAATACGGAGCTTGATGGATTTCATCCATAACAACTCTTCTCAAATATGCTACATTCAGAATATAAATTCTACCTTTATAAGTAAGAATTCCATCTTCTTCCAATTTATATCCTTCATACTTCTTCTCAAGACTTTGTTGCTGCAATTTGTCTTTTACCTACTCATACAATTCATCTCCGACAATGTGATTAACAATCTGCTACCTCAAATATTATTGACAAATACTAAGAGATGCCACATGCATTTCCTGCACCTTCCTGCTGAGTGCATCAGCTACCTTATTCTCTTTCCCTTTTATATGGTTGATTTCAAAATCAAACTCGCATAAAAATTCTAGCCATCTCACTTGCCTAGCATTTAGAGTAGGTTGATCAAATAGATACTTCAAACCACAATGGTATGTCCTGAGTTCAAATCTTCTACCCATCAAGTAATGCCTCCACATCTTGAGAGCATGTACTATGGTTGCAAGCTCGAGATCATGGGTGGCATAGTTCCTCTCATGCTCCTTCAGCTTTCTTGACTCATAACATATCACGTGGTTGTACTGCATAAGGACTCCTCCAAGCCCTTGTCCACATGCATCGGTACACACCACAAAATCTTTCTTTGGATCTGCAACTTTCAATATTGGTGCACTGGTGAGAAGATTCTTCAACAGTTGGAAGCTTTCTTCACACTTCGAAGTCCATTCGAACTTTATCCCCTTCTTCTGCAAAGAAGTGATGGCATGTGCAACCTTGGAAAAACCTTCAATGAATCTCCTGTAGTATCCTGCAAGTCCCATAAAAGATCTTACATCCGTCACATTTCTTGGAGTAGGCCAATTCATAATGGCTTCAATCTTTTCAGGTTCCACAGATATACCCTCTTCTAAGATAATGTGACCCAAGTACTAAATTCTATCCCTGTAGAAGTCACACTTGCTCAGTTTTGCATACAACTGATGTTCCCTGAGCACTTGCAATGTCAGTCTCAAATGCTCTTCATGCTCCTCCTCATTCTTGGAATAAACAAGAATGTCATCAAGGAAAACAAGAACAAACTTTTCCAAACACTTACTGAAGACATCGTTCATAAGGCACATAAATGTAGCTGGTGCATTTGTGAGACCAAATGGTACCACTACAAACTCATAATGTCCATAGCTTGTCTTGAAGGTTGTCTTATGAATGTCTTCGTCCTTGATTCTCACCTAATGGTAACCAGACCTCAAGTCAATCTTGGAAAACACCTTTGCTCCTCTCATTTGATCAAAGAGGTCATCAATCCTAGGCAAAGGATATTTATTCTTCATAGTAACCTTGTTCAAATGTTTGTAATCAATACAGAACCTGAGTGTACCATCTTTCTTCTCCACAAACAGAACCGGCACTCCCCAAGGAGACACACTCGGTCGGACATACTTCTTTTCCAACAACTCTTGCAGTTGCATATTCAACTCTAGCATCTCCAGTGTACTCATCATGTAGGGTGTCTTGGACACTGGTGCTGCTCCTGGCACAAGTTCAATGGTGAAATCAATGTCCCGCTTTGGAGGAAGTCCTGGAATCTCATCATCGAACACATCCTTGAATTCCTGTAACACCTGATAGTCCTCCAACCTAGGAGTTTCATCTCCTGTTGGTTTTAGAATATGAGCTGCATACAACTGGCAACCTTTCCTACATAAATTCTTCAACTGCATTGCTGAAACCTATCTTACTGAAATTACCTTCGAAATACCTTTCACAACTACTGGGTTTCTTTCTTCATCCATGCATTCAAAAATCTTATTATAACATTCAAGCTTCACTCAGTGAGCTTCTAACCAATCCATTCCAATGAGAACATCATAGGAACCAAGCGGTAGAATATTCAAATCTACACAAGTGTTCAATCCATTCATGACCAATGGACATTTCTCTATCACTTCTCTGACCTTTCTCTTAGTCCCAGTGGCTAGCTGAACTAGCCAAGATTTTCCATGCTTTACCTTCTTAAAAGCACAAATCTCCACTACTCTAGGAGTAATGTAACTGTTAGTAGAACCAGGGTCAATCAAAATAGAAACAAATTGTTCAACAATCTTACCTACAACTTCAACCACAGTTGACTGATGTTCTACCTTGGTGGTCCTCTAGTGCTGCATAAATTCTAGGGACTGCTCTTGCTACTTAAACCATTGTTTCTGCTCCCTGAATGTTATAAGCTGGTCTTGTACTTTCATTCTCAAGTGGAAAATATCTGTGCAAGTGAGGTCCTTCACATTTCCAACATTTGAGTGGACCTTTATTCTGATGTGGCTCTTTAGGATTTCCACCTGTCACTCCAACTGGATTACTCACAGCTTGGGATGGTTGCTTCTACTGATTCCTAAATCTAGAAGGTTTGAAACCTTTCCTTCTTTGGTCAAAATTCTTGCTCTTCTTGTCCTTCCATGCCTTATGGTAATCAGGTTTACCTTTTCTTTGCTTATAGCAATACTTAGCCTTTCTTATTGCTTCTTCAATATTTCTTGGTTCATAAAACTCAATTCTATCTCTATAAGCTTGAGGCAATCCACTCAGAAACTGTTCGATCTTCACTTTTTCATCTCTAATGTACCGAACATACCTCAACAATTCCAAAAACTTATTTGCATAATCATCCATGGTCTGTTGTCCCAATCTCAGCTCATGGAACTCCTTGATCTTGTCATCATAATACCTGTAAGAAAGGTATTTCTACCTGAAATACTTCTTGAAGGTATTTCTACCTGAAATACTTCTTGAACTATTTCCACTTCAGTTTCCTTTCATTGATTCCCAAGTTTACTTGCTTGAAATGTTCCCACCAAATGGATGCTTGTCCATTCAGATTGAATATGGCAACTTTTTCCTTCATGTTTCCTAAATAATCCTATAGTTGGAAGTACTTCTTTATCCCAAGAATCCAAGCTTCAAATTCTTGTCTCGTCTTTATCTCAACATAAAATGTAGGAGGTTTAGGTTTCTTAAATTCATCTCGAGAGCAATCCCTCGGGTTCCTTCTTCTTTTCCTTTTATGAGAAGATGAGCTTGTATCTCCACTAGATTCTTCAGAGTCAAATGATCCACTGGAAGTCCTTCTCCTTCTCCTGGTGCTGCTCTTACTGCCTTCTCGCCCAAAGTCTATCTTTTTCTGCAAGTCTGTCAAACTCTGCAATATGGTAGCATTCAACTAATGTTGCTCTTCCTAGGATTTTACCAAGCTTTTCATGGTGGCTACAACCTCAGACAGTATCCCCTAGAATCTCCTTCCATTAGACTCTATGTCATCATTTCCATTACGGACATTTTCTCCCATGGCATCTTCTGCTTGCTCGTAAGAATCCCGAGCATCATACCCATCATGGGTTCTCATGACTGAACAACCTCTTTCTTTACCACACTATTCTTTATGGAGTAGTGCTCTTGGAATTTGTCTATAATCCTGCAATGTGTTAGTAGCAAACTGTTAGATGCATGTCATTAATATAAATCAAAACTACTTACCTTCCTCTTCTGGAAATTCATAAAACACAATTTTGCTTAAAACACAAAATTTTCCTCTTTTTCTTTTTAGTCCTGTGACCATGGATAGTCTACTGAGATCTACTAAAACCTACTAAAATTCAGTTGGAAACTACTTACAAAATCACTGAGAAATTCCTTCGAAAAACCAAAATTTCCCTAGGCCCAATCGGACCTCTTCTCATCTATTTTTTCGACATTTCGGTGGTCAAGCCAACTAACTCATCGGTGGTCTGTTTATTTATTTTTCTCCGGTGTTTCAGCGGGAAAATGACTAGACTTCCGATTTGCATCAGCAGGAAATCAACTATTCATCGGGTGCATAGTCATTTGAGCAAGTGCAATGGCAAAAAGTAATCTTACTGCGATTTCAGCAGGCGAATCGACTAAGCTTTCGATCAGTGATCCGATCATTAAAAAATTTCTGATGCCTTTATACACTTCAAAGTTGGGTCTCTTCCTTGCTAACTCCCTGACATTTCGGCAGCTAAACCTATAATTCCTTTCGGTGTATCAGGCCTGTAATCATCTATCATTCCAAACTTTATCAACGATAGCATAGACTAACCATGTTGCATCGGCGGCCGGGCTCTACGCATCGGATGGTTAGTCATTAATATTTCTAGAATGACGGCCCACAATCGAACTACATCTTCCACAGCCATGGGTCTATCGGTGGTCGGTGCCTCTAGAACCTACGGAATCGGTGCTTGGATTCTCTCCTCGTCGGGTGGTTAGTCCTTTCGGTCTCCGCAACGGCAGACGTTCGGTCAACAAACTTTACCCAACGTAGCTCATCGGAAATGGAATCACCTATTCATCAGTGATTCCATTAACTAACCATTGTCAATGGTCGATGATTCTATGACTTAGAAAAATTTTCAAAATATTTCTCCTTAGTCTTCCTCTTCCTTCTGTCGATTCCATTGGCTCCATCTCCCTTATCCTTCGCCGATCAAAGAAACTGCTTGTTGTCACTACTATTCACTAAACACCACGGCACCGCTAATGAATACCATTAACATGATCTAATGGCCGATGAAGTCGATACATAGAAAAAAATTTGGAAATTCTGTGCCATCGGTGATCGAAGGTCTTACCTGTCAGAAGCATAGTAGTCTAGCCATCCACAACGGTAGCGCTCAATCAGTTAAGCATCAGCGATCCATCTGTCTAAGTGTTCCAATGCACCAATGGCCAAATACTCCAAAAATTTTCCAAATTTTCTTCCTCAGTCTCCCGCCACATCAGTCGTCGGGTCAACTATCTGTCGGGTGGCCTTCCCACTAAGTGCTCCGCTGCATTGTAAGAACTTGTCACTAAGTTTTTCGATGAGCCAACATTCTGGCACTTAGAAAATTTTCTGAATTTTTCTGCCATCACCCTTTTCTCTTGGTTTCTACTGGGCAGTAGGCAACCTGCCACTGTTAACTGTTCTCATGACCCTCTGAGACCCAATGCTGCAACATAACTCTGTCACTACATCCTCACCGCCCATCTAGGCCCATGCTGCAACCAGGGCTCTGATACCACACTGTAATGTCCCCGACCCTTCAACTGGTGAAGAGGATGCTACGATACATCAAATCATCTGGGCATCTAGCCCCATGAACATTGACATACATACATATACTACTGAAGCATGATACTTAAAAACATAAAACATATTACGAAGCATAATCATTCATATACACAACTGAAGAAAAACATATCAATCAACACTCATGCATATACAGATCAGCATTTAACATGTGTATCATCATTCATCAATGGTAAATATGATTTCAAACACAAGTTAGGAAAGAATACGTATCTTATTAAGAACTTGTTCCACAACTAGCTATGTCGCTGCAACATTCCACCCAACCATAGGCCCGCGTGCTCCTCAATATCTTAGCAACGCTGCCACCCCCAAGATGGGCATGATTCCCAAGGAATAAGGAACTAACAGGCTTACACATAGCCAAGGATAACAACACCACAAGGGTACACAGTTCAGCCAAGCCAACACAGTTGGGTTTATCAGGCGAACAACAGATCAGCCAAGCCAACAAAGTTGGGTTTATCAGGCCATCCCAAAGCTAGGAAAGGATAAATGCTAAGCTGGTGATCTCATTGAAGAGCTACAGACACCCACACTAGAGCCATCATGGCTTCTAGAACACCCACACACACCCAACACAAGGAAACCAGTCCCTTCTCTGCAACGTAGTCCCTTAGACCCTGATCTCCCTTCTAGTGCTATTCAAGGGTTGTGGAGAAGCAAACTAGCTTAGTAGCTCTTTCTGTGTGGTTCTCAACCCACCAGGTTTATCAAGCACCTCAGGCCCTCATTCACCACTCCAATGTAGTTCGAGGACAAAACCACTGCATGCAAGCAGCCAACAGCTATTCAAGCTTTTACAAGGGAAAAACACAGTTCATCAATCATGGCAAATAACAACCCACAGGAAACTATGAAACCATGGCTCCCGATCCTCAAGGAAATCGATTCTCAATCTATGAGTGAGGGGAAAAAGACATAGCCAAAACAAATTGTGGAAGAGACCATCACCCCCACAGCATCTAATTGATCCTCAATACAATCATTGTAGAATTTGCATAGATCAGAAAAGGGTAAAAGAACATACTACCACTCTATATGGGAAAGACAAAATGAAACCCCACTGAGCTATTGATGCCATTACAGCCTCGAATCAACAGTGGACATAACAGAACAATACGCAGTCTAAAATTGATGGAAAAAGATACAAAACTCTATGTGAACAGAGGAAGAACGTTTCTCTGATTAGCAAGCGGTGTGTGAAGGAATGGGAACCCCCAAACAATGAATTGGGGAGATTTTAACTCAGTCTGCGTGAAGAAACTAAACAGACTCACGATCTGGTTAGTGGGCAGACCATCCACACATCGTGGAGAGTGAGAGTAGGCATGGGCATGGTAGTGGTATTTCTGCCAGTAAATCCCTACCCCAACTAACAATGGAAAACTAAGGTGGTGGTGAGCAAAAGAGAGTGGTGACACATGTCTCTTCCCCCGTGACTCAATGTTCAACATCCCCCCTTCCTTATCCTTAGGAATCATGCCCCTTTTCAATTTAGTTGCAGTGAACATCGTTGGTTGGGTTATTTAATTAAAATTCACATTTACATGATTTCACAATTTATTATATGTTGTATGTCCCGATATAGCATCGGTGACCATTCCAATCTGAAACATAACATAACTAAATCAATGGTGGGGCCTTTTCCCTTAGCTCCACACCATGATTATTTACAATATATGTATCATGTATATTTAATGCAAGTGGGGTTAAAACCGGGGTATTACAGTGGAGATAAACTAAGAGTAATGAGTACATCTCCTAAAGTCAAACTAATAACCCAACCAACAGATGTGATATACAGTACTATGTTTGAAGGTGACATGACTCGATTGCTGTTAAAGATAACATCTTTTCGTGTCTGGCTTTTTGGTTTTTTTATTTTTTTTGTGGACTTTTTCAGATATTTTGAAAATGTTGAAAAAGAATAAAAGTGTTTTATAATTACAAATCTAGGAGGAGACGAGCGTCAAGGTTCAAACAAGCTAGCTCCAAGCAGTGGAACATACCTATGCTCAATGCAAGGAAACATGTGCAGGATAACGACACTCAGGGGAAGGTCCCCTCCCAGTAAAAAATGGGGGATCAAGCTGTAAAAGATATGTAAAAAGGCTCTACTTTTCTAAACAGGAGACAAGCTTGTTCTATATGGCTGGAAATCAAGGTCAAGGAAGCTGGCATAAGGCTCAATAAGGCAAGCAAAACTCATGATAGTGCAATTACAACTTGACATATACAAGGGAGTCCAAGGGGAAAGGCCAGCATAAAGTTCAAGAGGAGTATGAAGCTCTTGCTCAAAGTCATGGTGGTACTATACAAAGGACTCCCACACCCTAAAGGATAAATGTAGGCATGGGCACCAAATGCAAAACAAGATCTAACTAGGGTACCCATGTATGGGAAAGCTCTACCATTCACAACATGTCACTTCTGAAAGTAGCAAGAAGGTTTCATGACAAGATAGAATGGGTTCATGCCTAGGGTTAAAATGAAACGGTCATAAGGTTATACAAAATGCAAGCGGATCTGAAATCCTAACCTATATGCCAATTTAGACATAATACCTGAAATAGGCACGAATGGGTCGAATACCTCAAAGAGAGTGTGCAAAACATTAGACCCTACATGACAATAATATTAGTCTAAAATAGCTGGAAATAGTCAATAAAGAGTCCAAACTATAGGCCACAAGGAGTATTGATCATGGCAACTGCATCCAAAGGAAACAGTGTGGTGAAGGATGGGACATAAGAAGGAAAGTAAGGTGAAGACCCAACGTTCATTTATCCACTACCACCCCCGTGAGGGTGACCACTGGTTTAAATACCAAGCGAAGGGAACAAAAATCCTCCACAAATGGAGTATAGGATGGAATATGACCATTCCCAAATCCATGAACACGGTAAGGGGTTGTGATGCCCCCAAGTCCGACACCAGAGTCCATACTATGACCAAGTATGGATGATAGGATACCAGGCATGCCAAAAACAAAAGGATCCAAACTCAAGAGAACATCAATATACTCAAGTAACCATGATCCCAAATGCCCACTAACGCATAAAGAGCACACTCCTAAGAGAATCTACAACCAAAATACAAGAAAACCTAGGGGAGGGTATGTGAGCTCTCGAATGCAACAGGTATGTCTCGCCTAGTAGAGGCTCGAAACTCCCATACACTACAAGCGGAGGTACGTAACCAATTATAGTGGCCCTTAGCTTTAATGTGTACAGTGATTGTGCTGTATGGACGCTACCTGTTCAAGACACTTACAGAATAACCTCTGCAAGTACCCCCTGTGATACTTAGGTAAGTAAACTAAGGTCACCCCAATATAATCAATGCTCAGGCGGATGATCACAGGCGAGATCGACCGTATGGGTAGGGTAGCAAATCCTAAAACTCAAAAGAGCCCTCAAACATGAAGACGATCCTGGAAATATCTCTGGCACTCACAAAAGTTACCAAGGGCTATCCCAATCACAATTTCTCACGCTGCCTCGTGCTTAAATCTCATGTAAGAGGAGCATCCTGAGAAACACTAATTATACCAAGGGTTTCACTCTCTCACCTGGACAGACACCTAATTGTTTGTGTTTAGTAGTCTTGGAGAATTGACTCACAATGAACTATTCCAAGACCTTAAAACCTATTCTTGTTGATGCACCCTATAAAAGAAAAGAGTGTAATTCATTTTTATTAGGCGTTGATTTTAGTTGGTTGTGATTACTCAAAGGGAAATGGCCGTACAACGAATGAAGTTATGACTCAGTAGTGAAGTAAATATGCACACCTAACAAGCAATGACAAGTGCAATTATGTAGAATGAAAACCAGAGTATTCCACTACATGATATGCATGCAAAATTATTCCTTTCTGAATGCCAATGCAATCCTTCCTATATGAAATCCTAAAAACAACTCTCATCCAAGCAATCCAATGCAAGTACCTCCTCAAATCCATATCTTAGATGCAAGTAAGAATGCAACTAATGTATTTTTCACTATAAACAAATGAAAAATTCAATAAAAGTCATTTAAAACTCTCAGTCTCTGCAGCAAGTATAAAACACAAGCCCTACAAGACACGGAGACAAAAAGAGTTTTCACGTCCCCATCCCTCAGACCGGTGAAGAGGACGCGACAAACACCCAATACAGCCGGGCAAACATCCCATGAACATAGACAGGGATAAATCAATGCTGAAATTAAAAACTTACAGGATGCATAATCATACAAGCATACACAGATGCATAATTCTTCAATCATACAGTGGAAACCAACATATACATTCCAGCATTACATGTTCATCATGATTCATGAAACAGTATATTAATTGCAGAGATGAAAGAATAGCAACACTTATCTTTGATGAAGAATTCACCCGCAACCAGCTACGTCGCTGCAACATTCCACCCAACCATAGACTAGCGTGCTCATCAATCTCTCAGCACACTGCCACCCCCAAGTTGGGCATGATTCCTCCAAGGATAAGGGTCAATGCAGGCTTACACATAGCCAAGGGGACACCAAACAGCCACCAACACCACTGGGTTTATCAGGCCATCAATAGATCAGTCAAGCCAGCACTGTCCAAGGGGTAACCACTGCACACTAGCAGCCAAATAATCCCTTCACATCCCTTTGAAGAAGGCAAAACAACCGGGGATGATTCCAAATGAAAGGTGAGACATGGCTCAAGCCTACAAGGAAACTCAGAGTTGTTCTTGGCCCTACCGTGGCCAAAACAACTCAGCAATAGCACCCAAACCATGGTATATCAGCAGCCACAACACACAATGAAGGATAGCAGCAATCCACAGTCCCAAAATAGGGAAAGACTCAGCCAATCAGACATGGAAGTCAACAACCATCCCACATCTAAAAGCCCACAGCACACTGCTCCTCAATGCAGTCGCAGAAGGAGATGGCACAAACAGACAGTGGATCACTATGAATGCACAGTGGTCCAAAAAAAATGCAATTGGACGCCACAGCCAACAAGACGCAGGGAAGACAACAGCCCCGAACATAATCAGTGAGCACGGCTCACGACATGGGAAAACGCCCCAAATAGTATGTGCATGAGTGCAACTTGCACCAAACCACAACACACAGAGGAAAACAAATGCACTGCCGCAAATCATTAAGGAAACTTACTCACAGCCCCTGAGCGCGAAATAGCTCCTGCACCCAAGAATCCCAAGCGACAGCCCCGATTTCTCTTGTTCCCGGCGTGGGAAAAACCAACGCAGAGTCCCTACGTGTGAGCATGAATGGACCACGACCCTGCACGCGAGTAGGAAAACCGACCACGAAGAAGATGGCGGTCGAGGTGAAGGTCAGGCACATGAGGAAGATGAACAGATGCCTTCCTAAGCGCACGGATGCACATGAAAAATCGGGAAGATGAACAGACCACTGCTCCCCCCGTGTGGATGACGAAAAAGCAAGGCGAGAATGGGGTCGTGGGTAGAGTGGGCGTGTGGGTAAGGGACTGACAGTCCTGCCACCCCACTCCCCAAAGGCAATAACTGCCTCAACCACCAGCCATAACTACCCCCAACAACAAAACCAAGTCATTTAAGAGGTTGGTGAAACAAGAAAAGTGACAAACAAACAAAGGTGGAAACACATGGATTTTTCCCCCATAGACCAAGGTTTGACATCCCCCACCCCTTATCCTTTGGAACCATGCCCTTTTCATTCAACGTTGCACTGCCGTAGCTGGTTGTGGCTTATTTTATTTGATGTGTGTATTTACATGATGCCAACAATAATGTGTTGGATAGCACAACATACCATCGGCAACTATCCCCATTGTCGAAACATACACAACCAAATCGATGGTGGGGCTTTTGCCTTGAGCTCCTCACCATGATTAATTACGTTATATACATCATGCAAACGCGGTCAAAACTGGGGATGTGACAAGAGTAATGCACTAATGGCAAAACAAAAAGATAAATAACTAGAACTAGTTCAAATAAAAATCAATGAAAAAGCAGTCTCTGGTCACAAAAGAAGCAGTCAACAAACACCATAAGAACCCAAGAAAACCTAGCCACATTCACCACCCACCCAGCAACTTCCCACAACATCAAACTCAACCAAAAGGGATGATGTATGCGACTGTTTAAAGAACAGTTGTGTATATATGCGACTTTTGGCCAAAAAGCTGCATGTATACATGGATTTTGGCAAAAAAAACTGCATGTATCAACTTTTAGCCAAAAATGCGCGTATGTACATGAATTTTAGCCAAAAACCTGCGTATACAGAGAAGAAAGTGGTAAAAAGCAGGCAAAGGTTCAAACCACTCAAGGCAAGTGTCAATGGATGAACATACTACTAAATGCAACCCAGAAACAGGGAGAAACAAAGAGAAAGTCAAGAATATCAAGTACATTGTGCCCCTAAACCCCTAAGAAAAACAAGGAACATCTGCATCGGAATCGCCAATTCTATTACGAAGAGAAACTTCCTATGGCTTGGGGTGTACCACAACAAACAACTAGACCTGAGAAATCAATCCCTTCCCAATATGCAAGAAACCAAACATCTAACACTAAAGTATCTCAAATCATACCTTATTCTGGATGGTTGAAGTAGATCCTCGTTGAGATTTTTCCAATCCCACTTGCACAAGCAATTTGCTCTCAACAACAACAAACAAGACAAGCATGCTATATAATATGGTGTTAGATCTACTCTAGCATATATAATCAACAATGTATAAGCAATTAAACATATCCATGGATTCAATATTCATTCAAATGCACATTATTGGATAGGAAAAGATATTTCTATTAATCAAATCAGAGATTACACAAGTGATAACCTCTGTCGGCACGTTTGCGAACTAGAGAAACCGAGTCCTCCACCTGGGCCTCCATCACCTCAATCCTCCATCTCTTGATAGCAAACTTCCAAGCAAATGCAATCTTGGGAAAAACACAAAGTGATCCAAAGGGACAAAGGGATGCAGACTCAAGTATATGCAAGCTACGACAAAAATGGACTATAGTTTCCTTGCTCTTCAATTCCTCTTCTTCAATGTATACAAGGGGTTCCTTATATAGCACTTCAAAGGGGTAATGGAGGGTCAAATCTGAGTGATCTTGAGGCATATGGAAGGCCAAGAGTCAAGTGGTTCAGACACACATCAAGGAGAACTCCAAAAATATTTGGACTTATGCACACATCTTGATGTACGTGGGTTTGAGGTCAAAATCCACATATACACGCGAGTATGGGATTAAAAGTTGCGTACATCCATGGACAGGTGTTTTTAGGGATGAACTTGGAAACATCAAAGGTACACTATCATTCCATGGGGCCTAAAGAGTCTACAAAGGGACAAGGAAGGCCATAAATATGTGTTCAACCATGTGTGGTAAAATCAACTGTAACAAGGCCAATTTTGAGTTGAAATTTTCTCGAATTAAGGATAGAATAATTAAACCTAACATAGGAGGAAGAGGTATCACAAATCTTGAAATGGACACCATATCCTTCTTGTAGGTCAATAATTCCATATCTAAAGGTGTATATGATGGCTTGGGGTGCACAAATAGCCCATGAGCTCTAGAGGAAAATTGTATGGCTTCAAACTCTATATTTTGACCTTGGATTGTGTCTAAAGTCACGATAACCATCCTCAATGTTCCAAACTCAAAATGATTGTAATATCCTGATCACATGAAAAATATCCCTTTGCAAGATCTTTGTGGTGTCCAAAGGACACAAGCATGTATCATGATCCTCATATAGACAAATATTATGATATAATACCCTGCATTTTGGAATTGAACCACATATCATGCACCAATAACCATATATAGTGTTCTAAACTTTAAAATGAGCACCATATCCCACTTCTAGACAAAATATTCCCTATGGGGGGCCAATATGGTGGTTTGGGACCTCACACATGGACCATGACCTCCATAACAAAATGCTACAGTGTTATAAAGTACTATATTTTTCATTATACCATGGAACGGTCCTTAAGATCCATCCCTATTGTGCCCCTCCTCAACGTGGTGGCTATATATCACATGTAGGCTAAGGATTCCCTACATAGGCCCTATATAATGATGTGGGTTAGTATACGAAGTACATGGCCCCATAGACAAACTTTATAATTGAACAACATGGGTTTCGGTATCAAACCATGGGTTAGTGACCAAGAAGCATCCAAGATGTGACAAACCTCAAAATGGCCACCATATATTTGTCATAGGGAAAATATGGGCTAGGGCCTCATGGATGTCTTATGTAGAACCCAAAAGCAACATGCTATCGACTAAAACTCTAGATATTCACCCTAGAACATGACTTGGGTCGTGAGAACCATCCTTGGTGTACTAAAACTTCAAATGTGACATTTTTTCATCTTACTCACATGTCAAAGATTTCCTATCCATGGCTTATGTTGTGTCTTAAGGACCCACATATGGCATGTAAGGATTAGTTATAGAATCCATGGACTCAAAACCTAGGTTTTGCACCATACTATGCACATATCACCAAGAAACATATCAAGTCTTTAGAATATTTAAATCACCACCATATAAAACTGTAGGCCCAATATTATGTATTATGGACATGTATGATGACCCAAGTGAGGAAACATGACATGTGAGCCACGTATAAATATATGTTATGGCCTAGTGCCTTGCCTTTTATCCCTAAATCATGACATGGTCGGCATCAAGAACCATCATTGGTATGTTATTTCTCAAAATTATGGATATATCTCACTCATATTCTAAATATTTCCTATGTAGGGCAGATGTGCTTGTTTGGGGTGCTACACATGAATACGATACATAGGGTAAACTAGGCCTTGCAAGTTGATCCCAACCATGGTCAAGTTGTAAACAAATGTTCATGGTGGTATACAACTCAAAATGGGCACCATATCCCACTCATAAGACAAAAAATTGCTCTGTAAGGCCTACATGATGGACTCAGGCCCAACACAGAGTTAGGGGCCATTTATGGGTAATTATGGGTAAATGAAGGGTAGTTAGGGATTTATTAGTGATAATTTAGGGGTAATTTGTGGTAAATTATGCGTGGCTAAGGGTCATTTAGGGGTAATTATTGGGTCATGCGATGTGGTAATTAGGGGTTAATAAGGGGTCAATTATGGGGAATTAGGGGTTAATTAGTGGTAAGTAGGGTCCATTTAAGCCCGAGGGATTAGCTAAACCAATGGTTTCCCATGATGTTGGGAATTTAGTTAGGTTCATGGTGGAATGTTCCCATTTTGAATCCCTATGTGTGAGGAACACTACTCTACATCGATGGGTTTACTAGATAATATGCCATCTATGAATGTTTGGAATCATCCCTTGGGTTTCTCTACAATATTGTTTTCCTTGGAAAAAAGTAGGGGCCATTTAGAGGTTACAATGGTTAATTCTCATGACTTTTTGGGGGGTGGGGATTTAAAACACACCTTGAAAATTAATTTTAGGGGGGGTATTTCAAACCCCCCCAAAACTCATGACAATTGGACTTTTAGGGGAGGCTTTAAAATAATCGCCCCCAATAGTCTAATTCCCGTCACTTTTAAGGGTTTTTTGTTAAATATGCCTTGCAAAGGACCTTTAGGGGGGATCTTTCAACCCCCCCCCAAAAAAAAGAATGTCATGACAATTGGAATTTTGAGGGTGTATTTATAACAACCTCCCCCAAAAGTCCAAATTCTCATGACTTTTAAGGGGGAATTTTTAAAAACTACCTTGAAAATGACCTTTATGAGGGTCTTTCAAACCCCCCACAGAAAGGTCATGAAAATTGGACTTTTGAGGGTGAATTTATAACCACCACCCCCAAAATTCCAAATTCTTGTGACTTTTAAGGAGGGTTTTTTAAAAACCACCTTGAAAAGGACCTTTAGGGGGGTTGTTTCAACCCCCCTCCCCCCCCAAAAAAAAAATTCATGACAATTGGACCTATGAGGGAAAATTTCGAACAACCACCCCCAAAATTTCAAATTCTCATGACTTTTGGGGGCGTATTTAAAACAACCACCCCCAAAATTTTAATTATCGTGAGGTTTGGGGTGTCTTTAAAACCGCCGCCCCCAAAATTTTAATTATCATGAATTTTGGGGGCGCTTTTTAAACAACCGCCCCCAAAAGTATAATTATCATGAATTTTTTTTTGGGGGGGGTTGCTAAAAACTGCCTTCAAAAACACATTTAGGGGGTCTTTCTAACCTCCCCCCCCCCCAAAAAAAAAAAAAAGTCCTGAGAATTGGTCAAAATTGTTGCAGTTGTACAGATAAAAGTGCAAGAAGGCACACTAGTTAAGCAAGTGAAGGCCGCAAACAAAAGTGTTAAGAAGATGAAAGTAGTAGTACATGAGGTTGAGAATAATATGAATACATGGGAAGAAAAACACCATAAACTCCATAAGGAAGTATCCCTTATGTGTACAAACTTTGCAAAGGAAGGAATAACTGAGGAAATGGGGCCAGAAGTTCAGGTCTCTTGAATTGATGAAATCATAGAAGACCTTCAAAAGAAATTCATAGAGTTAGAGGATTAGGTAAGACCAAGCACACCCCCTGAGGTGTTGGAGGAACAAAGGAAAGAAACAACGGAAGTTGTAGAGAATATTGAAGAGGCAGAAGCAAAGTGTGCTAAAGTTGTCGACCAAGTCTTGTGGGCTTGGGAAGCGCTCATATATGATGTGGAGCTAGATAAATTCTTACAGTAGATGCACACAATTGAAGCAAATTTGAACCAGATGAAAAGCGCAATGAAAAAATTTCCCTTAGGAAAAAAATGGCTAAGGAAGCATAGATGAAAAAATTGCAACAAAAGGTCACAGTGTTTCGCATGTAACAGCAACAACGCACAGATAATATTGAAGAGTTGCATGCTAAAGATGAAATAGTTACAGGCACCATTCAACCTGTACATCAGAACGTGTGAGAAGAAACAGAGTCGCTAGAAAAGGTAATGTTGGAACATATCAATTCCAACCTTGTGGAGCAATTGAAGAAGACAGAGGAAGAAGTGCGACAGGAAGTGGAGAGAGTAACGGAAATCTTACAATATTTTAAAAGCAAATATGGCACAAGTGAACAAATGGAGGAATAATATTTTCATGGCTCCAAGTGAGCCACGGGTGATTGTTGGGGTCCTATTGGTCCCAGGGAAAGGTAAGCAAAATTCACTTAGAATTCTACTTAAGTATGAAAAGAGCTAAGGCAAAAGAGATGCGACAGAGGCAACGATAGAAAGAAGGAAGGAAGAGCATATGAAGGAAAAGAAGGAGAATAAAGTGTGATAGAGGCAGATAAAGAGGAAAGGGTTAAGGGAAGAAACAGTTGAAGAAGAGAAGTCATGGTAGAAGAGAAGCCATGAGAGAAGAGAAGTCATGACAGAAGAGAAGCCACAAAAGAAGAGAATCTGCAACAGAAGAGAAGCCATGACAAAAGAAGAAACCACAACAAAATAAAATCCATGAAAGAAGGAAAGGATGTGACAGAGGAAGAATGTAATGGATTAGAGCCATATCAGAATGTGTGCAGTGGTGTAACATTTAGAAAGTGACAGGTCAAAAAGAGCATAATTCACACATATGAAGGTATCTTTGTAAGTCAGGTCGGTAGTGCCTACTAGCATGTTTTGCTAGAATTGGAAACATAACATGTTGGCTAAGTGTGGCAGATCGAATGAGAAAGAGACATTTAAAGAGTCTATAAAGATTCTATAAAAGGAGGAACTCAAGCTATATGTGGGTTAGCCTCTTTGGCCTCTGTAGCTTCTGAAGTGTTGTATGTCTGTTAGTTTTGCTAAGTGCATAGATTCGAGAATATGTAGCTAAATGCGCAAAATTGTAGAAGAGACTGATTCAATCCAAGTTGTGTGCAAATCAGTAGTAGATTCAAGTAGAGAAATATCAATGACAGAATATAACATAGCAAGAGAGGAGAGAGAATTCGGTATAGATAAGCAAGGAACATCAAGAACAAAGTATGTACCTTAGTGTGAAGACCAAAGGTGTCATATATTTCTCATGCTAGATGAAGAGCACCTTTGTGGTTTTTTTCTAGATGGGTTTCCACGTTATATTTTGTGTTATATGTGTGAATGTTGAATGTGTCTAAGTCTCATGTGTATATGTTGTTGTGAATGAATGCTTATGTATTTTCTTATGAATGAGTTTATATATATATCAGCTGCATTGTTATAAGTTGAATGTATCTATGTTGCACTCTGGTTATTGTTATATTATTTACAAAGGAAGGAGTGTGTCATAGTCTAAATGTGCATAGTAAGCATAAATAATCCATCCACATGCTTCCGTCAAGCACCTTGGGAAAAGGCCAAGGGACGCAGAATCCACCACCCAACTATGGAAACCTAGTTTTGGCAATTACCCATAGAAAGATATCTCAAGTGAGACTACATCTGTGTCGCAGGTTTTGTCGACTGGGAGTTTCTCTATCATGTCGATATCTTGGGCTTTATTGAGTGCAAGAGAAAAGGGACTAAACCTAGGTCGAAGAGACGCCCAAAGGCAAACACAATTCCAATTTAATTTCTTACTAGTTGACTATTGACTTCGACCATCAATTTACATTCAAAGAATATAACACACACAACATTCTCCCACTTATTTTCTTCTTTACATACATGTGAAATTTCATACCTTTAATTCACTTAAGTAGGACTAAAAATCCCATTGATTCCCTAAACCAAGTAAACTTTTCAATGTTCATAGAAATGGTCAATGAGCTTGCAATATTTTTCATAATGTCTAACATTTTGAGCAACACTTTCTAGTTCTACACAATGTCTCTCACAAAGTGATACTGCATATTAATATGCTTTGTATTCGAATGGTATGCAATTATTTTTTCTAGGAATATTGCACTTTGAATATCACAATCCAACCTAATAGCTTGTTGTTTAAACCCAACCTTTGAACATAATATCTGCAACCAAAACACCTCTTTTCTTGCATGAGTGGATGCCATGTAATCAACCTCAATATCTAACATTACAATGACCAACTTCCTCCTACTCATCCAGCTGACTATTCCACTAAATAACTTGAAAACATATCCATTGGTCGAATTTCTATAGTTGATATCTCCATCCCGGTAGAAGTTTCCAACACCATGTATAGATATTTTCTTATCAGTTTAAGGTTTTCCTTTGTAGCATATTGCATAATCCATTGTGCCTCGCAAATACCTAAAAAATATTTTAATTACAATCAAGTGATCATTTCCAAGTGTCAACATGTATCTTCTTAGCGCCCCCACTACATGAGAAATATCAAGTCGAGTATAGACCATTACATACATCATACTACCTACATCACTAGCATAGGACACATGTGCCACGTACTCTATTTCTTCCTGTGTCTTAGGATACTATTCAACAAATAACCTAAATCCTACAATAATAGGTACCTTGACCAATTTGCACTCCTACATGTTGAATCATTTCAGATTTGTCTCAACATATTAACTTTGACTTAACCAAATCCTTTTAGTTGTCTGACCTCTCTTTATTTCAATTGCAAGAATGAAATGAGTTGCAACAATATCCTTCATGTTGAACTTGGAGGACAGTTGTAATTTCACTTCCTTGATTAGATCCATGTTATTTATGACCAACAACATCTTACCAACATACAAAATTACATATATATGAAGTGTTTTCCAACTTTATTTCCATATACACAGTGATTAACCTGATTTTTAACAAACCTTAGTTGTTGCATACTCATATCAAACTTCTAGTCCCACATCCTAGGTGATTGCTTTAAACCATGCAGGGACTTATTGAGCTTATAAATGAACTCCATCTCTCCTTTCACTATGAATCCTTTGGGCTACTTCATATAAAATTCTTCTTTAAGATAACCATGAAGATATGTTGTCTTTATGTCCATTTCTTCTATTTCAATATCAAACGCTATGGTTAAATATATCAGTACCCTAATGGAAGTTAAATTTGCAACAAGAGAAAAGATCTCACCAAAGTTGATTCCCTGAATTGAAAATAGCCCTTTGCTACCAATCAAGCCTTATCCTTCTCAACCTAACCTGATACATTTATCTTTTTCTTAAATACCCACTTTTTGTTGATGGATTTCCTTCCATTTGGTAATGTGACTATATCCCATGTTTTATTCTTCCTTAAGGACTCCATTTCTTCTTCCATGCCCTGTTCCAGAGTTTATGCTCTATTGGTTCGATTTCTTCCTTTAGCAACCTAGGATAATATTCAATGGAAGATAAAACAAAAGAAGAGTGAGATTATGATGGACTATACCTTTCAAGTTGTTTTTTTTGCTTAACTTGACATCTAGATAATCAAAGTATATTATTCCACCTCTTCGTCAGATTCAACCAACTCGTCTAAACCCAAGTTATCATCATTCATTTCAAACTCTTGCTTTCCTGGTTCCTTTTCTCTTTTGAACTCTTCAACTGTCTAAGTATCTATGACTTCCCTAAGGATCACATCTCTACTATAAATTGTCTTCCTTGTAACTATATTAAACAACTTATACCCTTTTTCTCCATCCTTATACTCAATGAAGATGCATTTCTCAAACTTGTTGTCAAGTTTTCTTTTTTTTTCTTTTGGGCATGCACAAAGGCCTCACACCCAAAGACCCTGATTTGTGCAAGAGAGGGATTCTTACCAGTCCATGCCTCATATAGAGTCTTTTTGTCTAGATTAATTTACTATGACCTATTCACCAGGTAACCTACTATGTTGTTTGCTTCTACCCAAAATTCTTGTGTCATACCTACTACTTTCTCTATCATTATAATATTTCATTATTTCATCAACTTCGTTCTTTTGAGGCATGTATGGATTTTTCGTTTTGTTGATCGATACCATGTTGTTTGTAGAACTAGTCGAATGGCTTACCATATAATTCTCCTCCATTATTAGTTCTCAACACCTTGATATTTCTTCCGGAATGATTTTCTACAAGAGATTTGAACTCTAGAAATTTCTCAAAAACCTTGGATTACTTCCTTAGAAAATAAAACCATGTCATTCTCAAGAAAACATCTATGACAGAAATGTAATACTGTGATTCTCCTAGTGATGGTACTGGTACTATTCCAAATGCATCTATATGTATTAACTCCATTATTTCCTTGGCCATAGTGACCCAATATGAGAAACTTACATGACTATGTTTACCATAAATGAAATTTTCATTGAAGGCTATATCTTCAAAATAATCAGGGAGACCTCTGACCATACATTTATTATGTATAGCATGAATTCCTTTCTTACCAATGTGTCCCATCTACTAATTCCACAACATGGTTGACTTGACTAGACATTAATATATATCATTGAATCCAGGAAAGACTATAGTCCCACTTCCATTGGTGTTTTTTCTTCCCAAATATAGCTTGTATAGAGATCTAATCCAGATTCCTCTCATCGATACCATTTCTATTTGCACCATGTTCCACATATCTTTCTCAAATACATACTTCACACTTTCGTTCCCCATCTTACTAACACAAATAAGGTTTCAAGTCCAATGTGGGGTATGCATCACACCTGGAATAATTCCCCTCCTTCCATCTTTTAATAACAATCAAACTTTACATCATTCAAAAATCTTGGTCAATGAATCATATCCTAGAAGAACATCACCACTGTTAAGCTTGCCATATTCACATAACCATTCTCTGCATGGTGTCATATAAAATGATGCACCAGAGTTAATCAACCAAGAGTCATGATCTAACTATGTACTTGTTGAGGCCAAATACACATCCCTTTTTCTTTATTCAAAGGTTTTCTTATAGTCGATCGTGCTTCCTTAGATCCTTTTCTCTTCTCGACTTTCGTCAACTTACAATCTCACTTATAATGCTTGACTTTTACACATTGCCACAATTTTCTCATTATCGGACCAGGGGATTTAGATATACTATTAGTTAGTACCCATCGAATTTTACCTCTACCGAAGGATTTTCCTTTTCCTCTATTGACCAGTTGATCTCTCACCACCAAGGCATCATGGGTCGAACCTTCCATGTTCTTTCATCCCATTTATTTTGACAACAGAGATGTTGGAAGGGGTTGTGGACACATTAGTTGTGCAGCATTGCAGATGTTGCGCAAGCTCAAAAGGAACCACGCAACAGGAAGATTATCATGCAAAGCGGAAATTAGAATATCTTTTATATTTTGTGTCACCTTTTTGTACTTTGGACCATATTTTGCAGATTTTGGTCATGATTTTGTAGCATTAGTTAAGGGTTAGTTAGGAATTCGTCGAAGTGGACCTTGACTATAAAGGCATAAGCATTTAAATAGAAGTGGAATAGTAAGTGATGAGGAGGGGACTGATATAAGAATAGAAGAGAACTGAGATATATTTGTCGATCTATAGATCTATTTCTGAATCTATGGATTATGGCGCGAAAGTAATATGACAAGATGTTGGAAAAAAACCACCAACAAAGCCTCATCGACATGGGTTCCCACTATGTGGACTCCCAACCAGTGTGATCTCCCTGAGCACCATCCCAAACAAGTCTTACCCTTCCCGGCAACACTCGCAAAGCAGATGAAGTCTCACCCAATATGTTTGAGGGAGAGTTGTCGGAACCACGTTTCTAACAATAAGGAGGAGGATCGGGGCATTAGATATTTATCAACATAACTATCAGATCTAGTTGAACCATTTATCAGATATCCCAATGTTCATCACAGGTCTATCTTTTCAATCACAGATCTAATAGATCGCATCATTCAACTATTCATCGCAGTAGTATGGCATTCATCATTTATAAAACAGAACCATCGCAGCAATTAAAGATAGATCATCTATTCATTGCAATAGTATTACATTCCTCATTCGTAAACAAATCCATCACAGTATATAAAGACAGAAAAATACATCACAACATATGACAGGAAACAATGATGACAATGATTCATCTCAATCCATCATATCATATTACTTCCATCGCAAAAGATCCAAACAACAGTTGTTTTTCTCCATAGCGAGAGAAAGATCAATCCACTGAGTCACTCCTAGATCACAATTCTGTGTATCTCCATTACAATTGCAATTCTAATCTATACATAGGCTTGCACCTTTACATTCAAGGTTCACTTCTAACTAAATCCTAACTAATTTAACCACTAATGACCTATATCCACAAAATGTGGTCAACTGATACAAAAATATGCATAAAATATTCAAAATCAGTTTGTTTTCTACCCTTTGCGCTATCTTTGGCTTGCATGGTGTCACATGAGATTTTGCAGCCTCAGCGGCACTGCACAACTCACTTACCCCAAAACCCCTGCCAATAGGTCCCCAACACAATCTTGTGGCTCATCCTTGAGCCATGTCAGCTGGCCATGGTGTCTTCCTTGATCATGAAGAGCAGAAACTGGCACATATGCATCAGTGTGCGATTGTTTCTAGATTTGTCGACTCGCAGTTTGGCCATAACTGCTTCCTTTAACGTCAACTGTATCAGATTTAAGAAAAATTCTAGACTTATGTAGCTAGCAATGCCATCATCCTCCAGCTTCGATGAATACTACATCATTCGCCATTTGCTATCACCCTTCACAAAGTGTCTATCGGCCCAGTCTAGAGCCCTACATCTGACAACCTTCTCCTTCCTTGTAGTTAGGATCAGCCCACATCTATCCACTTGGTACTTCCTTGCATTGAGGCTCAGCCCATATCTGGCCATTTGGTCCTTTCAGGCTCATCTAGTGCTGCCTAAAGGACCCGATTCCCTATTCCTGTAGACTTAGTCAAATGCGATAGGAATTCAGGTCCCATCTAGATTCCTCATGGGTATCTGAGTCGAAACCTTAGACCAACTAGGAGAAACATAGCCAAGGATGACTTCTCCAAAGACTTCTATCTCTGCCAAACTAACCTGTGTACTCACAAATTGTTCATCAACTTCTACTAAGAAACCATTCTCACTCATAGGCTACCCTCTATCCAGGGAGGTCTGCATTTCCTCTTTGACCACCACTGCCTTACGCAGTGGAGCTTCCTTAAACAACCCAACCCAAATATTCTGCAACTTTTCTTAGTGCAGCACTTCCTAATGGGGTTCATACAGCTACCAATTCTCAGCTTATAACACCAACTTTGACTGAGATGCCATCATGACTCACTCAGGTTCATCATTAAGATTGGATCCTTCATGCATGTGCTAAATACGTCGTCGATTTTGCCACCCTACCTTTCATATTTTCTATCATTAACTTATGACATGATCCATGCCATTATTTCCTTATTTGACAGTCATTATTGAGTATTGACGTGACATTCAGTCACCGTCATGGAGTCTCCCATACACTGCGAGCCACTCTGTCTATCCTGGGTGACTGCCTATCGCTCAACCCTGTCCCTTTTTCATGTCGCAACCCTATATTCTTAGTGTAGCCTTCTGCGTATGTGCCATGTGTGTCTATCACACAACCTTGGTCCAACGGACCACCTTTTCATAGCCCTCTTTCCTCATTGCAGCCTTCTGCTGACGCGCAACCTATAGCATCCCCTTGTTTTGGTGAACCACCTTGTCGTAGCCCTATTTCCTCAGTGCAGCCTCCTACTGATGCACAACCTTTTTTCTGTCACACCCCCTTGTTTCGACAGACCACCTTATCATAGCCCTCTTTCCTCAACGCAAACTCCTACTAACGTGCAACCTTTTTTCTATCACACCACCTTGTTTTCGCACAACCATTTTCTATGGCTAATTAGCTATTCTCTACTGACTCACCTACCCTTTAACCGAATATGGCCCCCACTCGTGGATCCTTTTTCTTTTTTTTTGCGCAATGCTTCAGACAATACACCCTTCTTCCCCTGTCTTATGGGGATTCAAGTAGCTACCATTTACAAGCTTTGGAAACACCGCTCCATCTAACTGTTGCAACTAAACTACACCCCCAAAAGTAATTGAATGAACAACATACGGGCCTAACCAGTGCATTTGTAACTTACCTGGATTATTTATGAACTTGTTGTCATATAACAGCACCAAATATCCTTGAGAAAATTGTTTTCTTTTAATTTCGCGATCATGCCATGCCTTATCAATCCTTCTCGATGCACTGCTGGAATCCCGCAATGAAGCGGTCCTCATCCAGTTGAAGTAGCTACATTGCTCGCTCCTCAAGTGCCTCTTTATTGCCCATATGGGTTGCTACGGCGATGCAAAGACTAGGAACAATGTACTCCATAGGCATAACCACCTCTTTCCCATATACCAGTTTGAACAACGTCTTCCCTGTGAGCCTCTTGCAAGTGGTGTGATATGCCCATAGTACCGCAGGGATCGTTAAATCCTAGTCATCCTGTTTATCATTACATACCTTTGTTAGCGCATTTTCCAAGATTTTGTTGAACTCTTCTACAGTTCCATTTTCCTGTGGATGATATGGGGTGCTTTTCTTATGTTGCACCTGCAACTCCTCTATCAGTGCGTTTACTATGCGGTTGAAAAAGTGGCTACCCTGGTCGCTCATCAATACCCCAGGGAATCCAAACTGCATCACAATGTTTTCAAAGATTAACTTTGTTTCTATCACAATGGTGCAATCCACAACCGGTGCGACCTCCACCCACCTTGTCAGATAGTCCATTGATGTGATGATGTAGCATGCACCAATTCACTTCCATGGCGGGTTGATTGGACCCACAAAGTCCACTGCCCATTTATCAAAAGGTTGTAAATTTACATGTGGTACAAGCGGTGTCTCATCTTGTCGCGATGGTTTCCTAACACGTTGACAGACATCACAGCTCTGCACATAACCTATAGCATCATTATGCAATGTAGGCCACCATAGCCCAACGTGCAATACCTTATGTGCAGTAGCCCTTCCTCCATAATTTCCACCCACAACTACTGCATGTGCTTCTTCCAGAATTTTTCCTTGTTCATGAGGTAGAACACACCGTCGTTGGATCTCATCAGGTCCAAGCTTGTATGAATGTCCTGCAATCAGTTAGAAATCTGAAGCCTTCACTACCAACTACTTCTTTTGACTTGTCCTCATCTCCTCCAGTGCAACTTCGGTTGCCAAGAACTGAATTATTGGTGCATAATGGTCATCTGGGATATCAATTCAAAGCAGCTGTGCATCCAGAAATCCATCGTCAATATTGGTGGGCTCTTCACCTATCTCAATGCGGGATAGATGATCAGGACCAGCATTTAGGCATCCTAGTTTCACAATTATTTCGAAATCAAATTTCTGAAAGAGAAGTAGCCAGCGACATATCTTCCCCCTCAACACAGACTTATCAACTAGATCCTTCAAATTTGAATGGTCAGTGAACATCTTGAAGTGACCGCCCAAGAGATAATGTCTAAATTTCTCAAGTGCATATACCATCGCCAACCCCTCTCTTTCTATGCTCATGTAATTCTTCTTAGCAAAGGAAATTGGATGATCTAGTTCACCTTCTCCTGGTTGCGCAAGTACCACTCCTAGTGTAACGGACGAGGTATCGACATGGACATGAAACTCCTTAGTCCAATCGGGGAACACAAGTATGGGTGCTGAAGCCATCTTGGCCTTCAATGGATCGAAGCTACTTTGACATTCCTGGAACCATATGAATGAGGCATCCTTCTTTAATAGTTTCTCCATGGGAATGGTAATCGCAGCATAACCATGGATAAACTTGCGATAGTACCCAATATGCCCCAGTGTCGCGCAAAGCATCTTCGTATTTGTAGGTGGCAGCAGGCTCAGAATGAGCGCAATCTTTGCTGGATCAACCAAAATACCTTGTTTACATACAATGTGACCCAATAGTATCCCAAATGGTGCATAGAAGATGCACTTCTTTGAATTCAATGCGATCTAATGCTGTCGACACCTCTCTAGCATTAAGCGTAGGTTTTCCAAGTGATCCTTGATTAATATGTAGACTGTCCAGTCATCCATATATACTTGCAGAAATTTCTAAATAAAATCTTTAAATGCAGTGATGACAACCTGAGGGAATACCGCAGGTGCATTCTTCATCCCAAAGGGCATTTCTGTGTACTGAAAGCAACCCCATTCGGTGACAAATGTGGTTTTCTAGCGGTCTTCCTTTGCAATTCTGATCTAGTGATACCCAGAAAATCCATCTATGAAAGAATACATTTCTTGAACATCTACTCCCTCAAGAACCTCATCCATGAAAGTTGTTGGAAAGGGATCATCCATGCAAGAATCATTTAACTTCCTTAGATCTACACAGATTCGGATTTCCCTAGTCTTTTTGACTTGAACCACCATACGACTTATCCATTCGGATTCCTCAACTGGCTCAATAATCCTTGCATCTAGCATCTAATCAAGTTCATCCTTGACCCTTTATTTATATCCTGGATTCAAATGGTATGGCCTCTATGACACTGGTTTTGCATATGGTTTTAACGGGTTTTTATTTCCTCTAGGTCACCCAATATCCCCTTCATTTCTGATAATTTTATTGGGAACATGTCTTGAAACTCATGCAATAAATCTGTGATCTTTTCCGTAGTCTCCTCATCCTAGTAGTCCCCAATATTGGAAAATTTCAGATTCTCCTCCATCCCAATGTTAACTTTCTTAATATTTAGCGGTTGAGTCATGGGATCCGTTAGCACATCTGGTGTTGCGACATCTAGACTTCCTTCAGTCTCTAGAATATTAATATTGCGCAATTTGTCATCATCTTCTGGCTCACCCGAGTGGCCAAATGTCCCACAGTTATAACACTGGATTGATGCACGACCTCATCCTCCTTCACAGCTGAAACCTCCTCTTCCCCTGACTCCAAATCCTCCGTGGTATCCTCCTTGTTGTTGATATTGTGGTTGAGCTACTTGTTGCTAATACTGGCATTACCCCATTTGTTGCTGAGGGGGATTTGGTTGCTACTGAACATAGTGCACTACTTGGACATACTGCTGCTGTGGAGGAGCCATTGGGATCTGAGCATACTGTGGTCTTGGTGTGAACTATAGATGATGTGCAGCCTGTGTCTGTGGTTGAGACAGAATAAAATGCATCTGCGATCGAGGCATATACTAGACTTGAGGTGGTGTTTGTATCACCTGTGGCTACTGCACCATGCGAGGATCTTCACCTTTCACAAAATATGCATCATAGTTCCGCTCTTGAAGCAGATCATAGGCTCAACAGTCCTTATCATCATGCCCAACTAAGTGATAGAAGGTGGAACATAAGCTTGTTGGATTCGTAACCATTTTCTTCATGTAGGTACAATATTCATGTCAGTGCCCATACACTTGACATATGCGACACCACAGCACACTACCACAACTCAACAGGTTCGGTGCTCTTGAGAGTATATAATTTCAAAAAGAAGGACAAGTATATTTCATGTGTCCATCCACGTGAAACCGAGTGCACCACAAACCATCATGTTCATATTTTTCCTTCTTGATATCCTGTAGTTGAATTGTCAGGTTCGCTAGCTGTGCCTGGATTTTGGTTCATGCCTACAACAGTTTCTCCAATAGGTGAAGCTTCCAACTTCATTGCAATTTCCAGAACCTCGCTCTACGTCGCGATCTTTTGCTACATTAATGGGTATTGGATATGAGGTACCAGTTCCGCAATGAACCATTCTTTGGGTTGGACGTAACTCATATCAAAGCTGACCCGTGTCGTCAGTGTCTTGAACCTCTGATCAAAATCTCAAATTGTCTCATTAGGGAATTGCTTAATTTCCTTCAGCTCTGTAATGTACTGTGCTTCAGATTTTGGTTTCTTGAATTCTTCAACCAGTCCCTTCCGAATCTCATCCAAAGTCTTTGTCACAGTCCCCTATGGGACCTGTATGAATCTCATATACCAGTAGAGTGCACGGCCCTGAAGGGTGGTCGCTAACTAGCCTTTCTTTACATCCTCGTCGATAGTTTTTCTGGAAGTCCAGAATGCCTCACATAAGAACCAATAGTATTTTGGTTCATCAGTTCCATTTCCATGGAACATAGGTAGCTTCATATCGTCTTCTGCCACCCTAGACCTTCTTCCTGCAGATGTTTCTTTACTACTAGATGTCGCTTGGCACATCGGACACATCAACGTAGATTGGGTATATTTTCCTAATGGTGGAGTAGTGCATGGAGGTGTGGACACATTGCTATCAGGGTTTGACTATTAGGATTATTAATCCTCCCTTGTCCAATTTTTTCATATGTCTAAATTAGGAGTCATGTCTAAATCGGGAGTCCTTCCATTCTATTTTTAGTCACTAGCACCATTGGGTCCACTTGGCCTAATTGGGGCATATGTTCCAGTTACTAAACTCTAGGGAACATAATTTGAGGCCTACTGCCACTGATTTCACTTGCATGCATCATTTTGGGAGCCTCCTACATCAATCCCTACAATTTAGGAGCCATTAGGAGTGCTGACACCAACCTTCATCAGTTGAGCTCAGTTAGTGACTAGTCAAGATAAGTTAGGAGTCAGTTACATTCAGTTCTAGTCCTCTACATTTAGTTAGTGTTAGGTTTTCATGGCTACAAGCAAGAGAGGCACATTCCTCACCTACCATAGTTAGTTATCCTTAGTTAACATTGAATTAGACACCTGAGTTGTGTTTTAGAACTCCAATGAACTCCGATAATGATTTAGACAAGTTCAGTTAACTATTGGGTCCTCCGATAATGAGTTAGACAATGTCTTAGTTACATACAGTCAAGTAGAGTCTAATCAATTTTAATTTCCTCATGTGGATTCGAATTGCATGTGGCTATTTAGCCATTGTATTACATTGTAATTAATTATCTAATTACTTTTGACTAATGAAAGCATTTACAGTTGCAAGCCATTTTTGCACTGTTTCATTCTTCAATTTCTGAGTAAATTGTGTGATGTATCTTATGAGTTGTGTGTTTGTCCACAGATCTATGTGCTCAATTTAATATGGTATCAAAGCCTCGACAGACAAGGAACTTCTCCTCCTCAGATCTCCTACTAGATCATTTTTCTAATAAAATTGCCCCTTCCAGCTCTACACCAGAAGCAGAAGGTTTACCACTTAATACCCCAAGTTAAGGAATTGTTGATCAATCTTGCGTGATCAATTATGTTGGGTGTGATGAAAACCTGAAATGTGCATGATTTCTGACCTTACTTTGTATTTTTGTGTAATTGCAGGTACAACTTCGAATGGATTCATCAGTTCCTCTTCTCACCCTATTCACAAACTATTCAGAATGAAGAAGAAGATGATTGCATCTTTGATGAGATGAGGTCTCTATGGGGTGACTATTAGACTCAATGAAGATTTTTTTAGTGAGAATGACTGGCTGAATGAATGTGATGCAGCTTTTGGATCAACGACACTGGCTCTTTCTCCTAGCTTGCACTACCTCAATAGATCTATTGAAGACCCAAAGGAACTCCAGACAAGATTGGACAGAACCTTTGGAAAGATTGATGAGGATCATAATAGAACTTTGGAGAGCACATACAGCACCATAATATTTCCTGATCCAAATTTCTCGGCCTCTACTCTCTCTACTAAAGTTGTTCATGATGAAAAAGAAGCAAAGTCCTCCTCCAGTGATTTTCCTTTGAATTTTGTGCAGAATTTTCCAGTAATTGCTTCCGAAAGCAAAGAGAAATTTGATTTTTCTCCTGCCAATGTTGTTTCTGGCGTGCAAATATGTTATACCTTGAATATTTTGGAAGAAATATCATATTTCCAGAGTGATTCATTTTCTCCCCATGATCTAGGTCTTCCAGCAAATTCCTGCAGGATTGCATGCACCAAAATTCAGAATTTTGAAGAAGAAGAAAACTGTGCATCTACCGTCTCGGTGGATTATATTCTTGGATCTGATGTGAACATTATTGGATCTTATATCATCTTATTTATATCTGATCTCATATTTCTTGGTTCAATATTTCAGGTTCATAAGTTTTCAGTAGTGCTTGTAGCTGTTCTCATTAGTTTTGTGAAGAAACAAGTACCGCAAGTCTCCTTCAAAACTGTTGCTGGGGATTTGATTTCATTTCAAAGTTCTGGATCTGATATGAACCCATTTATATCTGATTTACTTTCTGATATGACATTATTTGGTTCAAAATTTAAAATCCAAGAGCTTTCATTCATGCTTGTAGCTTCTCTCACCAATTTCGGTGTGAAAAATCAAGTACCACGATTCTTCCTCAAAATTGTTGCTGAGGATTTGGTGTTAGTTTCCTCTTAAGAGGTTGCTAATATTTTATTTTTTGATTCATTAGCCATTTATGAAGCTATATCATATTATGGATCTCAATCATTTGCTCCCCATAGTCCTAGGTCTTCTCTACTTTTGGTCACATGGTCATCTCCTCACAGAACTAGTAAAGAGGAAGATTTTATGCATCCGCCTGGACACTTGCTCCTAGCACTTGGGGCTGTTTTTACCACTCATGGTTTTCTGTTCATGGCTAAAACATATCATTTTATTTAGTTTTCCTAACTTGTTTTGAATCCTCAATAACCTTTTCTCACTTATCAGTTGATTTCAGTTGCTCTACATGGGTCCAGTTTTCATCCAGCAGCTATCTATATTTCTGATTTAGTTGAGCATATTATTATTCTTTGAAAGAGGAATATTCCTCCAGACATAATGATGGAGAGGTTCACATTCCAAGCCCTAGGACACCTGTGGATAGAAGAACCATATTTATCCTGATTCTACCTACTTAATTAGAGGGGGGGATTTTTTCCCATGTGGTTTTTTCCCTAGCTCCTTGTATTGAGAAGTTACTTTACTTTACTTAATGTAATGGGTGACCTATTGTCTTAGTTACCAGGGCCCATAGATTTTCCAAGTTAGCATTCAGGGTGGGTGTTAATATTATTAATCCTCCCTTTTCCAATTTGTTCATATGTCTAAATCAGGAGTCATGTCTAAATCAGGAGTCCTTACAGTCTATTTTTAGTCACTAGCACCATTGGGTCCACTTGGCCTAATCGGAGCACATGTTCCAATTACTAAAGTGTGGAGAACACAAATTGAGGCCCAATACCACTGATTTCACTTGCATGAATCAGTTTAGGAGCCTCCTAGATCAATCCCTACAATTTAGGAGCCATTGGGAGTGCTGACACCAACCTTCATCAGTTGAGTTTAGTTAGTGACTAGTCAAGCTAAGTTAGGAGTCAGTTACATTCAGTTGGTGCTAGCTTTTCATGGTTTCATGTAGGAGAGGCACATTCCTTACATACAGCAGTCAGTTAAAACTGAATTAGACACTTGATTTGTGTTTTAGAACTCCAATGAACTCTGATAATGATATAGACAAGGTCAGTTAACTATTGAGTCCTCCAATAATGATTTAGACAAGGTCTTAGTTACCTATGGTCAAGTAGAGTCTAATCAATTTGAATGATTTGAATTGCATGTGGCTATTTAGCGATTGTATTACATTGTAATTAATTATCTGATTAATTTTTTATTAATGAAAGCATTCACAGTTGCAAGCCATTTTTTGCATTGTTTCATCTTCTATTTCTGATTAAATTGTGTGATCTATCTTATGAGTTGTGTGTTTGTCCACAGATCTATGTGCTTAATTTAATATTGACCTTGCTACCGCCCTAGGCATAGCCTAGGTATGCTCATCCTCTTCATCGTTTTAGGGCTACTTCATCCCATGTGGTTGTCCTTCGCGGTCTTGTGTTATGATCATAGCAGGCCCTTCCCCTATCCTCTCCCTCTTCTATGCTCAAAACCTTGCTCCTCCCCTTGTAAAATGACTCTCTTCCTTGGATTCCCACACAGTATCATCAAAACTTACACCGATATACCCCTTATCTTTCCATTCATCACCCCCCCTTCTATCCTGGTGTTCATAGCCTCCGCACACCAAAGTCTTACTACTCGAGGTGCATCTTTAGTATGCCCTTTTTACAAACAAGCATCTTGATTGAAAATTGCAAAGACAGCAAGAACCTACATCGTGGTCCATTGAAAATTTCTTGTTCTGCTTTGCTCTAGGACTTGTTGGTATCAATCGCAAACTCAGTAATATATCCTTCCAAAATACTGTCCAACCAAACTTCGACAGGCTACGATTTCTTATTGTTAGTTTCCTAGAGTTCTTGAATTAGCTCAGGGGTCCAAGATGTTGACTCTCCTCCCTAGAAGTTGTGCTTCTTGTAGGTGAATCGCACCAACTACTCATAGAGTATGATAGGAAACTCACAGAAAAACCATTCATGAGGACTGTTACACTCAAAATCTGTCACCAACATGTGATAGGATCCCTGACACAAGACATTTTCCCTCAAATCCCAAACTTGAGTGAATCCTGCTCTAGGTGTTGATTCCAACATACAAAATTGCGGCACTGCTCTTACCCTCAAGCAGATAAGCAGTACCCTATTCAGCACCACCCTTGTTGTGTGAGAACCAGGTGGTGCCATCGCCTTTAACCTATGTTGTTGGCATGATTCCTACCCATCATTGCTCTGTCATAAAGGGGTATAAGTGGTGACCTTGGTAAAAAGTGAAAAAAGGAGGTTTCTCGAGGCTTCTAGAACAAGAGCCTCATGTCTAACCTTATCCCTACTCACCGAGGTTGGTTAAGGTCGAGATCCCTCTTTGTAGGATCTTGTAGCCACCTCACCCACAAATCTCTCAACCATCCTATCCATTAGATCCCTATAAATACAAGCTCATACTCCATGGTTGAGGCGGAGAGAAGAATAGTAAAGTTATGTTGTTGAATTGATACCCTGGCTTGATCCATCAGAGAGCAATTATGGAGCAAGTTGGAGTTATTGAGGACAAGGTGCTAGTCTTATGAAGGAGTGTATCGGAACTAAGGCACATGGTTGTAAGTTCTTTCATTTATTTTCTAATGCAAAGTTGATTTCCTTCCCACATGTTTGTTGTGTTAATCTCACATATATGTTATTGGATTCCTTAGTCACTAATATCGATGTATAGATGATTTTCTGGTAGCTTTGATGTCTTTGTATGTTTGATATGTTTTACAGGTATACAGGTCCTTCATCAAAGTTACATTCCAGGCAACTATAACATTCAGGGAAGGTCTTCAACCAAGTTATTCACTCATTTGTTCAGGATATGAACCATTTAGACCAGAGGAACAGCTTCTATCCACGGAAGGTGATATCTTCTTGATAACAAATTTGGAAACTCTGTTGGGGATAGATCTGTCTTGTTCTTCCTCAGTTTCTAAACTACTCTTGTCTGAATCCAAGCCCCATCCTCCTATATTTGCAGTCAGATCTACATCTGATCGACTGAATTTTTGGCTTGAAATCTTCAGATCTTTTCAGATCTGAGCCACCTTAACTTTCTATGCTCTATATTGTGGTTGATTCATCATTTTTCATGAAGTTTTTGACATTTCTAACTTGATTTTTCACTCTCCTACTGTTCTGGGTTGTCATAGAGAACCGCACATGTGCCTTTGGCAAGAAGTGGTGCCACCACCTCAATCCAGTTAGCCATAAGTGGTGCCACCACCTCAATCCAGTGAGCAAGAAGCGGTTCTGCCTCAAAACCTCCTGTCAGCAACTTCATCTACGCAGTGTTGTAAAGGAAAGTATCCTATGGCCAGGGTTTAAGAGGCCATCAATGTACTGGGGTTGAAAGAGAGATGCACAATGTTCAGCAAGCATATATAAGCAAGATCAGAGATGAGAAAGTTCCACACCTGACTAACTGAAGGCTCGTCCAAGCTTTCTCTTCAATCCTCTTCTTGCTCCTCTCGCTCCAAGAGACCTGCAAAACAAGTTATACCTTCCTCAAACCATTATGACCACATATAAACAAATGATAATCAAATAAACATGAGCAAATGATCTGAATAACATCATCATATGATCATAAAGAGAGATTCAATCACACATTGAACAATGATTTGGGAAGAAGAAGGACATCACATCTTTATTAATCTTGAAAACAAGTACAAGTATACCTTCTCTTCAAGTTTGGCACCTCATGAAACCTTGATCTAGTTCTGCTGCTTCTCTTCTCCAAAGAACTCAGCCTCCAAGCTCTGCAACACAAGGAGAATGCTTCTAGGGAAAAGGTGTAGGCAAGGAGAGACCCAATTCCTCCAGCATAACAATGCAGAAATTCCAGTCCCCTCTCATGGACCTCCCTACCTCTATTTATATGCTTAAAGAAGAGTTAGGGGCGAAGACAAAGTGGTTACAACTAAAGGAGTCAGTTGCATAACTACCCAAACTAATCCAAAAGGTGTGTTTTTATGTTTAAATGTTAAGGGACATATTCACGGGTATGGAGAAGGACATCACGCGAATGATTCACGAGTTACTATAAGAGCAACCCATGAATACATCCATTTGCGAGTTGCTAAACCCAATACTCACGAATGATTCACGAGTTGCATATAAGGAGAGTCATGAATACACAAAAAACGCATTTTAAGGGTATTTCTGGGCATTTTCATACTTTGGTGTCTTCTGGAAAGTTTTAGCTAACTAAAATACCTTTTCCAACGGTGCAGAGGTGAGGTCAAACAGAGTTAGAGAACTCAATATATGGGTCCTCCAAGATAGGTGTTTTTTCAGTGACATTCAGTGACTTTCATGAAGTGTCGTCATGGAAGTGTCGACACGCGACGAAATCATGGGAAAGTGGTCATAGGCAGAGATGTGTCATTTTGAGCTATAACAAATGCCCCCTAATGTGTGAGGTTAGAGGGGAAGATGATAGCCGAAATACATTATAAAGGAAACAGCTGAGTATGGAGAGAGCAGAGAATCCAAGATCGAAAGGCTCAAATGAAGGTACCTAAAAGAGAGATAAATGTCAGAAAAACTGATCTCTGGGACATAGAAGTCCATATACAAAACATCACCATAAAGATACAGGTGGATCCAACATATGTATAACTGATGAAACTATCATGGTCGCTCAATGTTGAAAAAGGCTCCATATCAAATCTAAAGGAGTCATGGCCACAAATGAACAAGGTGGATCCATGCTCAACAATCGATCATAGCCACAAAAATACAAGGTGGATCTATGTATCAGCAAAATGTCATATAAAATGTAACAAGGTCTTGTGCAACTTGGGCAATAGCAAAAGATGATAATGCTACTGTCAACCCCAAGGTCTTCAATCCAAACCACCCAAAAAAGGTACGAATCCTAACCATGCGAAATAAAGGAGTTGAAGTCGAACATGGAGGAAGCCATTTGATTACCAGTCAATAATGAAAACCGTAAACAAACGTGAGGGAAACCACCATTAATGAAAATGGTCCCAAAGGTACCAAGTACATTCTAACAAGTGTGATTATAAGGACTTGAAGTCGAACACTTGAAGAATCAATTAAGTAGGAGACATTAAGGTATGCCCACTACCCAATAGTGAGGGAAATTGCCATTGATGACAACAATCCCCAAGGTACTGTCATAAAACTCTAAATCTCATTCCCAGAGCAAGAGGTGTTGCAGTCGATAGGAAGAGATCCATTGAAAGGAAGGCATTAAGGCATCCTTCATCATCCAACACGAGGGAAGTTAAAGACTAATTGGATCTGGAATTGGTACTGAATTTCACGACAAGGAACGCAGAAGACATGATGTAATGAACGGATACCAGGGAATGGCCGACACAAAAGGTCAAGGCAACTGCAGAATGTCCGACAAAGGTTTAATCCTTGAACAGTGAGCATGACACAAAAGTGACTTAGGCATCTTTTGACACAAAATAGGACCAACAAAACAAATCTACAATATAGGAGACATTGATAGATTCCCCAGATAATTGGAAAAGAGACCAACTGGAGGAGTAAGAAACTCTAAATCAGGATAAGGTCAAAGTACTAGAACCCAACTGTTGATAGACTCAAAACTGGTGCTGTGTTCAAGGAGACAAGACTTGCTACCATGATGTAAAAAACATGTGAATGAACTTCCCTTCCCCTGTTTCTTGTAAAGGTTTAACGAGTCCAAGAAAGAAAACTCGGGACCATCTTCATTTTTGGCAAGCTCGAAGAAAAGAAAGAAGAATGTTTGATAAGGCACTGACTCGTGGATTTTACGAGCCCGAACTAGTACATGTTCGACGATGTTTTCATAATTTAGAGAGTTTGAAAACTCCAAAGAAGACTCCAGGGGGGGGGGTGCTTTTTCGTACAATTTAGTCTCCTGAGGTCGAAAAAGTATAAAACATACCAAAGAAGAACTCTCTTAACTTCTGAAGAAGAAAAGGTGCACCTTTTTCGTACTTAGTCAAGAAGGTCCGAAAAAGGTTAAATTACCACCTACCCAACGCTCCTTCAAAAGCAGCATATAGCCTGAGTTTTACGAGTGTGAAGGAAGGCAAGATCACTCGGAAAGATCCATTTGATTACGAGAAATGGAGCTTACAACAATAAACTCGATGCTTTGTTCTTTAAGGTTTAACGAGCATGACAAAGACATAAAGTACACTCGGAATATTTTTCATGTTTTGGTCCAGAGCATGAAAAAGAGAAAACTAAGCTCATACCGGGGGTTCCTTTTCCTTAAGTTTAGTCCCTCGGGTCTGGAAAATCGATAAACCTATGCCTGAGAATACTCTTCTCAATTCAAAAGAAAAGAGAGGGATCCTTTCTCGTATTATTCCACATGGTCCAAGAAAGAGATAACCTACCACCAATGTGGATGCCCGTTCACATATTCTTAACGAGCCTGAACGGACAAGTTTACTCAACATTCAAGTCTATTTTGAGGAGTCGGACTTGGGCCTAAAGAAACTCAATATCTTCCCCGTGAAATTTTAACGAGTACGAAAAAGTCAACTCGCGACCTCCTTACTGTTTTTAACGAGCTCAAAGGAGAGCAAAAAGAATGCTCTAAATGCGAGGAGACAAGTGTCATAGGCAGGCGAAATTAGTTCCAAGCGCAAGGAACAAACCTATGCATAATGCAAGGAAAGTGAGCAAGATAAGGACACTCGGGGAACGTCTCCTCAAGGTAAAGGGTGCCAAGTTGCAAAGGCAAAATGATACAAGGCTTGGTGACGATGAGAACAAAGATGAGGGCTTATACAGCGAGCTAAAAGCGTGAAAGCCGGCATCAAGCTCATAAGTGCGAGCAGGGCACATGCAAATGCAATTACGACTTGAACAATAAGGCAAGGTCAATAAACAGTTGTGAATCCAACTAGGAATCCTGTCTTCAAGAAACACCAACATCAGGACCATATTTAGAAGAAAAGATCTAATGCAAGTCACTTTGGCAGAAACACATGTGACTTTGCTATCTTCTATAAAAGGTAAAGTCAAGGTAGAATCAACTGAAGAAGATTCTATAGGAACAAGGCTTGAGGGTTTATAATCAGTAATATCAACCTCAGAAGGAGATCAAAAATCAACAAGGGAGATAGATTCTATAGGAACAAACTCAGTATCACAGGAGTTGAAAAATTCATAAGAAAAATCAAACTCATCAGGATCACTAACTTGTTGTTTGAAGGAAGAGTCAAAATACTCAACAAGACCAATATAAGAAGAAAGGTCAGGCTTACTAGGAAAATCAGGGTTAGACTTAGTCACAACTAAACCAACATCCAAAAGAAGGTCAGACTGTATCAAAGACTCTAGGAAGACTTCATCCAAAGGAAGGAGATCATCCAAGATAGGACACATATCTAAACTTTCAAATGGATCAACAGAGTGGAGAGAAGGCTCTACAGTCTGTATAGGATGAGTCACTTGGTCAACTACTGGGACCAAGTCCCGAGAAGGTAAGCATGAAAACAGAGGCTGCTTCTCAGTAGCAATTGAACATAAAGGACAAGAGGCCACATAGTTCACATGTGGCAGGGTAGTGTCTATAGAAACACTGGGAACCAATAAAGGAAAGACCTGGTCTCTAGTTGGGTCAGGAGACGGATCAAGAAAATCCAACTAATCGATAGTGACAATTTCTTTGCCATGATTAAAATACATCACACGAAAGAATGTTGACACCATGGCTTGCATGGCATATACATAATCACATCCAAGGAGCATATTGAAGTCTAAGGGGTCTTCTATCACCATGAAGTCAACTAAGACGGTCTTCCCACCCAAAGTAACAGGTGTTTGAGCAAGAATTATCAAGGCTATACAAGTTATTCTATCAAACACCAGTAACTGGCTAGCAGTCGACACAAGGCTGGGAGATCCCATGCCTTACCAAGCACGAGTGGACAAAATACTAACTGAGGCTCCTTCATCAACAATACAACGAGCAATCGTATATGGTTCAACTTTGACCTTTATCTAGAAAGGTGCATCAGAAGGAAGGAAGGCTCAACTAGGCTATCCCAATAAAAGGAAGCAATCCGAGAGCTTGGTGGGGGTTGATCTGAATCAAGTTCAGTGCCCCCTTGTTCAGTAAGTTCTGAACTGGCAGTGAAGAAAATGTGACTAGTAGACACTTCACTCTCCAAAGGAAGAGTGGGGTTGATAAATACTAGAATCGATTCAACCACTTCGTGAAAGTCACTCTCTGAAGGGAGAGTGGGATTGACCAAAGATGACATTGGCTCAATCACATCAGGATCACTCTTTGAAAGAAGAGTGGGATCGACCAAATCTGAGATTTGTTCGACCACTTGATCAACCAAAGGTTGAGTAGGTTGTTGAGAAACTATATGTTGTTCAGGAGAAGAAAATTCTTGAGTATTGGACCACACTCTTCGCACCTCTGCAATAGCAGGGCATAGGTGAGTAAGATGATCTCCCTCGCATAGCATACAAGGGAACTTAAGCTTGCACTTCGAACAACCAGTTTTCTCAATGGTGTCAACATGACTAGCAGTGGCTGACTGTTTTCTCTCAACATGACCTACAAAGGATGAGAGTTTTCCCCCAGCATGAACACCAGAGGCCGGGTGACTAGGTCCAACCTGACTAAGAGAGGTTGGTTGTTGAGAGACTTCAGAATGTTCAAAAACGGGATGGCCATGAATCCAAACTCTTCACACCTCCGCGATAAAAGGGAATTTATAAGTAAGGTGATATCCCTCACAAAGCTTACAAGGAAACTTGGGCTATTGTTTTGAACGGGTAGTCTTTTCAACAGTGTCAACATGACTCGTAGTGGCTGATGGATTGTCTTCAGCATGAACCACAGAGGCTGAGAGACTACCCCCAGCATGAACCATAGAGGCTGGGAGACTAGGTCCAACGTGACTTGCAAAGGTTGGATGGGCACCACCAACATGAACAACAGAGGTTGAATGGTTAGGATCAACATGCTTTGCAACAGTTGAGTGTGTGCCCCTAGCATGAACCACAGAGGCTGGGTGGATGGATCCAACATGAACAACAGAGGTTGGATGGGGAGGTTTAACTCGAACAACAGAGGTTGAACGGGTGCCCTCAGCATGCACTGCAGAGGCTGAGTGACTGGATCCGACATGACCTTGAAAGGTAGGAAGGATCCCACCAGCAAGAACAACAGAGGCTGGATAGTGAAGATCAACTTGACTTGCAGAGGTTGAGTGCTTAGATACAACATGGCCTGCAGAGGTTGGATGGGTGCCCCCAGCATGGACAACAGAGGCTGGGTGGTGAGGTTCAAATTGATTTGCAAAGGTTGAACGGGTGCCCCCTTGCTTATGTGCCTTCTTCCTATTCCTCCTTCTTTTACTCCTTTTAGACTGTTGATCACTAGTATCAGTACTTTCACCGCATGAGGTAGAAGGAGGAGGAGAATCAACTACAGGTGAAGGGGAAGCAGTGTTTTGATGCCCTTGATATAAAGAGCTTACTTGAGAAGCATCAGGAGCATTCAGGATAGTTGGAGTGGAAAACAACCACACCGGTAGCCCTAGGGTGAATCCAGGTAGATTCAGGGTGGCCATCAAGGGAACACCAACATTCCCCGTGAGAGGAATGGTACAAGGAGTTCCCAGAATGGGGATCTCTTGGTTGGTGTTCGAAGGGGTGCTAGCCATAGTTTCAAACTAGGAGACAAAATCTGAGGTTGATAGGCAACCAAAATTACAAAGCACACACCTAAAGGCACACTAAGTACAGACAAACCACACAGCACTCAATAAAAATTCCTAAAGCCAAACAAACAAACAGGTATAAGATATACTTTCCATAAGAAAGCTGAGAGACAGTTACTTGGCATCCCTGTAGATGTTCTTAGGCACAAGCGGAGGAATTACCCACTGCCCTCCCACACTTTCTACCGGGGTTACCTTCCAAGTCTGTCCAAGGTCAACCAGAAATAACCTTCTGGTTTACCTGTGTATGAACCCTAGATGTCAAAGAGACTAAAGGCTACCTTAACTATATTGACAGTCTGGGGGGACAGTCACAAGTTGGACTCATATGCATGGGCAGGGTAGTTGAGCCCAAAACTCTGTCTAGGACAGAATCCCTAGATGCGTAAAAGTCCTGATTTACATTTTGACAAGGATTCGGAGGGTTATCTCCTCTGTCCAAGCCTCCACGCGGCCTCATGCTTAACTCTCGTTTGAGAGGAGCTTCCCAGATACAATCAACGTAGAAAAGGATTTACCTAGTGATTGGCCAACTACGTCTGAAATTTTAACACTTATGGAGAGTTGAAACTCCCTAATCCACAAGTCTAGCCTGAGCTAGTTGGTGTATGACCCTATAAAATAAAACTTACTAGTAAATTTTAAATTATATCGTTTATTTTAAGGGTTGTTTTTAGTCAGAGGGTAAATGCCATGAAACTTATGTGGTGTTTTGACTCAAAGTTGAAACAAAATGACTAAGCAAAGAGATATGAAATGCAAAAAGCAAAAACTATTCTCTTTATTTTTCAAATAGAAAACTTGAAAGCCACAGAAGAACAAATCTTTTTATTTTTATTTTTTCAAAAACAATGATATGCCATGCAATCTAGACTAAGAACCTAATCTACATGCATATAAAGCAAACATGTGTTTTTGTCTTTTTCTTTTATAAATGCAAAAGAAAAAACAGCCTATCAACTAATGCAAGCAAGTACTGTAAGCAAAGCAAATAGACAACTACTCTACACCCCACAAACAAAACCTAGGTTTCCCTAAAGTTAGATATCAACCTCACTTGAAAAGAAGGCTTACAAAGGTAAACAATCCAACAACTTTGGAATGAAGAGACTGAGCAAAAAGACTAACATAAAAAAAGGTCAAGAAGTCCCAAGTATCAATCTAAACCTACAAACAAAGGCTGCTCAGTACCTTGTACAACAAGGTCAAGCCAAAGAAGGAGGTAGGGGGGGAAAGCAGTAAAAACAAGTATGCGTTCTTTTTAATTTTCTTTTATAAAGGCAAAAGAAAAACTACCTATAAAGCAAAGTATGCAGATAACAAGAACAAAGCAAAAGGAACTCTGCTAGACAACCACCAAACAAACTCTAGAATGCCCTAAAGTCAGTATAAACCCTACTTGGAAGGAAGGCTTACATAAAAGACAAGTTAACTACTTTGGCATGGTGAAGTTAACCAACAAAACAAGAAGGAAACCAACACCAACAAGCTTCTGAAATCAAACAAAGATCACTAACAGAGGCTGATTAGAAACATAGGCCAAAAATCAAACCAAGCAAAGGAGGTGGGGGGGAGAGCAAAGAACAAACCCTAATGCAATAAAAGGCTTACCACATAGATAAAGAACAACCAAAAAGGAATGACACTAACTCCTTGGAGTCATGCACCTGCAGAGGACCCTAACAGACCTACCATGTACCTAAAATGCACTATACTTTGAGTAAACTTGGATCTAATAAACTATATAAAAGAAACAAACTGAAGCAAACAGACTGACATAACCAACAGACAACCAATAAAGGAAGGCTAGGAACCCTATCTTGGGTGCATACAATGACAAAAACCACTGTAGACTTATAAAGGCAAGTGACAACCAGCCACTTTCAGAAGACAGACTGGAAAAATAGAGCCCAAGACCCTGATCACTGATCTGGACAAAGACACTTGAACCAACAACCCAAACAGGCCAAAACACTTCAGCAGGCAAGCAGAAAATAATCCAAGCAAAAGAGACTCAAAGGCTTTCGAAAAAGCACAAAGTGTGATCACCAAAGGTCTTCAGACAAGGTGCTGTAGGGATTACCCAAAGAAAGGAACAAGCAAACCTTGACTTAAAAAATCCCTACTTCCAGGAATATTTGCGACTGTCTATAAGTGCAACCCGTGGATGATCCGTGACTGTTCAGTACAGCAAACCATGAATGCAAGCTTGTATTCGTGACTGTTCAGAAGAACAACTCGCGAATAGGTAGAAAAATCCCAAAAAAGGTCAAAAACTGCCTTAGGAAGGCAGGGGAGGTGTTCTATCAGAATTTAAAAGTGTTCCTAAGTGGAAAGAAGGACCTGAAACAATGCAAAAGGCTGAAAGAAAGACAGAGAAACCCCAAACAGACAAGGTTGTCCCTAGTGGAGTCGCCAGTTCTATTGTAAAGGAAAGTATCCTATGGCTAGGGTTTAAGAGGCCATCAACGTACTGGGGTTGAAAGAGAGATGCACAATGTTCAGCAAGCATATATAAGCAAGATCAGAGATGAGAAAGGTCCACACCTGACTAATTGAAGGTTGGTCCAAGCTTTCTCTTCAATCCTATTCTTGCTCCTCTCACTCCAAGAGACTTGCAAAACAAGTTATACCTTCCTCAAACCATTATGACCACATATAAACAAATGATAATCAAATAAACATGAGAAAATGATCTGAATAACATCATCATATGATCATAAACAGAGATTAAATCACACATTGAATAATGATTTGGGAAGAAGAAGGACATCACATCTTTATTAATCTTGAAAACAAGTACAAGTATACCTTCTCTTCAAGTTTGGCACCTCACGAAACCTTGATCTGGTTCTGTTGCTTCTCTTCTCCAAAGAACTCATCCTCCAAGCTCTGTAACACAAGGAGAATGCTTCTAGGGCAAAGGTGTAGGCAAGGAGAGTCCCGATTCCTCCAGCATAACAATGCAGAAATTCCATTCCCCTCTCATGGACCTCCCTACCTCTATTTATATGCTTAAAGAAGAGTTAGGGGCGAAGACAAAGTGGTTACAACTGAAGGAGTCAGTTGCATAACTACCCAAACTAATCCAAAAGGCGTGTTTTTATGTTTAAATGTTAAGGGACATATTTGCGGGTATGGAGAAGGACATCCCGCGAATGATTCGTGAGTTACTATAAGAGCAATCCGTGAATACATCCATTCGCGACTTGCTAAACCCGAGACTCGTGAATGATTCGCGAGTTGCATATAAGGAGAGTCACGAATACACACAAAAAAAAGCATTTTAAGGGTATTTCTAGGCATTTTCAGACTTTTGTGTCTTCTGGAAAGTTTTAGCTAACTAAAAAAAAATTCCAACGGTGCAGAGATGAGGTCAAACATAGTTATAGAACTCAAGATATGGGTCCTCCAAGATAGGTGTTTTTTCAGTGACATTCAGTGACTTTCATGAAGTGTCGTCATGGAAGTGTTGACATGCGACGGAATCATGGGAAAGTGGTCACAGGCAGAGATGTGTCATTTTGAGCTATAACAGCGGTACGAGGTAGGCCTATCCCAGACTTTGATTTTTTCAAGTTTTTGTAAAATATTTGTGACTTTTTTGGATTTAGTGTGTTTACTTGGTCTTATCCAGACTTGTTTGAACTTGCTTGAGTGATTGAAATATGGAATTTTTATGTGGAAATTGCTTGTTTGTTCAAATCAAAATGCTAGGTTATATTCATCATTCATTACTACTTGTAAGTTTGTTTTTTTCTTGAAAGGAGTTAGTTGGAAACTATAGGTTAGATTAGATATCTTCTTGTAATAGACTATCACTGAAAAGAAAGACTCCCTTAGATCAATTTGCTTGTTCCAATTTCTCATTAAGTGTGAGAAAGACTTATTTTCGCTTTAAAAAGAAAATTTGTTGAGATTAGGTTATTATTTCAATGAACCTAATCCATTGGATCTCTGATCAGCCTCACAAGCCTTCAAGACTCCTTTGTTCTTTTGTCTCTTTTGCATCATTATCTCGTCAAAAGGAAAAAGTATCAATAGTTTAAGTTAGATCTTTCCATGCTTCGGGAAAAATTGAAAATATATCTCACATATGCATATTTGAGTGTTGTTTGTCTTTCTTTTTCATTTGAAAAGAGATCTTACCCTACCTATGTGCTTTCAAAAAGAGTTGATCTGAAGAAAAGTGTTGTTTGATTGTATGCTCAAAAAAAAGATTTTTTATAGTTGTTTGGGGAATTTTTTCATTTTAAAAGCAAAATTGAAAAGAAAAACAACCTCTCTCCTTCCCATAATTAGGCATACTGAATGGTAAAGTGAGTGAATGTGAATTTCATATCTACATGGTTTTACTTTTCTATCAAAACCTCATGCATTCACCTAACCGTCCACTTTAAAATTAATGGTAGTTATAGGCTTAAAATTTGTATAGAAATTTGAGTGTTAGGTTAGAGACGTGTTCGGGCATCGTTAAGCATAGGAGTTATCGTTACTTGTCTGCACTACATCCTGGGACTCACGCGGTTCTTCCATGTACCGTCAGTATATCGAACGGCCTTTCACATACCCTTGAGGTATATAAAAAGGTACTTCCCGTACTCGACTGTATATCAGAAGACCCCTTGTGAATGGTTGTTCATTAGACAACACTGCTACCGATTTGACCTCCCATGTACCTTGTGTATATCGGGAGACCCCACTAGGATACCCTATCTATTTGAGAAAATCCCTTTGGTCGTCTTGTGTGGATCAATACACCGAAAACAATGTTTGGGGAGATTACTACGCACATACCCTTGTGGTATATCATGAGTTGCACCTACTTGACAATCTTGGTGAGAGACCTAACGTTTGAGCTCATCCTATCATTTGAATTTGCTTGTTGTCCTGTAGCTTGAGTAGGAGAAATTTTTTGGTGTGTTTTTTCTTAGCTTTGAAACCCTAGGTTAGAATAGGAACTATGCAATCTGGCTTAGTTTCATTTGAGATGGTCCAGAAGAACACAGGGCTTACCACCCAAATTTCCTCCCATTACAGGAGAAGGTCCAATGGAAGCTACTATTTAAGGAGCTACAACTAATTCCCAGGTGGAAGAGAATATAGTTGTAGAAAGTGGACACCAATTCACTTCTTATATAAATCCCTTGGCTCAACAACCTACTGTCGGTGACACTTCTTTCCATGGTCCTGTGGAAGGTTGTCTTGATAGTCCTGTTCGTTTGGATTATGGTCTAGATGCTCCATTTTGGGGAGCCTCTATGGGATAGGCCATTGCTTCATTTGGAGTACATAGGCCTCCTCCTGAACATCCTTCATGAAGTGAAGAGGAATATAGACAAATTCAATCGGTGATTCACTGTGCATAAGATTTTCAGGAGAGAATACAAAGACTAGATACTATCTTAGCAACCCCAATCCCTCATAAAGAACCTATGTTGGCTCTTCTTCCCCGTAATATGGACCCTTGTCCAGAAGGAAATCATTCACTGGTTGATTCTATGAAACCTATTGATCCTATTGAGACTTCAAAACACCCAGGTCAAACTTTTGATCCCACGGTTGCAAATGTTAGGTCTGTTTCTAGTCCTCCTAGGTCTTCTAGGGCTTGGAGCAACCTTCAACTCCAGTTGTGTCAGTACATTATAGTGTCGGAGAGCAACCCCCAGCATGATCTACGTTACCTTCTAGTGGAGTTGTTACTCATAATAGACAGGCCTCTAATGCAAGCACATCCACAGTTTACGTTCCTCCTACGAATATAGTTAACCCTCCATTGATTTTAGGTCAACCCTTAGGGGCACAACCTATTGTTAGTAAAGCTCCCTCGGAGTATGATTACCCAGCAAATCAAGTACCTGTAAGAAATATAAATTACCAACCTACCCCTATAGGCATGTCATACACTGGAATTCCATATCCTGGAAATACTTTTACTCTATGGGGGCAACCCAACTGGTCCTACATGTCAGCATTAGGAGGGATACCTATTCATATGGCTGTAGGTGCCAGAGGGCCACCTTATGGAACTCCTCCCCCTACAGGTCCTGGGGGGCCACCTTATGGTATACCTAGAGGTCTGGATGGTCCTCCCCCTAGTGGTCCTCCCTCTGGTAGTCCCGGTGGTCCTGGAGGTCCTGGTGGTCTTGGTGGTCCCGATGGCCCCGGAGGTCCTGGTGGTCCTCCTTCTAAACCTCCTAATGGCCCTGGTGGTCCTCAAGGCCCTAACCTTGGAGGTCCGTCTTCTGGAGGTTCATCATCCCATCAGCCTTTTCAGCAGCCTTTGTATTAGTTTACTTATGGTCCTACTGGTGGTTACATGCCTTATCAATATTACCAGTATGTTGAACCAAATCATCAGTTACCTTTCCTAGCAACTTTGGACTTGCCAAAGTTTTTCAAATGGATCAATGACCCCATCCAACACAATGGTACATGGCCTCCCATTCTAGTCAAGTTACCATCAGATATTCCCAAATTCGATGGTAAGTAGAGAGATGATCCCAAAAATCACGTTATGACTTTCCATCTATGGTGTTCATCTAATTCCTTGATGGATTATTCTATTAGATTAAGACTCTTACAATGCACTTTGACTGGCACGGCCATGAAGTGGTACATCAAACTTCCACGACACTCGTTTGTGGATTTTAGTGCTTTGGAAACTATTTTCCTCACACACTTTTAGCTACCCATTCAATATGAAATGGGTACAGACTTTTTTAACCTCTCTACGTCAAAACACCTCCACACACATTTCATATCATATTCATGAGTAGATAAGGTGGAGAAGGCTCGTTAAAGCTCCTATCTCGGACCAACTCTTGGCTGATTGGTTCATGAAATCTTTGTTGCCACCCATTGCCCAAGATGTGGCTATGGGGGGTATTGTTACTGAAGAGCAAGCCATTAGTCACGCACAATATCTAGACTTGGTCTATTCCCAGTTCGAAACTTTGTACAACCTCATTCCTCAATCTCCTCGACCCAGCACTGACCTAGCTAAGCCACCTATAGAAACCCCTATTGATGGAGTTATTGGTTCAATCCGGCCCTTGTCAATGGTTAAAGCTGCCAAACAACCAAACCCTTCCATTCCTGTTCCTTCCAACCCTATGGTTTCCACCGAGGTGAATGCTATTCAAAGTACGCAATCATCTAGTAATAAGAAAAGGAAAAGGTAAAAACAAGAAACCCGAAAACCAACAGGAAAACCCCAAACCTATGGCCCTAGAGAATGACAATAAAGGAAAAAGGAAAGATAAGTATCCCTCCCTATTGTGTGGTGGTGATCACTTCATGAAAGAGTGTCCTCGACGTCATGAAATCAATAATTTTTTAAAGAGTTACCCCACACCGGAAGTTCTCACTGATCCTTTTCCTTCTCAGCAACAACTGGTAGACCATGTGTCTAACCAGGGAAATTCAAGTTCCACAGAGGAAATTTGAATGATGTCATCATATACTATTAATCTAACAACTCAAAGTCAGTCATACGACAAACCGAGGGAGAAGAAAATTGAGAAACCTTCTCCTGATAAAGCTCCTTCTACTGGTTCTCCCGCATCCTCTTCTAATGGTCCCCTAACAATTGAGAAGCCTAATCTTGACATGATTTTGTTTCCACCCAAGAGTACTCTTAGGAAGTTTGTTTTTAACCCTAATGCTTGAGCTGCACAGTTTTATAATGTTGTAGAAGACCTAGCTCAGGCACCATGTGCAATGTCTACCTTAGAAGTGCTCCAAAGTTCTCCCACACAACGCAAAAAATTATTAACCGCTTTGGGAGCCACGAATCTGAGTGACATGAATTTGATTCATTTCAATCTGGAGAACCTTAAACCTAGATTACCCCACCAACTGGCTTTTCAATTCATAACTAGAGTAGTTGGAAAAAAGGTCTTTAGCACTGTTCTAGATCAAGGTGCTTCAACCTATGTTTTGTCTTTGACCTATTGGAAAGCCATTGGCTCTCCCGATCCTGTAAAATCACCGACAAAACTAAAATCCTTCAATGGAAGAGGTTTCCAACCCTGCAGTCTCATGCCAACCCTTTCAATTGAGCTAGGGGGGGAATTTTTTTCCATTCAAGTGGAAGTAGTGGATGCTTCGTCAAACTATAATCTTCTCTTAGGGAGAAACTAATTTTATGCTATGACCGATGTCGCTTCGATGGTATTGATGTCGCTTCGATGGTATTTATAACCCTCCAGTTTCTGCATTTGGGAATAATTGTGACAATTGATCAACTTGATTTATGTACGCCGGATGTTACCACTCCTATGATGAATAATATCCCTTTTGATAGGTCAGTCCCCTCCTCCTTACCAGTCGATTGGGGTAGGGATGTTGAAAGACTCCGCCCTCATGGGCGTGTTTTCGTCAACCCCTTCTAGCACAGAAATGACAATAGTCAATATGATATCTTCATTTAATTATGATCCTAAGGGTAAATAAGATGTTGAGACATCCTCCCTCGGCCCGCATGAAGCAGTTTATGATGCCATCCAATCTGTTTCTGATGTTCCTATATATGATCTTCATTTGGTGGCCTCAAATCCTTACCACCTGCCCTACTGATTAGAACCTTCGCTTCCTAATTTGGAATATCTCTCCTATAATTTTCCATCGGACGATTCTATCATAGATATTATGAATCGAAGTACGTCCATATGGGAGGATCACCATCACAGATCTTCATTCCTCCCCAACACTAGTTTGGCAGATAATGATTTTGTATCTCTCTTGGGTACCGATATTGTTAACGATACGCAAACACCTGTCTTGTTGCAAGATTCTGAGTCTGAAGGCAATTTATGCAACATTACCAAAATAGTTCCAATCGACATATCAGTCAAGTCTCGAACTATTGAACATGTTCACATAGGGAAAAAATGTTCGATAGATGAAACTGAAGAGTATAAAGCACTTTTTAAAGAATTCTGAGATATTTTTGCCTAGTCCTATGAAGAAATGTCTGGGATAGATTCATCCATTGCAGTCCATGAGATCAAAACTTATCCAACGGCCAGACCAGTTAGGCATAAATTGAGACAAGTCCATCCGCGAAAGGCTGCGGCTATCAAAGCCGAAGTCGAAAAACTTCTGAAGGCAACATTTATCTATCTTGTACCCCTGATGGAATGGGTATCAAATATTGTTCCTGTGAACAAAAAGTAGGGAACTATTCGAGTCTATATCGATTTCAGAGATTTGAATAAAGCTTGTCCCAAGGACAACTTTCTAACTCCACACATCAATCAGATTATCGATAACTGTGTTGGGAGTGTCATCTTCTCATTTATGGATGGATTTTTCGGCTACAATCAAATTGAGATATTTCCCATCGATCAGCATAAGACGGCATTTATATTCCCGTGGGGAACCTTTGCCTACATCAAGTTACCTTCTGGCCTTAAGAATGCTGGAGCCACATTCCATCGTGCCATGTCCTATGCTTTTCATGACATTAAGAATATTGTGGAGCCTTACCTTGACGATCTCCCTATGCACTCACAACTATGGGAAGACCATCCTCGACATCTTAGAGACATTTTTCTTAGATGTCGCCATTACAAGATATGGTTGAAACCACACAAATGTGTTTTTTATGTTGAGATGGGACGTCTCTTAGGCTTTGTAGTTTCTAAGGATGGTATTCGGAGTGATCCACCAACCTACTTGAACTCCAAAGTTTACAAGGGAAGGCAAAATTTATTCGTCATTTTGTTTGTAACTTCGCTGAGAAAACGCATGGTTATATGTGTCTCCTTAAGAAGGGCACTCCATTCTTTTAGGATGACCAAGCCTATCAAGCCTTCGATAATCTCAAACATGCTCTGACTCATTCACCTATCCGATTCAGGGCACCGGATTACTCGAAGGATTTTCTCTTGTATGTTGTTTCCTCTACCACTACTATCAGAATGGTTTTAGCTCAAGAGGACCAGAACGACCTAGAACACGTGGTTTATTATGCCAGTAAGAATCTTTTGGATTCTGAAACTCGATACTCACGTGTGGAGAAGCTAGCACTGGCTACGGTCATTGTTGTCCAAAACTTTCATCACTACATCCTGCTTCGCACCACTACTGTACTTGCAGACCAAAACCCTATGTACTACATCATGACTCATCAGGTGCTAGGGGGAAAATACTCCCGATGGATTTTTATCCTACAGGAGTTTGACCTTGAATTTTCCAAAGCTACTTCAAAGAAGTCATTAGTTTTTGTCGAGCTGATGTGTGATCGTCCCTGTGCTTTAACTGATTCTGAGCCCAGTGATTCATTTTCAGATGAATTTTTGTTCCTAATAAGCTCAAATAACCCGTGGTATGGATATTTGATCATTTATCTCCAAACACAGCGTTTTATTCCTACTATATCTCGTGAGGATCGTTGCCACATTCGTCACCATGCAAAGTATTGTGTTATCCTCAATGATACATTGTATACACATGGTATAGATAACATCCTTCGATGATGCCTCACCCATGATGAGGCTGAACAAGTTCTTAATGACTTCCATTCTAGGGCATGTGGCAGTCATCTTTCTAGGATGGCTACAGCTTAGAAAATTCTATGCGCTGGCTATTTCTGGCCTTCTATTTTTAAATATTGTCATGAGGCTATTAAGAAATGCACACCCTATCAACACTTTTACCCAAAAAGGTGCACCCACCCTGCTTCGTTACACCCTGTCATTACCGTTGGCCCTTTCTCCAAATGGGGGATAGATTTCATGCATTATAAGCCTACCTCAGTCGGGGCACATGGTTACATCATAGTAGCCGTGGATTATTTCACTAAGTGGGCTAAGGCTATGCCTACATATGCAGAGGATGGTAAGACTTCCACCCTCTTCCTTTTTAACCATGTAATAGCCAGATTTGGAGTTCCTCAGTATATCGTCACTGATCACGGATCACATTTCCGGAATCAGATGATGGTAGAGTTAAGTGCTAAGTTGGGTTTTCACCATGAAAACTCAATTCCCTATTATCCACAAGCTAATGGTTAAATTGAGACCATTAACAAAGTTTTTAAAACTATGCTATGTCGGATGGTTAGAGATCACAAATCCAACTGTCACCGGACTCTCTTCTCTACTATTTGGGCTTATATAACTTCAGTGAAAACAGCAACTGGTTTTACACCTTTTCAATTAGTATATGGACTAGAAGTTGTCCTACCTATTCAGTGTTAGATTCCATCTTTGAAACTTGCCATTGAACTTCTCCCTAATACTTCTATCGAGGAAGAAAGGTTTTTATACTTAACCAACCTTGATGAAACTAGACGAGATGTTGCCTTGGTTAATGAGGCACACAAGAAATGCATCAAGGCGCAATATGATAAATATGTCGAACCTCGTGTGTTTAATGAAGGTGACCTAGTCCTGACTTATGATCAGAGACATGATACACTAGGAAAAGGGAAGTTTGAATCAATGTGGTATGGTCCTTTTATAATTTCCAAGGTTATAGAAAAAGGGGCCTACGAGTTCGTGGATTATGATGGAGTCCCCTTAGGGCAATCTCCCAATGGGTTGTACCTGAAGAGGTATTATGCCTAGATCATTCATGTATGGTACCTTGTATATATGTACATTATTTGACTTTTTCGGTGTGTTTTGGTACTTTCAATATGGTTTTGAGTTTATGTCTAGACTGTTTATACCATGTTTTGGTTATGCAGATCAAATGGATTTGTATGGCTTCGTCAATGGTGCTTTTCACCATACCCTGAACCTTGCCTCAGCTTCTTGGGTTATGTATTCCCCTACACATGATCTAGTGAGTTCAGGAGCAGTTTGTATCTATCCTGCTACCAACAATATCACCGAGTATGAAGCAGTCGTAGGTATTTTGACTGAGGCTGCATCCTGAGTAATTCGTTACTTGGTAGCATTCATGGACTCGCAATTGGGGTTTTTTCATTTAAACCAGGTTTACACCATCAGAAACCCTATACTACTCTGTCTCTATTGGAGGGTACGTTTATTGGAAAGGTCATTTGAAGTCATTACTTATAGGCATATCCCTAGGGCAGACAATGCAGTTGTTGATTCATTGGAAAATTATATCCTAAACTGGTATATTTCTCATTCATTGCATGAAAGATAAGCATGGTTCATGACATTCCAAATAAACAGTTAAAAACATTTAAAACTCATGTAAATATATTTTCCATTTGAAGCATAAATATCAAAGGCAAAATTATATATATATATTGTTGGAGCAGGGCCCCGCAGCTACAGGAAAAGCTGCTATATCAGAACAAGGAAGTCAAAGGAAACAGTACCTGAGTGGTCGAGAAGAAAGAGCTCAACCACTACACTTAAGGCAGCGGCCGAGAAGAGAGAGCTCACCCACTGCATTTAAGGCAGCGGTGAAGACAGGAGGGCTCATCTACCCTCATAAATGGAAAAGGAGCAACGGGCCGAGCTATTGAAGACAAAGTATAGAAGGGAAGTGACCGAGGAAGTGGCTCCTGTACCCATGATCAGCGTCGAGAAGCGTGGAAGATTGTAGAAAGCTGTGGTGTGATGAAAAGCGGCAGTTCAAAGTATAGATACACCGACTGTCAAAGTTAGGGGTTTTTGGTTTACTGTTGGGAAAGGCCCACAATGTTGTAATGGCGAGACCTTCGGGCCACCTATAAAAGCATGTATTTTGTATTGGGAAAGGTTAGCTAGTTAGAAAATTAGAGAGTCAGTTGGTCTGTTAGCTCATAGACAGTCGAGCTCTGGTTCTGTATTTAATCTGTAGTTATCTTACTATAACTAGTAGCTGGCTCCTAAAGCATGAATGTAACAATCCACAGGGATTGAGAGAGAGAGAGAGAGAGGAAGAGTATATTATAAGAAGGCAATATAGGAAGAGAAGAGATCTAAGAGAGAAGGGCTCCTGGTTGTGTGCACGAAGTTTCCCAGAAGATCTCAAGCTACATAAGAGGTTGCAGTGGAACTGTGTTTACTCCCTCAAGATATAATATATAAACCAGTTCCCGTGGATGTAGCTTCTACCCTAGAAGTGAACCTCGTAAAATTAGTGTTTTGTGCGACTGATTCATGTGATTGTGTTTACTTATTGCTATCTGTCATTCATTACATGAACTTTGCTTACAGTTAATGTATGTATGCTATCTTTCAGTTTACAGTAGCATAGAGGTTTACATGCAAGTTGAATGTATCAAGTATTATGTATATGAGTTTATCAGTACTTGATTCATGATAGTGATAGTTACAGTGTTAAGTGATTCCTACACATTTAGTCTAGCAAGTTGAGTATAGTTGATGTTGAGTGTGTTGAATTGTGGAAGTTTAAGTAAGGTCGTTTAACACCTTGTTGAAGGTTAATAGAGTTATTATACCCAGAGAGAAAGTCTTTCGACCTTGAGAGTCGCATTGAGTTTTACTGTAGAATATACCGCAGTATAGAAAGGCGATATCGCACCATTAGAGGAGCTGCGATGTGAGATATTACCAGTGAAGGGTCGAGTAGAAGAGAAAGTGTGCATCATCCTAGAGGCTGCGATGCGATAAGATTCATTCCCTGATCAGATCCGGCGAGTAAGAGAGAACAGTGCCTCGCAGAGAGATCCTGCTGGCTAAGAATATTCACGAGACACTAGGATGCTACAGAACCTGGTTGAGGACACCTGAGTCTTCAGCCAACCCATCTAAGATCACTTCAGGTGAGACTTCAGGACATTCCGCGGTCTATTGCAGAAAGGGCCAGTGAACTAGGGGTATTGTTGGTACATTAAAGTAAACCCGGGTCTGCCCAGTAGCAAACCAACAAATGGTTCCATTGCCGACTTTGAACACATTGAAGAGCTAATGCTCTGCTGGAATCCTACGAAAGAAGAAATCAACCAGTGGTTTGGGTCTAAGGAAAAATAATTTGCGACGACAGAAAACAAAAGTCCTAGGCTGAGTACAGAGGAATGGTTACAAAAACATATCTTCATAGGCCTACATGAGATATTTTTTTCCACCTATGCGAATGAGTTGTATGACTGGTTATCAAAGTTGACTAATAAGCATATATTCAAGAATAAAAGGAACATTGTCTGGACACCGGAGCTGATTCAGACCGTGAGGAGCATAGATAATCCCATTTCGTAGGTAGTCGACTTTTGGCTTGCGATTTTGCTGGAAGGCTTCATTACAGAGTTTGCAGTCGACCAAAGAAAGAGCTTCAGTGAAGCCGAGAGGTACTTCTTCAAAGGATATCGTGGTAAGTACTTGAACTCTTTAAATGTGTCCATTAAGATGTTATTACATGAAAAATGAGTACTCGATATATTCTCAGATGAATAAGTTAACTAAAGTGTAATGTCACAAGAGTTTGATAGTGATTTTGATGACATTGGATGCACACATAGTGGTAAGAAATATAAAGTAGATTTCAGATCTTCTCTCTTTGAAGACAGTTTAGACAGCACTCAAGAATAGAGTAATAGAGAAATAATAGAAGGGGGTATCCCTTACCACCCTTATACCCCACAGAAAACAACTGGGACTCAGAATAATCCCGTAGGAACTACATCTAGTAGTTCACCCACAGCACATACTACCGGTACATCACCTATAGTTACAAAGCCAAGTGGTAGTAACATAGTAAATCAGAACCCACCATGTAGAAACAGAATGGGGGATGACATGAAGTTACCTACCTTCAAGGGTACAGGGGCAGAAGACCCGGAACAGCATTGGTTCCTATGTGAAGCAGTATGGACCATTAAAGGAATCTAGGATGATAATACTAAACTTGTACAGTTGGCCACTACACTTAGGGACAGAGCCTTAACCTGGTATATGAAGTATACCTCAGCACAGATCAGAACACTTTTCCAAGTCGGGACCGCCATGATCAAAGAGTTTAAGAAACCCAAGTCTGAGTTGCAGTGTATCACAGAGCTCAAAGATATCAAATAGTTACCCTCAGAGTCAATATGGGACTTTGATCAGAAATTCAAAGCCCTTATAGACCAAGTCAGCTTTGAGTTTGCGCCGGAGCAACATAAGGAATGGTTCATCGCAGCACTGCTCCCTCATATCAGACTGCCACTAATGCAGCAGAAACTCCATACGCAGGATGACGCGTTGGAGATGGCAATGAAACTAGAGGCTTCACCTCTAGCCGAAACTAGCACAGGTATGAAAAACCTGCAGAATCAGTTAGCTAACCTCACCTTACAGCTACATGAGATTAAGAAAGGGAAAGAGGTTGCACAAGAACTATGGTGTACCAAGTGTAAAGGACAGGGCCATACTAAAGATAACTGTCCAGTATTTGTTGAATATTTAGCAAGTGGGGCTCCTAACCCCTTAGTACAGAACCAAGGGCCATGGTGTGAACTCTGCAGAACAAGAGGACATAGACCTCAGGAATGCCCTTTACTTCAGAAGTATGTACAGATCCCTAAGAACTTATACTATAACTTCTGCAAGTCAGTAGGACACGATGAACATAATTGTCGAGCTTATGATCTCATGATAGAGAGAAAACATGACTTGTATAGAGTCCAATCAGAGACACTGGGTCCAACAGCAGGACCACAGCATGAACCGACTCATGATGGCCGTGGAGGAGGATTCAGAGGAAGAGGTCATGGAGGAGGATTTGGCCATGGAGGAGGCTTTGGCCATGTCCGTGGACCGATTACTTGTTACAGTTGTGGAGTTGTAGGACACTATGCTAGGGATTGCCAAAACCCTACTACGACATGTAACTATTGCAAGTCCTATGACCACGCTATAGAATAATGTCTTGTATTGATAGCCAAGATCAGGGATCCTAAGCCAGCAATTAACCAGAACATTCAGCTTATTGCTACTAAGTAGAAAGAACCAGAGCCAAGAGTCCATATTGTGACTCGCAGTGGTGCTTCCACTAGTACGACATCACAGGATGCCGAAAAGAACACAGGTTCAGAGTGGGTGCGCAAAGCTACTAATAAATCAACACCACTTGACCTGCAGAAGAACAAAGAAATGTTTCAGCAAGCTAAAAATTTATTTGATGACCCTACACCATCAGGATCATAGGTACTACCGTACAGGGGTGTACCATAGCATACACCTTGTGGCGTAAGTCCTGTGCAGACATCGCAGGCTACCACATCTGGAAGGTGCAACGAGGATGAGTCGACAGGAAGTGTACAATCCTTCTTGTAGAGTTGCTTGAAACTTGTGAGAAACGAAAAATCTATCGGAGAGCTTCAGCGCATCATAGATCAGTGTCAGCAATCTTCTTCCGTGAGCAGTGTGCAGCGTGCTATTCATAATATTATGGGACATACAAGAACCAAAAGAGAAATGAGACTCACAGCGCAAGTTGGAGAATTTGAAATGGATGAGGTAATCCTAGATTTAGGATCATAGGGCAATGTTCTAACTAAGCAGACATGGGAACAGATGGGTAGCCCTAAGTTAGTCAGATCACCTATCCATCTAAGATTAGCCAATCAGCAGAGGGTATCACCACTGGGTCGTTTACCACAAGTGCCAGTTGACATTGACAGAGTTCGCAGTTTTGCAGACTTTGAAGTTATAGAAATCATTGGTGATAGTAGACCATATCCAGCTCTACTAGGTATTGATTGGGCAATCGATAACATGGTTGTTATCGATTTAAATAAAAGACAAATGACCTTTGAGGATAATCAGATTCGGTTCATCGCACCATTGGATCCTTTCCAGGGTCCTAGATATATTGAACCTATCCGAGCAGAGGAAGAGTTGCGTAATATGGAGAGCCTCTATTAGATGACTGCTAACCAGAGCGACTACATCAATCCAACCGCAGAAAGAAACATTATTTGGCGATGTGACATCTCATGCGCATCGGATTCGGATGTTGGTCTAGAAAACTAGCAGAATAGACTTTATGAAGTCTCAGCTCGTAGATGTGCATTCATGACTAAGTCAATGTGATGGATTGGCGTAGAGGTTAGGGATATTCTGTTTTTTAATGGCTTAGCAGATGTCAACGACTTTTTACAGCAGTTTGAACAAGAAATTCCTCGTGAGCAAAGGATGGCAGTTATTGACCTTGCAATAAGAGCCACACCTGCAAGATGGTGGCATGCACATAGAGAGAATATCGCATCATGGGATGATCTTAAGAGATTGATGGCGATTAGATTCTATAATAACAAGGAGTGTTTCCAGCAGAAATACACAGGAGAAAGTGACCCCAGGTCACATATTAAGACTTGTGAACAGAATTGGTGCGATATTCCAGAGGATGAATGGGTTCACCTATTCATTCATTCTTTAGACTCAATCCCAAGGAACTGGTACACAGAGACAGAGTTGCACAGAGGAACGACTACATGGCCACTTATGATAGATAGATTTGAACTCACTTTCACTTTTGAATCTGAGTATCCCAATATTGATCAGGCCCTAGACGTTATAAAGACTAAGATATTTGAAGACCTCACCCTGTCAGTGTCGGCCCAACCTAATTGGGCTATCCAATTAGAAGATGTGCTTGATTGTTACAACTTCACAAAAGAATCAGGCGATGAGGATGAGGATCCTCGTAGCATCAACATTCCAGAGTCAGAAGGGACTCGCGAAGTTGATGGACCGAAGCTCGAGATTCCAGCTATCATAGAGCCTATCAAGATTAAAAGGATCAATATTGGCACAGAAGCAGAACCCAAGTTTGCCTCTATTGGAGACTATTGGGATGATGAAACGGTAGGACACATTGCAGATCTACTACATGACTATCAGGACTTATTCCCCACTAAGTTCACAGAGATGAAGGGAATAGTAGGAGATCTGGGAGTAATGCGGATACCTTTGAAAGAGGATGCCAGACCAGTCAAGCAGCGTCCATATAGATTAAATCCGCGTTATAAAGAAAAAGTCAAGGATGAGATCGATAAGATGCTAGCAGCAAGCATCATTGAGCCCGTAGAAGAGAGCAAATGGGTTAGTCCCATGGTCGTACAGGAAAAGAAAACTAAAGGAAACATCAAGATTTGTGTCAATTTGCGCAAACTCAACGGCGCATCGCTTCATGACCCATTTCCGACACCTTTTACTGACGAAGTTTTAGACAATGTGGGAGGACAAGAGGTCTACTCCTTCACTGATGGATTTTTAGGCTATCACCAAATCAAAATCCATCGATAGGATCGACATAAGACCACCTTTGCAACAGAATGGGGCTCATTATAGTATACGGTAATGCCCTTTGATCTTAAAAATGCACCAGCTATTTTTTCCAGAGTAGTAGTTGTTGTATTTAAGGAATACATCCATAAATTCTTAGAAGTCTATTTTGATGATTGGACTGTATTTGGATTAATCGACAAGCATATAGGAGATTTAAGGCTCATGTTAGAGAAATGCAGGCAATATCAGATTTCTCTTAACTTGAAGAAATGTATATTTTGTGCGCCATTTGGTATTTTGTTGGGTCATATTGTTTGTAGACAAGGCTTGATGGTAGATCCTGCAAAGATTTCCATCATTGGAAATCTTCCAGCACCCAACTCAGTCAAGCAATTGAGGACAATGCGTGGTCATACCGGGTACTATAGAAAATTCATCAAGAGTTATGCAAATATCACAGCACCAATGGAAAAGTTGTTAAATAAGGATGTGAAATTCCTATGGAATGAGGAATGGTAGCACAATCTAGACACTCTTAAAGAGAACATGTTTACAGCACCCATCTTAGTATTTCCAGATTGGACCAATCCATTTCATGTACATGTGGATGCATCTGGCATCACACTGGGAATTGTTTTAATGCAACCAGGAGAAGGGGGTATTGATCACCCTATTGCATACTCAAGCAGAAAGCTATCTACCGTAGAAAATAACTACACCACTACAGAAAGAGAAGGATTAGCTATGGTGTATGCTCTACAGAAGTTTAGGCACTACCTGTTGGGTGCCTTATTCAAGATGTTTACTGACCATTCCGATTTAAATTATTTGGTCAATAAGCCAGTGTTAGGGGAAATAATCTGTAGATGGTTACTCCTATTTCAGGAGTATGATTTTGAAATCATTGTAAAACCAGGAAGACTAAATGCTGGACCTGATCATCTGTCGTGAATAGACTCAGGAGAAGAACCAAGTAATCTAGAGGATAATTTTCCAGATGCACAATTATTTTCTATTCAGATTGCAGATGAGTATTACGCTGATATTGTTCACTTCCTCACCACAGGGTGGGCACCAGTTGAGTTTAATAAGCAGCAAAAGAAACAGTTAATTGTTAAAGCAGCATACTTCACTTTGATCACAGGACATCTATATAAGTTAGGTCCAGATGAAGTCCTACGCAGATGCGTTATACCACATGAGAAAGAGGCCATTATCAGATACGCACATTCAGGTACCATAGGAGGTCATTTCGTAGGAAAGCCGACTGCACAGAAAATTCTAGCTGTAGGATTATGGTGGCCTACTTTGCACAAAGACACTAAGGAGTTTTACAGATGTTGTGATATCTTCCAAAGGGTGGGAAAACATTCACGAAGAGATTAAATGATGCTGCGACCATAGATTACATTGTGCACATTCGAAAAGTGGGCTATAGATTTCGTGGGTCCTATCAACCCACCCAGAAAACGAACTGGTGCGAGATACATCACAGGAACAGAATACCTTACCAGGTGGGCAGAGGCCAAAGCAGTAAGGAATTATGATGCTACTACAGCTGCACAGTTCATTTTTTAAAACATCATAAGTAGATTTGGATGTCCAGTAATTTTGATGAGTGATCAAGGCACACATTTTTTGAACCACACCATTGAGGCCTTAACGGAGGAATTCCAGATACAGCACCATAAGAGCACTCCCTACCACCCACAAGCTAATGTACAGTGGAGGCCTTTAACAAGATTCTAGAAAATGCTCTTACTAAGATCTGTAACAGCCAAAGAAATGATTGGGACCTCAGGGTTAATGCTACATTATGGGCTTATAGGACTACATGCAAGAAACTTACAATACACACACCTTTCAGCTTGGTGTATGGACAAGAGGCTTTTATGCCTATGGAATATATTATTCCCAGTTTAAGGGTTTCTCAAATGATCGAGATGGCTGATACAGGAATGATGAATGAAATGCTAGCACAGTTGCTTTCCTTAGAAGAAGACAGATTCATCACAGGCTTTCATCAGAAAGTGCAGAAGGCACGAGAAAAATCTTGGCATGACAGGCACATCAAGAGAAAGATTTTTTAGATAGGAGACCTAGTGCTCCTTTATGACAACAAGTTTGTTAAGTTTCCAGGGAAATTCAAGACACATTGGTTAGGGCCATATCAGATTCAGCAAGTTACAGAATGAGGTGTTGTTCAGCTCAGCAAACTGAGCAGGGAGCTTCTTCCTACTTTGATTAATGGCAGTAGGCTTAAGCTTTATAGTGATAGCCACTCAACCCCTCAGCCCTAACTCAGACAGTTTATGCAAGTGCAGATGCCCAGTGTAGTTGAAATGAGGCATCGCACCCGTAATTAGTCTACACCAACAGGTATTCTATGTATAAGGAACTGCATGAGGAAAGTTTTATTTTCCGCAAGTCATAGGATGCTTGCAGGGCTAAAAAAAAAAGATTCAGCGTGAAACACTTTGCTTCCGAACGATGCGGTGTGACATCGCAGCAATGCGATGTTTCTCCGTGCCACGTAGACAATTTTGAAAGGAGACAGACGGCCAGTCACTTCGCCTTCTGACAAGCAGTTAATCCAGATATGACAGGTATACGTTACCCTGTTTTTGGCAACAGTATAATGATTTTTCTAGATTTAGTAAATCTTGGTCGAGACCGGTGCCTGCACACAATGTTCAAGGGAAATTTGATCGGATTTTCAGCAATTATAGAGGATCAAGATGACGGTTGTTGTCTTGTCCATGCAATAAATACCACCGACGGGTCCAGCCTAGATGACCGTTGCTTCAGAGATTATCGTCTTCATTATAAATACAGAGATCATTCATACAGAAGGGTTACTTTTGCAACTTCTGAGAGTTATAGAGAAATTTGTAGAGTTTTCCCTGTGCAGAGATACTCCAGTTACACAGTGCTAGTTTTCCCCAATTTTGCAGCCATTGCTAGTCCAGAGTACTGCACCGAGTGGTTTCTCTCCAAGGAGTAACCTTTAGAAGACATTGTGTAACGATTCCAGCGTGGTGGCCTCGTGTCCGCTATGACGACGCTGCCCGGGGTTGTGAAATTAGGTGCACCACAAGTCAGACAGATGCCAACGATGAGGATTCAAGCGCTGGATGTAGAAGATTTCATCAAAGTCTTTGCTACAGAAAATTAGAACGACGAGAAGATCACTGAAGATAAGAAAACAGAGCAGAAGAATGATGAGAAGAAATTTGCAGGCAGGAAGAAAGTAAAAATGAGAAAAAGAAGGCAATGGGAGAAAGAAGATGACCTATCTCATCAGCTAAGAGAAGAGTAAGAGATTGCAGAGTCAAAGAAATGAGAATACAGAGGTCATAGGCAGCGTGAACACCTGTAGCGATTTGTTGAGAAGAAAAGTGAAAGGAGAAAACAAACCAAACAAGAAGAACTCTAGTATGCAGACAAAGGCTTGTTCTCGGAATGGAATTCATGGTTTGTATAGCTTTCGTATGAAAGGCTCCAGACTGAATGAAATGTTTGAGAAGGCTGGAAGATACAGATTTCTATTTCCTTTGTGATAAAAGTTCTAACCCAGATAAAGAGGAAAGGATATCTATAGAAAGCTTCTGAAAAGCTTAAGATCCTTCAAAAAGTTGCTGACCCACGAACAGACCTATATGCAACTTTGGAGTATATCAGGTCTCGCAAGTGACAAGAGTGAGAGCATGACAATGAGGGAAGGAAAGATAAGAGAGACCTATGGACTAAGTTTACAGAAGACTCAATCATTAGTCAAGCTATGCTTGAAACGGCACAAGAGTGTGTCGAAGCTATGAATAGAGAAGTCGCAGGACTTCGGGAGAGATTTACAAGGACTTCGCAGGAAGCCAAGGAGAAGCTACAGCAAGAGAAACCAGCTGTTAGTGGCTTAGGGACGAGCCACAAGTAAGTGTTAGGGGAATGTTGGAGCAGGGGCCCCGTAGCTACAGGAAAATCTGCTATATCGGAACAAGGAAGTCGAAGGAAACAGTACCTGAGCGGCCAAGAAGAGAGAGCTCAACCACTTCACTTAAGGCAGCGGTCAAGAAGAGAGAGCTCACCCACTGCATTTAAGATAGCGGCGAAGACAGGAGGGCTCACCTACCCTCATAAATGGAAAAGGAGCAATGGGCTGAGGTATTGAAGACAAAGTACATAAGGGAAGTGACCAAGGAAGAGGTTCCTGTACCCATGATCAGCATCGGGAAGCATGGAAGACTGCAGAAAGCTGTGGTGTGATGGAAAGCAATAGTTCAAAGTACGGATACGTCGACTGTCAAAGTTAGGGTTTTTTGGGTTACTATTGGGAAATGCCCACAGTGTTGTAATGGCGAGACCTTCGGGCCACCTATAAAAGCATGTATTTTGTATTGGGAAAGGTTAGCTAGTTAGAAAATTAGAGAGTCAGTTGGTCTGTTAGCTCATAGACAGTCAAGCTCTGGTTCTGTATTCAGTCTGTAGTTATCTTACTGTAACCAGTAGCTGGCTCCTAGAGCATGAATGTAACAATCCGCAGGGATTGAGAGAGAGAGAGAGAGAGAGGAAGAGTATACTGTAAGAAGGCAATATAGGAAGAGAAGAGATCTAAGAGAGAAGGGCTCCCGGCTGTGTGTGTGGAGTTTCCCAGAAGATCTCAAGCTGCATAAGAGGTTGCAGCAGAACTATGTTTACTACCTCAAGATATAATATATAAACCAGTTCTCATGAAAGTAGCTTCTACCTTGGAAGTGAACCACGTAAAATCAGTGTGTTGTGCGACTGATTCATGTGATTGTGTTTACTTATTGCTATCTGTCATTCATTACATGAACTTTGCTTACAGTTAATGTATGTATGCTATCTTTTAGTTTACAGTAGCATAGAGGTTTACATGCAAGTTGAATGTATCAAGTATTCTGTAAATGAGTTTATCAATACTTGATTCATGATAGTGATAGTTACAGTGTTAAGTGATTCCTACACATTTAGTCCAGCAAGTTGAGTATAGTTGATGTTGAGTGTGTTGAATTGTGGAAGTTTAAGTAAGGTCGTTTAACACCTTGTTGAAGGTTAACAGAGCTATTATACCCAAAGAGAAATCCTTTAGACCTTGAGAGTCGCATTGAGTCTTACTGTAGAAGATACTGCAGTATAGAAAGGCGATATCGCACCGTCAGAGGAGTTGCGGTGTGAGATATCTCCGGTGAAGGGTCGAGTAGAAGAGAAAGTGTGCATCGTCCTAGAGGCTATGATGCGATAAGAGTCATTCCCCTATTAGAGCTAGCGAGTAAGAGAGAACAGTGCCTCGCAGAGAGATCCCACTGGCTAAGAAGAGTTGCGAGACACTAGGATGCTATAGAACCTGGTTAAGGACACCTGAGTCTTCAGCCAACCCATCTAAGATCACTTCGGGTGAGACTTCAGGCTGTTCCACGGTCTATTGTCGAAAGGGCCAGTGAGCTAGGGGTATTGTTGGTACATTAAAGTAAACTCGGGTCTACCCAGTAGCAAACCAACATATATATATATAAATGTTTTTACAAAAATAGGTCATGAGACCTCATCTGAAGCACTCTGGATTTTAGGCAGCACAAAATCATAGAAAAAATATGAATCTATGGCAGCTTTCAGTGAGGCATCATGTAAGAGCTAGTGATGCTCATGGTAGCACATAACAGCCCACACTACCCTACGTAGCAGACGGCTGAAGCGGCCTGGCACCCTTGCTGTGTGCCTCTGACAGTGCATCGGTAGATCATCAATGGATGCATCAGGTATGTCCAAAGTCAACCTCTCGAGGTTCCCCTCTAGCTCTCCCATAGGTTCATCGCCTCATTGAACAAATCGAGCTCCCGCTCATTTGTCCAATGGGGATGATCCCCCAGGTCGTGCAACTCCTACATCTACATGAAAACTTCGGGTCTCGTTACTATACATAAAAATTAAAAAACATTAAAAGACAAAAAACACAAATAACTATCTTAGGGTTTTGTTTCTTACCCATGTCTCCCCACTGCTCGCTAGGTGGAAGTGGTAGGTTAGGGTCACCCCTGAAATCAGTGCCTGCATAAGCATAATCCTCAACCATGAGGATCTGGTCACTAAGCCATCAGAAGAATGGAGACTCGAACTTCACCTTCCCTCTGCCTGCTCCTGTATGGGCCATGATCCTGGCCCACCTCAGCATACGAGGGTCTCTCGCCCTCAGTTCAGTAAAAACCACCTGGGGCCTTAGCTGTGGGATCTGCTCAAAAAAGAAACAAGCTAAGATAGATCCATAGCCAAACTATTTTAGTTCTCCCTACCGACACTTGGTCAGCTGGCCTTTAAATATCGGTATCAATGCCTTCGCCCAATTGAAAACTGTAGGTGCCATAGCCTCTATCGCATACATCATATGTGCCCTAGAAGGCTGATGAGGTCCTTGGCTCCTAGCCATCATCTGCATGGTAAAAAGAAGAGTGCGAAGAGGAAGATCCACTACTTCCTTGATGGGAATATTCTTCCCTGAAGTTCTAGTACCAGGAAGGTAGTGGAGGTCAATTATCTTTTGAGTAGTCACATCCCCTCCACGGGAACCAGACAATGAAATCGGGGCACCCTGTCTCGACAATCTAGTCAAGAATTAGATTTCTTCTACTTCAATGGTCAACACATGTGCCCCCGCCTCGAATTTTTGTAGTTATGGGTTCCACATATGGAGTATATACTCCAGCAATCTCTCATGAGACACCATACTAGGTGTGCGGAAAAACTTAAGGAGGCCGCAGTTCCTCAATGCGTCTGTGCATCCCGCATTTCTTTTAGCATGGGCATCATCATCATCATGCTTCCATTCCTTAAATATCACCATTTTCGACCGCCGAAAACCTACCAAAAACCATTAATGGACTAGTTAAAAACATATCCAATCATTAAAATCAATTAAAAGCTTGTGTTTTTGTCTATCCATGCATTTTTCCAAGCTCACGGCCGACATCTCCTGAGCTATGTTTGCACAAAGTGGTGGGACCGCCTAAGCGCAATGTTACAAGCGCGGTTCTCACGATGCACCGCCTATCCCATAAGGGGCAGGAGCAGTGCCCACATTTTAAGATTAGGGCCTGCCTTAAATGGCCAAAACCCTCTTAAAATCAAAAATAAATGCTTGAAAGTGAAATCCTAGGGTTTTGTCTTTTACCTAGCTCTAATGGCACTTGAATTGGACGATCAGATCTCCCGAAATCTGCAGCTGAAGATCTGGTTCAAAGTTGCTCCAAAATGCTCTTGCCTAGTGGTAAATAGTAAAATGTTTTTTATTTTTACTATTTGAAATGACTTTTATATCTATTTTAGGTTTTTTTAATGTCATTATAATATTTTAAAATCATTATCATTATAAAATCCATCCATATGACTCATTAAAAGTCATTTTTCGAGAAATAACATTGCTATTGAGTTTTGCAGGGGTAGAAATGAAAACAGTAAGAATCTATGGGAAGTTTGTTTTTGACTTTTTCGTACTTCTTTAAAACGGAAAAAGTCCCCGAGCGTTTGTTTCGATACTTTGGTCACCCTCTCAGAACTCAGTATCAAAGTTTTGAGTCTTTTTTCTGATTCTTTTTGGGCTCGTAAAATTGTTCATCATTAAAAAGAGACCTAGTGGAGTCCCCTTTAAACTCTTTTCGAACTCCCTAAATATGAAAAGATTGTTGATTACTTGTCTTCTTCATACTCGTAAAAGTATTTGAAGAGTCGTCTCTCTGTCGGTAGGTTATCTCTTTTTCGGTTCGGATAGAATATTTTAAGAAAAAGGACCCTTTGGAGTTTTCTTTTGTCTTCATTCAGACTCTCTAAATATGAACGATGTCGAGCTTGCTTTCATTGGACTCGTTAAATTAAACACTGAGAGACCCTTTTTGGGATCAAACCCCTCCTTTATCAGGTTTGTGAAATATATGGGAATGGACTTGTCTTCGGATAAGCTAGAACAAGTTTTTGTTACCCTCGTTGAACTCGTAAAAATGAAAAAGATACACTCATCAATCATGATGGGGGAATTAAGGGAAGGGAATCATTTTTCAAATAAAATGGCAGTTGTTTGTCACCTTTGAACATGGCACTTATCTACATATCATCCAGTCAATTGGGTATTCAGCTGACTTACAAGTCGATCCACTTTCATGAGTCATGTCACTCCTTTAAGTTCTTCAAAAGAATGCATTGTCCACTATCGCATTGTGTGTTTTTCTAGTCTAGTCATGCTGCCAAGTCTTTTGCCGTGTCGCCCAATGTTCAAAGGAAGAAAGAAGTTTACCTCATCAGTTAAAATAGCCTTTGTGTCAGTACTTTGAATCAGTCCTATGGTTACATTATCTATGATATTCCAAAAATTTGTTCCAAGTTTCGTGTCGTTGATGTGGGATTCATCATGTCCCTCCTTTGATGAGACTATTCCTGTTGACATCAGCTCATTATCCAGGAAATAGTCTTAGAAACAAATTTAGTACCTTGAGATCTGTATGCTTCAATGACATATTCTCTTGCTATCGACAAAGGTTCACATCATTGGCCTTTGATCGGAAGACTCTGTTGGGTGTTAGACACCAAGACATCTATTCACACTTAGTAGATTGTACTAGGGTACCTTGGGAATCATTGACATCAATGGTGATTTCCCTCATACTTGTTAATGGTTCACATCATTGACCGGTAATCAAGTGGTTTCTACCATGTTCAACTTTAGAACATTGTAATCACATAGATACAATTGTACTTTGTGGAAGACGAGACGAAGACCCTGGGTATTTGTTAAGTTCTCATAGCTTGCTCCCCATGTTGCAATGGAGTATATTATGTGAAGTACCAGCATGGATCCACATTTGTATGGTTGTGGCTATGCTCAAATATGCATCTATATGACATAGATCTACGTTGTATATCTGGTAGCTATGTCCAAGTTTGAGTCCTCTATCACATGGATCTACATTGTATTCTAGTATCCATGGTTGTTTATTTCTCTCATGGATCTATCTTTTATTGGTCTACAGCCATGATGAGGTTACATTTATTCATGAGTCAAAGTATTTATGTATTTCAGATGCATGTTCGATGACACTCTCCGATCAAGTTGGCTCTCACCTTGAAGTGATAACTTGCTCTATCAAAGATCTCGCCTATCATATCCCTCTAGCCTCATGCTTTGGGGGCCATTCTATTACACTAAAAATCTGTCACCATCATGTGATAGGATCCTTGACACAAGACATTTTCCCTCAAATCCCAAACTTGAAGTGAATCCTGCTCTAGGTGTTGATTCCAACATATAAAATTGCAGCACCGCTCTTACCCTCAAGCAGATAAGTGGTACCCTGTTCAACACCTCCCTATTGTGTGAGAACTAGGTGGTACCACCGCCTTTAACCTATGTTGTTGGCATGGTTCCTACCCATCACTGCTCTGTCATAAAGGGGTATAAGCGGTGCCCTTGGTAAAAATTGAAAAAAAAAAAAAAGGAGGTTTCTCAACGATTCTAGAACAAGAGCCTCGTGTCTAACCTTAACCCTACTCACTTGGGTTGGTTAAGGTCAAGATCCCTCTTTGTAGGATCTTGTAGCCACCTCACCCACCAATCTCTCAACCACCCTATCCATTTGAACCCTATAAATACAATCTCATACTCCATGGTTGAGGGGGAGAGAATAATAGTAAAGTTATGTTGTTGAATTGATACCCTGGCTTAATCCATCAGAGAGCAATTATGGAGCAAGTTGGACCTATTGAGGGCAAGGTGCTAGTCTTGTGGAGTGTATTGGCACTAAGGCACATGGTTGTAATCTCTTTCATTTATTATCTAAGGCAAAGTTAATTTCCTTCCCACATGTTTGTTGTGTTAATCTCATGTATATGTTATTGGATTCCTTCGTCACTAATATGGATGTGTAGATGATTTTCTAGTAGCTTTGATGTCTTTGTATGTTTGATATGTCATATCATATTACTTCCATCGTAACATATCCAAAACAACAATTGTTTTTTTCCACAGCGAGAGAAATACCAATCCACAGAGTCGCTGCTAGATCACAATTATGTGTATCTCCATTATAATTTCAATTCTAATCTATATATAGGCTTGTGCCTTTACATTTAAGGTCTACTTCTAACTAACTCCCAACTGATTTAACCACTAATGACCTATATCCACAAAATGTGGTCAACTGATACAAAAATATGCATAAAATATTCAAAAGTGATTTGTTTTCCACCCGTCCCGCTATCTTTGGCTTGGACAATGTCACGTGAGCTTGCACAACCTTCGCGGCACTACGCAACTCACTTACCCCAAAACCCCTGCCAACACAAAATAGAATTTGATTTGAAATACTATTTTATTTTATCTTTGACATTCTTATTGTTTCTGTAATCATATGGTGAATGTTAAGTGAATATGTGACATGGATCTATCATACGATTTTTTCCTGCTTTTAATGATGTTATTTTATTGGATTTGTTTGCACCTCAGTTAGGTTAATGTTGGTAAATTTGGGTTATAGTTGTCATTGATGTCAAAGGTGTTCACGAATGACAAAGGAATAACTAGTGGATATGATGGCATGACAAACTCAGTGAAATCATAAGGTAGTGATGGTATGGCATGGCATAGTTAAGGATGTGACATGACACATATGATGACATGGAATATGATCGTGTCTTAATGATGATGTACTCAATGAAATACAAGGTAGTGATGACATGGCATGATGATAAGGTGGCATAGTTATTTGCATGAGATCCTATGAATGAGGATCAGTTTTTGTATAATCTACAAAGACAGAATGCAGATCCGCATTATTTCTAGAATGGACAGTAAGGAAGCATCCCGCACAAGATCTGATGGTTAGGAAGCATCCCACAAAAGATAGGCAGAAAATCCAAAGTTCCGCAAAAGATCAAGATCGGATGGTCAAGGGTAAATCCAAAAGGAAATCAACGGTCCAGGAAAATGTGGAAACAAAGTTGCAGAAGTCCAAAATAGGAAAGTGTGATTCCACATCTTGCATCCCGCAATCTGTAATGTAGAAACAAAGTTGCAGAAGAAAATTACGGAATTCCAAAATAGGAAAGTGCGATTCTGCATCCAGCATCCCGCAATCAGCAAGATCAACAATCAGCAAAGACTCCACAAAATATTGATGGTGCGGAAGAAAAATTGCAGAAAGGAGCTTGTAGAAAGTCAAAAGGTTACGTTTCCGCATCCTGCAATCTGGAGAGATCAGACAGCTGAAGTTAGTTGCACTAAAATAGATCAATGGTGCAGAAGAAGAATTGTGGAAAGGAGCTTTTGGAAAGGATCTTGCAAAAATAAGCTTGCGGAAAGGAGTTTGCAGAAAAGAAAAAATAGACAGTCGACATCCCACATCCCACAATCTAGAGATCAACGATCATGAAAACGCCCGACAAAGATCAACGGTGGGGAATCGTTGATGAGGAAATATTGGTGCGAAAAGGCTATTTTGAGGCAAAAATCAATGGTTAGATCGACGGTCCATATTGACTTTAAATAGGATCAAAGACTCTGATTGGATCAGGAAGATGATCTTGTGGAAAGAATTTTGGCAGTGCGAAATCACCTGCAAACATTGGACAAGGGTGTGGAAATGGTTTCCAAGCTACGAAAAATGATCTTTGAGGTGGAGGATCAATGGAAGAATGTGAAAGGACATTCTGAAAGGTGTGATATTCAGATCTGAAAGGAGACAACTGTGAAATGTGTGTTTGTTTAGTTTAAAGAGACGCGACTATTGAAAGAAGCTTAAAATGTGAGAAGTATTTAAGCAGCGGCCTGAGTAAGAAGGAAAATGTCTTTGCAGTTCAAATGGCATGATCATAATCAAATACTAGTGGGTGTGACATAATTCAGTGGGATAGAAATTGTGATAAACACATCAGGGTGGCGGGGAAGCTCTAGGGCAGGAAACACGCCTACAGGGGGTTGTTTCCTCCTTTCAGTTGTAGCTAATAAATCAAGGGGTTGTATCCTCCTTCCAATTGGAATTGGTAAATATGGTATTGTAGCATCCTTTCAATTGTAGTTGATAAATCAGGGGGTTGTAACCTCCTTCCAATTGGCATTGGCAAATAGGGTGTTGTAGCATCCTTTTAGTCATAGATGATAAACCAAGGGGTCATAGCCTCCTTCCAATTGGTATTGGTAAACAGGGTGTAATACCATACTTGTCTATAGCAGCAGGAAAACTATTTGTAAAACATAATTTTGCAGTAATAGGATGTATTGGTGGTTAACCCTATTGGGATTCCACGTTAAATTTGTATTCTATGTTTTCATGTTGTTATGTGTTTTAATGTCAAATTTAATAAGTGGCTAAAATAAGTAAAAATTTATCAATATTGCTTCACACCCCCCCCTCTCAGTATTTACCAATAAACCAACAATTGCTATTAGAGCGGGTTCCTTCAGCACAGTTTAACCACTGGAAGGTAGATCTTTTATGAAAACCACTATGGATCAGCAAGAAGGCATGGCTAGTAACAAACCTCCACTATTTACAGGAGAATACTATGCATATTGGAGTGTCAAAATGAGATGCCATCTGATGTCCCTTGGATGGAAGGTTTGGGAAGCAACTGAAAAAGAACATAACATAGGAAACCAATACCCTACATACACAGTTTAACTAGGTGAATATGAAGGTAATGCCAAATCCTTAAATGCGATCTTGAGTGGATTAACAAACACTCTTTTTACTAATATTATGCAATTCACTTCTTCCAATCAAGCCTGGGATAAGTTGAATATTATCTATGGAGGAGCATCTCAGCTCGAAGAGTCCAAACTATAGACATATAATAGTCAATTTGAAATCCTCAAAATGAGAGAAGAAGAGAACATTGGGGAATACATTCTTCGTCTAGATGAGGTGGTTAATGCTTTTAGAGGTCTTGGGGGGGAATTGAAAGAAAAAGAAGTGTTAAGCAAGGTACTAAGAAATTTACCAATGAGATATGACTCAAAGGTTTACAACCTAGAGGAATGAGATGACCTTAAAAAGGTGACAATAGATGAGCTACATGGAATTCTCACTACTTATGAGATGAGAACTGGACAAGATAAAAACTCGAAGAAAGAAGCAGCATTTAAAGTCACTTCCAAAAATCAATCAGAAAATCTAGATGATGAGGAAGCCCTCTTTGTAAGTAGACTTGATAAAGGCACTAGGGAATACAAAGGTAAACTACCTTTGAAATGTTTCAACTGTGGCAGGATTGGACATTTTTCCCATAAGTGTCCCTACCCAAAACAAAAAGTGAGTGACCATGAAGAATCATGCTGTCATAAGGGTAGAAAGAAGTATAAAGAGAAAAAGAAGAACTTCTATTCCAAGGAAGAAAGTGAAGATGAGGAAATGAGTGAAGATAATGAAATCATGTTTTTAGGAACAACAAACTCAAATGAGGAATCAAAAGTGGACATAGAAGCTTAATACATGGCTGTTGTAGATGAAATTGAAAGATGTAGGAAAAAGAACAAAGTTTTGAAAGAGAAACTGTCTAAATACCAAGAAGAGACAAATCATATTATTAATGATTTAAGAAACCAACTTCAAGAGGCCAAGAAGAGTGAGGAATATCTAGTAGTTCTTCTTGGGAAGAGAATTCAAGATTCTAAAAAACTTGAGAAAGAAATTGCTCAACTTAGAGAAGGAGCTAATGAAAAATTCATCAAATCTAAGTTTAAAAACAACTCAAAGATTTTGGATGACATTCTGAACAGTCAAATATCATCCAGTGAAAAATCTGGTTTAGGGTTAATTAAAGAAAAGAAGCCAGAGAGTTTCCCACTCACTAATCAGAGAGGAAGTACAAAGAGCTATGCTAAAGTACTGAAGAGTCCTGTTAAAAAAGGAAAAGTGCAAAGAATATGCTTTATCTTTTCATGACAAAGAAAAAACTCATGAGGAGCTCAAGAGACAAGTAATAAATAGAAATCAGGAAATCTTTCTGGATCATTGTTATTCCTGTAATAACTTTGGTCATAAAGCCATGAAATGAAAGGCTTATGAAAAATTTCATGAGTATAAGAAGGATGCAATTAAAAATATGAAGGTAAGGAATCATAACCAGTTTGGACTTCTCCAAAGGTTTGATATAGAGTGTTACGAGTGTAATAACTTTGGACACTTGGATAGGAATTGTAACTGAAATGTGATGCTCCAGAAGAAGTTCATAGACAGTGGAAGAAAATGGCAGTTAGGAAACAAAAAGACCAAATACCTCCTGTGGATAAAGAAAAAATTCATGGTTATTGTCATTACTGTCATAAGTTTGCTCACAAGCTGGCTAATTGTAGAATCAGGGGAGAAAATCAAAGGATGAAAAGGAAACAGGAGACCAACGCAAAGCATGGTGAAGGACAAGTAAATAGTACACCTCCTGAAAAGGTGTGGATGAAAGAATTAGAAGCGTCAGAAGAAACACAACTTTCAGTCATTAATGAAGTCTATGTAATTGATGTTGAGAATAATGAGGTCATAGAATGGCACTCATCATGAGGGAAAGCTACTTAGTGATGTAGAAGAATACACCAATAAAGATGAAGGAAATGAAGAAGGATGTAGTGATGACTTTGGGATCCTTTTCTAAAAATGTCTCTCATGATTTTAAAAAAAAAACCTGAAAATAGCATTAGAAGGGATCTTATACTAAAGTCAGAAAATTCCAATTGGTATCTAAGAAAAAATTCAATTGGTATCTAATGTTGAAAGTATGAAGTAACGTGAGAACAACAAAATGTGAGAGTCATGAAGACCATGATGTCTGCAATCAAATAGAAGACAAAGATGATTATGCTCACTTAGTATTTGAAGTCCATAAAAATTGCTGACTTTAGAAGAAAACTCAAGTCTAAAAGGAATAAAAAATTCAATCTATTGATAAGGTAGCAGGATGAGTTTAGCATTGACAAAGGAAAAGATTGAGGTTATGAGTCTTTGTGTCTGAGATAGTGAGACCATAGAAACTATGTAATAAACTAAAGTAATATCTATGTTGAGGATCTGAAGTTATGAGTCTCTTGATAGTTGATAATATAGATCTAAAATCCAAAAGAATCCAGCAGTTTATGCTAGGCTTTTATATGAAGATCTAAATGCACAGACTTAAGGAATTCTCGTAAAAGCAGAAGCCAGTTAACTTACAGGAAGAATAGACCATTAGATATGGCAAAAGGAATAGAGTTAAAAAAAACATGTATCCTAGACTAGAAAAGGGAAGAGTGTTGAAAAAAATGCTGAGTGTAGACTCTATCACAAAAATGTTGACAAAGGAGAATAAGTACATTGACAGGGGGAGTACATGGATCTATCTGTTAAGCTATCATTTAAGAACGGGAAATGTTAACATAAATGATAATACATTGGTTAAATAACCAAGTTAATTGAAAGGGGAGATATAATGACAGGAGGAGTTGTAAAAAATAAGAGAGATAGGAAATCCTATATCAAAATAGGTGCAGCATTGGCATAAAAGGTTATCCTTTGTCATTGTTGTCAAAGGGGGAGAATGTTTAGATATTGCCATCAATTCCAAAGGGGGAGATTGTTGGAAAATTGGGTTATAGTTGTCATGGATTTCAAAGGTGTTCACGAATGACAAAGGAATAACCAGTGGATATGATGGCATGACAAACTCAGTGAAAGACTAAGGTAGTGATGGTATGGCATGGCATAGTTGAGGATGTGGCATGACACATATGATGACATGGAATATGATGGTGTCCTAATGATGATGTACTCAGTCAAAGACTAAGGTAGTGATGACATGGCACGATGATGAGGTGGCATAGTTATCTGCATGAGATCTGATGAATGAGGATCAATTTTTGTATAATCCACAAAGACAGAATGTAGATCCACATTAGTTCTAGAATGGATGGTTAGGAAGCATCCCACACAAGATCTGACGGTTAGGAAGCGTCCTGCAAAAGATGGGCGGAAAATACAAGTTCTGCAAAAGATCAAGATCGGATGGTCAGGGGAAATCTGCAAGAAGATCAACGGTCCAGAAAAATGTGGAAACAAAGTTGCGAAAGAAAATTTTAGAAGTCCAAAACAGGAAAGTGTGATTCCACATCCCACATCCCGCAATCCGGAATGCGGAAACAAAGTTGCGAAAGAAAATTGATGAAGTCCAAAATAGAAAGTGTGATTCTACATCCTGTGTCCCGCAAGATCAACGGTTAGGAAAGACTCTACAAAAGATCGATGGTGCAGAAGAAAGATTGCGAAAAGGAGCTTGCACAAAGTCAAAAGGTTACATTTCTACATCCCGCATTCTACATCCCACAATCTGGAGAGATCAAACAACTGAGGTTAGTTCCACTAAAACATATCAACAATGCAGAAGAAGAATCATGGAAAGGATCTTGCGGAAAGAATCTTGCAGAAAGGATCTTGTGGAAAGAAGCTTGTGGAAAGGAGTTTGCAGAAAAGAAAAAATGGATAGTCGACATCTCGCATCCCACAATCTGGAAATTGATGGTCATGAAAACGCCCGATGAAGATCGACAGTGGGGAATTGTTGATGAGGTAATCTTTGTGTGGAAAGTTGATTTTGAGGTAGAAATCGATGGTTAGATCGACGGTCTAGATTGACTTAGAAATAGGATCAATGACTCTGATTGGATCAAGAAGATGATCTTGCAGAAAGAATTTCGACAGTGGGAAAATGGTTTCCAAGTTGTAGAAATGATCTCTAAGGTGGAGGATCAATGGAAGAATGTTAAAGGATGTTCTAAAAGGTGTCATCTTAAGATCTGAAAGGGGGCAACAATGAAAGGTGTGTTTGTTCAGTTTGAAGAGACGCGATTGTTGAAATAAGTTTAAACGCTGAGAAGTATTTAAGTAGCGGCCTGAGTAAGAAGGAAGATGTCTCTACAGTTCGAATGGCATGATCAGAATCAAAGACCAGTGGGTGTGACAGAATTCAGTGGGAGAGAAATCATGAGAAACATATCAGGGTGGCAAGGCGGCGCTAGGGAAGCAACAGCCATGCAGGGGGTTATTTCCTCCTTTCAGTTGTAGCTTATAAATCAGGGGGTTGTATCCTCCTTCCAATTGGAAATGGTAAATAGGGTGTTGTAGCATCCTTTCAATTGTAGCTGATAAATCAGGGGGTTGTAGCCTCCTTCCAATTGGAATTGGTAAATAGGGTGTTGTAGAATCCTTTCAGCCATAGTTGATAAACCAGGGGGTCGTAGCCTCCTTCCAATTGGTATTGGTAAACAGGTTGTAATACCATCCTTGTCTATAGGAGCAGGCAAACTATTTGTAAAGAACAATTTTGCATTAATAGGACGTATTGGTGGTTTACCCTATTGGGCTTCCACATTAAATTTGTGTTATGTGTTTTCATGTTGTTATGTGTTTTAATGTCAAATTTAATAAGTGGTTAAAATAAGTAAAAAATTATCAATACTGATTCACCCCCCCTCTCAGTATTCACCAATAAACCAACAGTTAATGCCTTTGTAATGGAATAATTCGATCTGTTTGAGAACAATGATAAATGTTTGTGTTGATGCCTAAATAATTTGATTTGTTAATGTTGCACTGAGTTGTTAAGATTAATGCTACATTTTTCCTTCCTATTCTGCAGAAACTTAGTTCTGACACTTCTCCCTTGAACACCTCGGGTGAGACCTCATCCTCTCTACGGGTGTTGTTGAATGGGGTAAAAGCTATCTGGGTCAGTGCTCAGGGAGATCGCGGTGGTCTGAGAGTTGACAGATAGGGACCCCTATCGACTGCTCCTTGTTGGCTGGGTTTGCGTCAACAAATGGTTCTATTGTTAGGACCTTGTTACGACTAAGAGGGGGACATGTTGCGGCATCCGACAAGACCGAAAATTCAAGGCTGGTTCAACCAGAAGTTGCGAGAATTTGCTGAGACAGAAAATCATAACCCTAGACTGATGATGGATAAGTGTTTGGAAAGGAACATACACGATGGTCCACATGAGTATTTTTTCTCTGAATTCACGATCATCCTGTACAAGTGGTTGGTGTGATTTACCTATCGCAAGACAAATTTCCAAGAAGGCAAGCCAACATCCTAGACCCATGAATTGATCTAGGAATTACAGGAGACTGAAAATAGTTCATTGTGGGATGTTGAAGTTGTTGGGGCTCGAACCTTGTAAGTCCTTAATTTTGGCAACTCTACGGTTTTGGTGCGAAGCTTGTAAGCAGAGTTGCGGTTCAAAATAGTCTTAGGGGTTTCGGGGTTGGGTTGAAGCTCCTCTTTTTGTAAATGACCCATGGTTTAAGCCCATGGTATTGTAAAAGTGCACTTGTATAAATAGGCACTGATGTAAAGGAGTCAGGTTATGTTTTTGACAATTTATGTGATGATGATAATTAGATGCGAAGCTAAGACCTATTTTAGGGTTTAAGGTTTAAGTCCCAGCTGAGTGCGTGGACGACCTCTACAGCTGAGTGCGCAGAGGGTTTTTGAAGGAAGGATATGCACCTAAGTGTACAAATCAGAACTGTGTTGTTGTAAAGAGTTGAATATAAACGCAGTTTTGTGGACATAGCCCCTACACTGGGGGTGAACCACATATATCTTGTGTTGTGGTGGTTCTTGCTATTTTTTTCTGTTATATTTTATGTATTTGATAAGTAGATGAATGATAAAGTAAGATAAACTGCTAAATATTAACTTCTCTATGAATTCCCAGTTAAGGGTTAAGCAAGAAACTGTCTTTTTATCTAAACTGCGAAGCTATTTAAGTGAATTTCGAAGCTCTATATTGAATAATTATTATTTGTTAAGGCTAAAGGTACAATAATATCCCTCTTTTGCCTGCAGAAACCTGATTCTGCGGCACCCCATAGCTGTTTCGGGTGAGACAACAACCTGTTCGCGGGTTGTTGCCGAAAGGGACAACACTGTGGGTCTTTTTGTTGGTTGGTGATAAAAGTATAAGAACCCGGGTCTGCCCTAAGCACCAACAAATTGGTTCTATTGCCAGCTGAACCAGTATCTACTTTAAGAGGGATCTACGTTGTACCTGGAGGGATATGTTTTGGAGGCCCTCAATAAAATAAATCAGTGACTGGATTGAAGATACCTATCTGAAATTTACTGAACAAGAAAATAAGCATCCTCGTCGTAGCTCAGACAACTTCTTACAAAGGTACGTTTTTTCTGATATTCATGAAATTTTCTTTGGTAGTATCCACATAGAATTGCACCAGTGGTTATCCAGGTTGACAGAAAGAAAGACAAACTTCAAAGCAGATCAGTTTCCTGATTGGACCCCAGCAAGAATTAATATATTGAAAAGGGTGAACAACGCGATATCACGAGCTGTTGATTTCTGGACAACGCGAACCCTTGAAGCATTTGTGATGGAGTTCGCCATTGACACACATACTTCTTTCAGTGAAGCAGAAAGACAGTTTTTCAAATGACCAAGGGGTAAGTACTTGAACTCATTAAGTCTGAAAATTAAAATGCTCTTGGCTGAAAAAGGCATATTGCTTATCGAATCAGATTGCTAGATTTATTGCTACTAACCTATGTTTGGAAGCGAAAGTGACTTCGATGAGCAAAGTGGTTTGCTGCGAAGTGGTAAAAGATACAAGAGAAATTTTGGATCCTATACCCTAGGCTAGAATACTAATTATACCCCATTAAGTCCAGAAGACTCTGAATCTAGAGAAACCCCTTTTGTTAGAAAACCTCCTATAACTCCACAGCGAAGATCTTCTATCCCTGAGAACCCGTCATAGTCTGAAAGTAACCCTAGCCCGAGTAGCCCTGCCGCAGGTCAGTCTACCTCAGAAAGTTCCCTTCCTCCTATTACCAGTCTTCCCCCTCCTCCTCCCCCTCCTCCTCCCCCTGATCCAATATGGCCCATGTGAATGATGATATCAAGCTCCCAGTCTTTAAAGGAACTGGATCAGAGGATGCATAGCAGTTTTGCTTCTTATGCGATGCTGTTTGGACTGCTAAGAATATTATGGATCAAAATACAAGAAGAGCGCAGCTGGTCACCTCTTTCAGAGACCGAGCTTTGACTTGGTTTATGAAGTTTTCCAGTACTCAGAACCATGTCTTGGCTGATATTAAAACAACAATGATCAAAGAATTCAAGAAGCATAAATCAGAGTCGCGGTGTATAACTGAACTGAAATAAATTCAACAGAAGCGAGGTGAATCAGTTTGGGACTTTGATCAGAGGTTCAAGGTATTGTTGGATCAATTTAGTTTCACCATTGGGCCAGAACAACATAAATAATGGTTGATTACAGCACTATTGCCTCATATCAGGACTCCACTTATGCAACAGAAGGTTGCTGATCAGCAAGAGGCTTTGGAAATTGCTATGAAACTTGAAATAGCTCCTGTTGGAGATAATTGTGGAATAGCCCAAATACAAGCACAGTTAACAGAAATGGATTTGGAGATTCGCGACATGAAAAAAGGGAAATCTCTTCGAGAAGAGGTTTGGTGTACACAATGTAAGACAGAAATTCATGACAAAGAACAGTGTCCTGCACTAAGGAATTACTTGAATACTGGTGCACCGAACCCGTTTAACCCTAATGTCCTATATTGTGAGATCTGTAGAACAACTGACCAGCATCAACCTGAAGATTCCTATATACTGCATAGATATGTCCAAGTACCTAAGAATCCCTACTGCAAGTTCTGTAAGTCAGTTGGACACAACGAAAATGAATGTCGTAGTTTTGACCTCATGAGAGAGCAAACCTATGATGCTTATAGGGTACAACCTGATGCACAAGGCAATGATGGATATGGTTACCGTGGTAGTACATCAGGTCGAGATAATTTTAGAGGTCGTGGCAGTGGTGCTATGCCTGGAAGAGGTCGAGGCCAGGTTATTTGCTATAACTGTAATCAGGCAGGACATGTATCTAGAGATTGTCAGAACCCAACTACGACATGTCGATATTGTAGAGCAGTCGATCATGTGATTGAGCAATGCCCACAGTTGATAGCCAAGATACAAGAAATAAATGGTGCTCCTACTCAGAATGTTCAAATGATTGCTGTAGAAAAAAGACCTTTCTCAGCCATTAACGTTGTTACAAGGAGTGGAGCTACTACACAGGTGTAGAATAAGGAGAAACAACCTGACGAGGCTTGGGTCCACAAGACCCCAAAGAAAATTTCGGCTTTCGATGTTGGAAGAGAAAAAGGAACATTTATGGAAGCTAAAAAAGACTTTGCTGATCTGAGAACATCAGTAGCAACTACGCAACAGCATCAACAGCAGTTACAGCTCCAAGAAGCTTCATCGGATCAAGTAAGAACACTGACATCATTTTTACAGAGTTGTGTGAAGCTATTAAGAAATCAAAATGCTTTGAATGAGTTACAGAAAGTTATCGCGTCTTGAGAACCTCAGTGAAGCTCTGATAGAGGAAAAACTGTTAATAGAGTTAGAAGGACTAGAAGAGAAATGAGATTGCATGCTCGGATAGGAGAGTATGACATGACTGATATCATTTTAGACCAGGAATCAGAAGTGAATGTCTTTACTAAGCAGACATGGGAACAAATGGGAAAACGTAAGCTTGAATGGTCCCTTATACAGCTGAGATTAGCCAATTAGTAGAATATTGTACCCTTGGGAAGACTCCCTAGTGTACCAGTGGACATTGATGGAGTCAGTACCTTAGCAGATTTTGAAGTCATTGAAATAATTGATGATAGAAACCCCTATCCAGCATTGCTAGGAATTGAATGGGAAATAGACAATTATGCAGTAATCAACCTTAAGAATAGACAGATGACTTTTGAAGGAAAAGGCTTGAGAGTCATAGTACCGTTGGACCCTTTTCAAGGAGAAAGGTATACAGAGCCAATCAGAGATGAAGATCAGGATATTTTCGATCATATTTACAACATCATAGCCAAAGAAGAATACTATGTTAATCCTACTACTGAAGGTATAATGGATTGGTAGTGTGATAGTTCTTGCATGACTGATTCAGATGAAGGCCTAGAGAATTGGCAGAATCGACTTTATGAGCTACATGGACATCGATGTGCAAGAATTACTAAGTCTCTCAGATGGGTTAGCTCACAGACAAGAATCTTACCTATTTTTGATGGCTTGACAAACCCAGAAGATTTTATTGTACAATTCTTAGAGCAAGTACCAGAGTCACAGAAAATGGAGACTCTAGATTCAGTATTCAGAGCCGCAGCTGCCAGATGGTGGAATGGTCATAAAAAGTATTTTCATAGTTTGAGTGCTTGTCAAAAGTTTCTTCGCATGAGATTCATGGATCAACCTTAGGAGGTGCGAAGCAGATTTAATGGTAAGACTATCCCTCGGGAACATTTGGAGCAGTGTTATGAAGCATGGAATCATGTACCTTATGAAGAATGGGTACATAGGTTTGTACACACTCTGGAACATGTAGCAAAGAACTGGTATGCAGAGGTTGAGCTTCGCCATGGTACTATAAGCTGGGATAGCCTTGTTGATAGTTTTGTGCTCACATTTTCTATTAATGAAGTTTTCCCTGATTTGGACACAGTTGTTAGGGTGATCCATACTAAGGTGTTTGATGATAAAGAAGTAGTTGAGCACCAACCTGATTGGAAGGAACAAGAAGCTAATGCAGTAGAATGCTATAACCTTGCCATTGACGAAGACGGTGACTCGTGCAACATTAATATTCCTGAGTCAGAAGGACACTGCGAAGTACATGGACTAGTAGTTGAATCACTTGAAGTAATTCAACCCTTGAAGACAAGGAAAGTAAACATTGGATCAGAAGAAATGCCTAAGAATGCTACCATTGGAGATTATTGGGACGAAGAAATGGTGAGAAAAGTAACTGAACTTCTCCATGAGTATCAAGACTTATTCCTGACAAAGTTCTTATAAATGAAAGGTATCCTTGGTGATATAGGAGTGATAAAAATCCCTTTGAAAGCTGATGTGAAGCCTGTGAAGCAGCGCCCTTATAGGTTGAACCCTAAGTATAAAGAAAAAGTCAGGATGGAGCTAGATAAGATGCTCGTTGTAGGAATCATTGAGCCTGTCGAAGAGTCCGAATGGGTCAGCCCTATGGTGGTACAAGAAAAGAAGACCAAGGGAGAAATCAGAATCTATGTTGATCTGAGGAAGCTGAATGATGCCTGTTTACATGACCCTTTCTGTACTCCCTTTATAGATGAAGTTTTAGACAATGTCAGAGGTTAAGAAGTGTATTCTTTCACTGATGTATTTTCAGGTTACCATCAGATCAAAATTGCTCCAGAGGATCGACATAAAACAACCTTCGCTACAGAAATGGGATCTTTTCAGTATACTATTATGCCCTTTGGATTGAAGAATGCACCTACTATGTTTTCTAGAGTAGTCATATCTGCATTTAAGGAATTTATTCATAAGTTCTTGGAAGTTTACTTTGATGATTGGACTATCTTTGGTTTATTGAAAGATCATATAGCCAGCTTAAGACTTATGCTGGACAAGTGTAGATAGCATCATATTTCATTGAACCTGAAGAAGTGTATCTTTTGTGCACCTTTTGGAATTCTGCTAGGTCACATTGTATGCAAGCAAGGATTGATGGTGGATCCTACAAAGATAGCCATTATTGTGAACTTGCCACCGCCGAAGTCTATTAAACAACTTCGCACTACGCTTGGTCATACTGGATATTACAGGAAGTTCATTAAAGGATATGCTCAGATTACAGCCCCTATGGAAAATAAATTGAAGAAAGATATTAAGTTTGAGTGGACACCTGAATGTCAGGAAAGCTTGGACATTTTGAAAGAAAATATGGTAAATGCCCCTATCTTAGTATTCCCTGACTAGAGTAAGGAGTTTCATGTTCATGTCGATGCATATTCCATTGCTTTAGGTGTAGTATTGGCTCAGTCATGTGAATTTAATATTGATCACCCTATTGCTTTTGCAAGAAGAAAATTGTCCACAGTAGAAAAGAATTATACTATGACAGAACAACAAGGTCTAGCTATGGTTTATGCTTTGCAAAAATTTCGACATTATTTGTTAGGATCTCATTTTAAGATGTTCACTGGCCATTCTGCTTTGAAGTATTTGGTTAACAAGCCTGTGTTAGGTGGAAGGATATGCAGATGGCCGATTTTGTTGCAGGAGTATGACTTTGAGATCATAGTTAAGCCAGGAAGACTTAACCTGGGGCCTGACCACTTGTCGAGGCTCGAGTCAAGAGAAGAACCCACTAGTTTGGACGAAGGTATTCCTGATGCCCAGTTGTTTGCCATCCAGATGGTTGATGACTATTTTCAGGATATTGTTCAGTACTTGTCTACAGGTTTTTCACCCTCTGAGATGACAACATAGCAGAAGAAGCAGCTGATGGTTAGAGCAGCTGAATTTACCTTGATAGCAGGACAGCTATATAACATGGGACCAGATGAAATACTGCGCAGATGTGTCTTGGAGCATGAAAAGCCATTGATTTTGGCTGAGGCACATTCTGGAGCAGCAGGAGGTCATTATGCAGGAAAAGCTACAGCACAGAAGATTCTGACAGCTGGATTGTGGTGGCCCACGATTCATAAGGATGCAAGAGAGTATTTCAATAGCTGCGATATCTGTCAGAGGATAGGTAAACCATCCAGGAGGGATGAGATGCCTCTGGTTCCATAGGTAACTTTACAAGCATTTGACAAATGGGCTATTGATTTTGTTGGACCAATCAATCCCGCTACAAAGAAATCTGGAGCAAGATACATTATTACAGCAACTGATTACCTTACTCGTTGGGCCGAAGCTCAACAAGTCAAGAACTGTAGCACTGCTACAACTGCGAAGTTCATCTTTGATAACATCTTGTCAAGGTTTGGATGTCCTAGAATTCTTATGAGTGATCAAGGATAACATTTTCTAAATAAGACTATTGAAGCATTGACCGAAGAATTTCAAGTATATCATCAGAAGAGTATTACCTACCATCCTCAAGCAAATGGAACTGTCGAAGCCTTTAATAAGATTCTTGAGCACGCTCTGATGAAGGTTTGCAATGTTAACAGAAATGATTGGGATCTTAGAATTCCAGCAGTATTATGGGCTTATAGAACCACTTGTAAGAAGTTGACATGCCATACACCTTTTAGGCTAGTATATGGACAAGAAGCAGTTATGCCCATGGAGTACATTGTTCCTAGCCTCAGAATATCTGCCTTCACATAAATGGATGATCCAGCTATGTTGAATGAAAGGCTAGCGAAGATACTGGAACTAGAAGAAGACAGATTCACTGCAGGTTTCCAGTAGCAAGTACAGAAAGCTCGAGAAAAAGCATGGCATGATAAACACATTAAGAAGAAGCAATTCCATAATGGTGATCTTGTGCTCTTGTACGACAGTGAATTCATCAAGATCCCAGGAAAGTTCAAGACACATTGGCAAGGACCATACATAGTTCAGAAAGTTACAGATGGTGGTGCAGTTTAGTTAGCTAAATTGAATGGAGAGATTTTGCCCTCCATGGTGAATGGAAGTAGATTAAAGAAGTACAGGGACAAGCTTGTACCCCCTGATCAGAAGTAATAACAAAAACAAGATTCTAAGTACCAAAAATAGTTGAAATTGGATACTAGACTATAATGAAGCTGTTCTCAGAGAACTTCAGCAGATTGTTGAAAAATTTACGAAGTGTCGAAGGCTGTCGAAGAAATTATGTCGTGGGTCGAAGGTCTATATTGTGTCGAAGGTCCTTATTGTGGAGAAGCCAAAGTTAGTGGTTGTGCCAAAGAAGAAAGGTGTGTCGAAGCTTAAAATGTGACCGTTGGAAAAAAATCAGATTTGGCAGCGCCGGTACGTTAACTGCATTAACTGCCTGTAATGATGAGATTTTGGGAAATCTAATGCCATTTGGACAAAATCTACAGCTGCTCTGTCCGATTTTGTGACTTTAATGCATAGTTATGGCAGATTTGGTCATTGGATTCTATAAGAAGACACCCAGGCCTGTGAATTTCGCATTACGCATTTTCTTGAGTTTTACAGTTCAGTCCATGTCAACTGATCGCGAAGTCCAAGAATTGTTGAGAGAATTCAGAGAAAGAGGTCTGCAGAACCTTATGAGAAACCCACCTGCATCTACACCTCACGAAGAGACTCCCCCAGTACCAGATCAACCTATGTAGACACGATCTACCCGAAATAAATTCAAGGTAGAATTTCTCTCTAAGCGAAACGAAGAAAGACACAAGCAATCCGGGAAGACACCAAAGGATCCTAAGATGAATCCTTTTGGTTCAGCAGAACTCCCACCTGAAGGTTTTGAATACTTCAGTGAGGATTAGAACGTTGCTTCGTAGCGTCCACCATATCTTCCGCCTGTTCGACCAGGAGTTCAGCCACCTGGGCGAACAGCCAAGTACACATTACGCACCCCTTCGCTGCCACAAGGTGTGAAGTTGGTCGAAACAATGACAGGGAAATTAGACCTACTCAAGTACGCAAACCATGATACCAATGATCATGGGAAGTTTCCACATTTTGCACCTGGAAAATACTTGCACGTCGTCCATTACCCAGAGGTTGGAACGACGTTGCTCGAAGTGAAATAGTGGGCTGCTGGCTTGGAGCAAGCTAGCTTGTTGAAAATGCTCAATGTCCCCCACTTCGGTCGCAACACGCAGGTGACCATGGTGGTCAAGTAGCTATTGGAGTTGGTGCATGATGGGTACCTATGGTTCGGTAACCAGAAAATTTCCATTAATGGAGAGCTAATTCATAGGTTCACAGGCTTGCCGAAGGAAGGGCCTAATCCTGGAATCGAATTCGTGGGAAAGCACGAAGACACGAAGCTGGCGCAGCACATGAAGGACCGCTTCGGGTTGACGAAAGGAAAGCGAGGGTATCAAACCTCCACAATCCGGCACCAAAACATTCACTTCACTGCAGATCTCTTAGCATGCAAACTAATGCAGAAGTGCAGACTGAATGAAGTATCTGCCCCGGTTGTCAGTATTGCTGCGAACTGTGCTAAAGGCTACAGTTACAAATGGCATAGTACATTATGTGAGAATTCCTTAAGGATGTCCATGATGCGTAGGAGAAAGGTACATCCTTTCACTACTCATGGTTGATAGTGCTTATTGCACTGGTAGGATGGAAAGAACCTACCGAAGCGTAGTTTGTTGATGTGCCTCCGGAGATGCCTAGTGCAGCAAGGTACGCATCTCTTTGGGTGTCGCAGGATAAAGCCTTACAGCAGATGATGAAACTACATGTTCTCCTTTTATGCAATGAATATCTCCTATGAGATCCTGAAAACACCGCAGCTCACTAATGAGCTATTTTCTCAGTACACCGGAGTGGCCAACTTCAGGGCTGACATGCATCATATCTTCATCCAAGCCCGTGCAGATAACAAACACAAATGGTGGAATTTACCATACATGGTCAGCCCAGAGGACATCCTCATGGTAGTTCAGTAGTGGTCGGCTGAATGGTTGAAGGACGTAGGAGAAAGGCCCACAATACCAGTTCCTCCAGTGACAAATGTGGGCGCAGGTCCTAGTCAGCCGCAGTAGAATGACCCACTTGAAGGAAGCGAAGAACAAAGTGAGTCATAGCAGAGCGGAGATGACCAGAGTGGTGATGACAAAGCGGATGAAGAATAAGAAGAATCAGTCAAGACAATCTCTGACCCTAATCGCCCAAATAAGCACAAGTCTCCAGAAGCGGAGGAAGTAACAAAGCCCTCGCCCAAAAAGAAAGCTAAGGCGTCGAAGGGTAAGAATATCATCAAAGAGCCTGCTTTAACGATTGAGGAGCTTGATAAGGCGCTGACAAAATCTACAGAGTCATTAACCAGCAAATGGAAAGAGTTTGCAGCTACGCACCTTAATGCGCTCATTGGCGTAGTGCAGCGAATTGCGGAACTTAAGGCGTTAGCAGAAAAATCAGCGACTGGCGCCGCAGCAAGCAGTGCCCCAGTAAGCACGCAGCCAAATATGAGACAATGGCCTACCAGAAACAACAGAGGGAAAGTACCAAGTGCAGCCCTTATAATAACTGACATAGCATCTCGGTCGCAAATGAGTATGACAGTTGAGATAGACTACGCCAAGTTGTTTATGCCAGAGCTGCATCTTTGTCCATTAGCAATTATGAATGAGATCCAGGAATGAGATAGCTACTCACAAATGTAGTTAGAGAATACCACAAAGCAAAGTGAGAGCCTTGCAGCGCATTTGGAAGAAGCTGAGCAGAAGAAGAGGGAAGCATAAAGCAAGCAGACTACACTGGCGAGAGTATTGGATGAGGCGTGTCGAAGTCTCCTTGACTTCGACATGCAGGCTGAGGAAGAGCCGGAGCAAAGAATCACCAAGCTGAAAGACTACACACACCAGTCTCGTAGTGAAATAGAGAAGCTCAAAGCATAACATGAGGCTCAGATTGCAGAGCTTCAACTTCACATAATCCCGAAGAGCCCACCAGAGGTCAAGGAGTAGCGTCGCAAAGATATTCAAGCTTCAGCAACAAAGATCTTAGATCTTGTGAGCAGTGCATCAAAGCTGCTAGATGCAAGCGTCGAGGCCTAGGAAAACTTGCAGGACAACCCAGAAGTAGAAAAGTTGCAAGAAATGATCAAGCAGCGATAGATAGAGCTAGACGCAGTGAAAGCTGAAATTAAGACACTACCTCCCATGCAGAAAATGCTTAAGGTGAAGCAAAGCAATGAGCTCCAGCAAGAAATTGAGTCTTGCAAAAGGAAAGAAACACTGCTGGTAAGCTCTGTGCAGCCACTCATTAACAAAGCCTTGGATTTGAGCACTGTTGTGGCTCAAAGTCCTGAAAGAGTATGATGCATTTGCACAAGAAAAGGCCAGCGAAGCATCAGCAGCAACATTTTGCAGAAGTTAGTGGAGAAGGAGCAAGCAGCCGAAGATATCTGCATACGCAGCCTCAACAAACAATTTACTATCTTCGCCAACAATATTCTTCCACTATAGAAGCAGTGGAGTGTATCGAGACGAGACACTGGTGAGTCTTAGGGGCCTGTTGGGGCTTGGACCTTGTAAGTCCTTAATTTTGGCAACTGCACAATTTTGGTGTGAAGCTTGTAAGTGGACTTGCGGTTCAAAATAGTATTAGGAGTTTCGGGGTTGGGTCAAAGCCCCTCTTTTTGTAAATGACCCATGGTTAGAGCCCATGGTTTAATCCCATGGTATTGTAAAAGTGCACTTGTATAAATAGGCACTTGTGTAAAGGAGTCAGGTTAGGTTTTTGACGATTTATGTGATTATGATAATTTGATGCGAAGCTAAGACCTATTTTAGGGTTTAAGGTTAAGTCCCAGCTGAGTGCGTGGATGACCTCTGTAGCTGAGTGAGCAGAGGGTTTTTCAAGGAAGGATCTGCAGCTGAGAGCACAGATCAGAACTGTGTTGTTGTAAAGAGTTGAATATAAACACAGTTCTGTGGACGTAGCCCCTACACTAGGGGTGAACCACGTATATCTTGTGTTGTGGTGGTTCTTGCTATTTTGTTTCTGTTATATTTTATGCATTTGATAAGTAGATGAATGATAAAGTAAGATAAACTGCTGAATATTAACTTCGTTGTGAATTCCCAGTTAAGGGTTAAGCAAGAAACTGTCTTTTTATCTAAACTACGAAGCTATTTAAGTGAATGTCGAAGCTCTGTATTGAATAATTATTATTTGTTAAGGCTAAAGGTACAGTAATATCCCTCTTTTTCCTACAGAAACCTGATTCTGCAGCACCCCATAGCTGTTTCGGGTGAGACTGCAACATGTTCGTAGGTTGTTGCCGAAAGGGCCAACACTATGGGTCTTTTTGTTGGTTGGTGATAAAAGTATAAGAACCCGGGTCTTCCCTAAGCACTAACATAAGTCTGGTTGGACAGTATCCTAGAAGGCTGTATCACCAAGTTCACAGTCGATACTACTAAATCCTATAGTGAAGCAGAAATGGAATTCTTCAATATACCAAGAGGTAGATTCTTATTGTCCCTACAATTGTCAATTAAGATGCTTGTCTGTGAAAAAGGCATATTGAAAATGCACCTCGAGTAGTAAACTATGGTGTGCGGAGGTTGTGGATACCGTGACGAAAGGGGGGAGATGAATGGAAGGATAAGGGGTAGATGGGGGAAAGTTTCAATGAAACTATGAGGGAATCCGAGGAAGAAAGTGGTCTTAGGAGGGGAGGAGCAAGGTTTCAACAAGAGAAGAGGCAGAGGACAGGGGAAGGTCCTTCTACAAAGGAAGACCACATGTGATGAAGAAACCCTAAAGTAATGAAGAGGATGACCAGACTATGCCCATGATAACATAGAGATCAAACCCCAACAACAACGTACCCACGCCTCCACACACTACCCCACAATCAGGAAGAAACACAATGGCACGAAGTTACCTTTGTTCCATGGAAACATGACTGATGATCTCGAGCAATAATGGTTTTTATGTGAGTCACTATGGATTGTCAGACAGACTACAGATGATGATGTCAAGAAGGGCCAATTGACGACCACTCATTGGGGCCATGCACTGGATTGGTTCATGAAATTTATACAAGTTCATATGGAGATCCCTACAAAGATATTAGATGAATTCGGGAAAGGACTAATTGAAGAATTTAGAAAACTAAAGTATGAAGCACAACACATTACAGAGTTAAAGGAGATTAAATAATTTCCTAATGAAACAGTTTCGGACTTTGACCAAAGATTCAAGATGTTAATGGAGAGAGCTAGTTTCAATATGAGCAATGTTCGACATAAGGAATGGTTCATCGCAGCGTTGGTATCTCATATTCGGCAACCACTGATGCAACAGAAGATCACGACACAGAGCGAGGCTCTAGATATCACAATGAAGTTGGAGGCTTCACCCATTGGGGAAAGCGTAGCTAGAATGAACCAAATTTAGGCACAGCTAGGAAACATGATGCTTCAGTTGTAAGATATAAATAATGGTAAAGAACATCATGAAGACCTTTGGTGTACTCAGTGTCACACAAATGGACATACTAAAGATACTTGTCCCGATTTCCAAAATTATCTGTTGTGAGGAGCACCACACCCATTGAGTTTTGGCAATGTACCATGGTGCTGCATTTTCCAAGTTTAGGGGCATCAACATGAAGAATGTGGATACATGCAAAAGATGGTGATGAAGCCAGCAAACCTATATTGCTCATTTTTTCAATCGGTTGGGCATGAAGATAAATATTTTCGTGCATATGACCTTCTCCAGGAAAGGACATATGACTCATAATATGTGAAGGGTGAAGATCATCGAGCTGTACAACAACCATAGTAGTAGCCACAGGTAGTACAACCACCACCTCATTCGTTGTACATACCACCACCGCGGATGCAGTTTATACCACCGCATCTGCAACCGCAGTTTGCGTCGCAACCATATTTCACATCGCAACCGCAATATAATCATATTTCGATGGCTTTGCAGCAGCCATAGTATGTTCATGTAGTGTATTATGCTCAACAGCATCCGAATCCCTTGCCACAGTAGCTAACTCAGCCGTAGTACCAACACTAAGGAGGATTCCTCGGAGGATTCCAAGGTCGAAGAGAAGGCTTTGGTTAACAAGGCAAACAAGGTCATGGACCTATCCAATGTTATAATTGTGGTGTATTAGGTCACTACCATAGGGATTGTCCACATTTACAGTGCTTGTGTACGTATTGTACTACGATTGGTCACACTGTTGAGAAATATCCACAACTGATCGCAAGATGGTAGGCAAGAAATGTTCCTCAATTACAAAATCAAAACCAGTTGTAGAATCAAAATCAACTCAAGAACCAGAATCAATTGCAAAACCAGTTTCCAAACCATAATCAAGTGCAGAGTCAAGGAAAGAACCAAATTCCAATTCATAACCAAAACGCGACTCAGAATGTAAATCTACCTATGAATCCACCACTGAACCAAAATTAGGGGTTGACCGTTGCAATGATCTCGGTGGAACCAAAAACAAAGGATGTCGACGTTGATGTGGTCACTCGCAGTAGTGCAACAACTGGAGAAGATAGCCCTCATCCAAAAATTTGACTACCTGGGAAGAAGAAGGTACATTTCGATATCAATGTTGAGAAGGACATGTTCTTTGAAGCACATGATCTCATCAAAAGGAACCCTGGTAAGTCACCTATTTATGAAATGCCTGCTACTTTTGATTCTTCATTGGAAGAAAGACCATTGCGGCAGCATGGTACCTTGCAGAGCTTCTTTGAGAGTTGCTTGTCACTAGAAAGAGATCCCGATGCTTTTGCTGAAATAGAGAACCCATTGCACCAACTGTCTAGGGGAAGTAAGGATTTCATAGTGAATTCGTTGCACAACAAAAAGACGGTAAAAGAGATGCGAATGAATATTCAAATTGGGGACTATGAACTATCTTTAGTTATTCTAAATATGGGCTCAGATGTAAATATTCTAACAAAACAGACATGGCAAAATATGGGGAGGCCAACATTAGGATGGTCTCCCATGAAGCTACAATTAGACAATCAGGCCAAGGTACAACCGATCGGGCACGTATCACACCTAGTTGTGGATGTCAAAGGTATGAAGACATATGTTTATTTCGATGGCATTGAAGTTGTTGATGGTGGAGGGTCTTATCCCACGTTGTTAGGGATTGGATGGGCCAACAATAGTATGGAAGCAATCAACTTTAAGAAGCGAATGATGACTGTTAGTGCAAGAAATTGTTCTCAAACTATGAAAGAACAAGCCAACACAATCTCAATAAACACAATTAAGTAAAATAGGTCTTTTTAGGGTTTTGGTTGTATAGTTTGTAAACAAGAGGGAAGAAACTTCACAAAGCTAAAGCAAACACTAAATCATGAATAATTTAAGGACTGAGATGCATAATATATCAAATATAAACCAGACACAATAATCACAGCACTGAATTCCACCCACAATCAACAAGAATTTCATGCATAATAACCTTAAACAAGAAATGAGTATATCAGCTGAGTGATTAACACAAATCAAAAATGAAACCTGACAATAAGGTAAATAGGGCTTATAGTTGCATAAATTTCATAATCAGTCCTTCAAAAATACATAAGATTTTTTAGACTTAGCTTCATAAACCACAGCTTGATAGCCTCCCCTTGCAACAAAAATCAAACCCTTGGTCCTTTCTCAGCCTTACTTTTATCTTGTTTTCTTAAAGTAGTTACATAACTGAATAAACTACCTTTAATTCCTACTACCGAATTGTTCAATAACACTTATCATTATACAAAAATAAAATAACTTTTTCACAAACTAACTAATAACTACTATTCTTAAAGCACTTTACAAGTCCTTTGTTGCTTCTGCTAAAAGAGCGATTCCTTCTAAAGCTTGAGACTTCCTTCTTGCCTTCTGGTGCTCTGCTTCCAAATCTTCAACTCTTTTTGTCAGCTCCTCATTCTACTTTGTTAGCTCTTGAATAGTTTGTTTTAGTTCTGTAAATAGGCTTTGAGTATGTATTTTTCTTTTTAAAGCCTCCTTATAAACTGTAATTAATTCCTGATAGTGGTTATTCACCTCTTCTAGATATTCTCTCAATATTCTATTGGCAGTCACTAATCCTTCATTTGTCTCATGTAGGTACTCAATCTGATATTTGTATTGTTTGATATTCCTCTGCAAATTCTCATTTTCAGAATCAATGCACTTCCCTTCTTATGCTGAATGCATTTCTTCTGGCATGGAAGAGATTTTTAACTTCTTGAAAATCTCCTCATCTTCTTCCATCTTCACTGTCATGACCACGAGGATTTCTGAATACTCTTTAGCTTCAATACTGCATTGGGTTGATGCTCAACAACCCTACCTTTTTCTGCACGAGAGCTTAATATAACTGAATGTTGTTTCTTTAAATCACTTTGATGCTGATCTAAAATCACCTTCTTTCGAACTTCTTCAAATATCTCTGAAATTTTGGTCTCAGTAAAAGCGGATTTGTTTTTGGAAACCATTGGTTTTTTACCCTTCATATCCTTCTCTTTTTTATCTTCAATGTCTTCTAATTCTTCATGAGATGAAGAGTCCTCAATTACTGTAATCTTATTTTTATCTAGTTTAGGGTTTAACGGTTTCTTCATATTCAATCTGAGTTTGTTTTTTGGTCTAGTCTTGGGCCCCCAAGTTGTTCCAATTTCTCCTAACATGCTTAAAACCTTCCCTTGATGTTTGATAGAAGCTAGCTGGATAACTTTTCTTTTTATCCCTTGTGGCATTGCTTCTTCTTCAGACTGTGTCTATATATGTTTAGTATGAACCCTAACTTCATCAGACAATGACTTTTCTTCCTCTTCAGAGAGTACTGTAATAGGAAATTATTCCTGTTCTTTCACATATTCCTTTACACCTTGTTTCAGTTCTGCATGAAAAATATTTTCTACAGGCTCCACCTCCTTCACTTATGGCTTTGAGGTTTCATTCTCTTCAATATTGGTTTGGTGTTCAATTTCAACATTTTTATCTTCTTGAGTCATAGATTTTTCTGGTTCATTATCCTCTTCATCCTTGACTGTGACTTTCATTTTTATCTTTTTGACCAACTTCTGACCTTTATTCAACTGTCTCTTCTGAGCCTGATCTTCTTTCTTTGTTTGAAAACCAGACCAAAATAGGAAATAATCCCATGTCTTCTCCCTCTTTCGAAGCAGAGTACTTATGACTAGCTTTATAAGCCCATGATGAAACTTAGACTATTTAGTGTGATCTGGATGCTCCTTCACCCTGCTAGACATCTTTTGCAAACTTTTAAGGAAAAAGAATGGAAGATTCATTTTTGCTTCATGGTTGAGATGTTGCAAAAACCTAAAATGATACTTACAAACAGATGCAAATCTCCCTTCACAAGTGATATAAATTTGCAGGATTTTGATGGGCTCTATCCATTCAGGTTTAAATTTTTGAATATGTGCCCCTTTACCCCAATCTGCTACCACATATGGGAGTAAGTATTTTTGTGCATCAAAGGTGAAAGGAAATTTTTTAAACCAGTATTCGCCCTGATCTGGGATCCGTATAGCTTCTGCTAACAATTCTCTGGTCAACTTAAACTTCAAAGTATCAAAGGTAACAACATCTTTATCCAAACACTGAGCAAATTTATAAGAGACTTCTATGTGATACCCCTCAATTCTTTCAAAAAATCTTAACCATCCTGCCTCTAAAAACAATCTTGCACAATCTGAAAAAGTCTGAACCTAGGTCATGTCTGAAGGTTCAGCTCTATTGGTTTTACCACTTCTTTTCATTTTAAAAGATTGTCAAACTGCTTCTTTCATTAAAACAAACTCTAATTCTATTCAGATCTTGACAATTTGACAGATAATGTTATATTTGGAAACTAGACTATGTCTCTTTAAACTGATGAATGTCTTAATTCTATTGACAGAGAATTTGACATTTAGTATGAATTAGGCTTATATACTAACAATCTTCATTAAATTCCATAATTAATCCTCTATTTAGTATAAACCCAAATACATGAAATTTGATATCAATTTGCAGCCTACCTATCATAGTGGTGAATCAAGATGCTAGAATTGTGTTTTCTTGTCTGTTAGGTGTCTAATTTCATTCCTTAATCTTCTCTGACCACTACAATAGTTCCAAACAGTTTCCTCTCAAAGCCCTAATTTTACAACCTGCTTCAAAACTTGATTACAAACTGCTAACACTTCGCCATGAACTCATCTGATCTTTGTGCACTTCAGGAGATACAAAATTCAAGGTGAATTTGCCTCATCATGTTTAATTATCATTATTCCATCACTCTACACCAGACCACCGCAATTCACACTAATGATGACTTGCTTGAAGGATTAACACCTGTCACAATGATCATTCTTAACAAGAACACATATTAAATCCATTAAACAAGTATGAATGACATCTCACTTGCGCAAATTTCCAAAAATTTGAACCAAAAATCATGATTTTTGAACAGCGCAATTTTCTTGTAGAACACGTGTGTAACTTTTTCATGCTTGCGTTACAAGAAAGCCTATTTCAATGATTTTCAAAAATACAACTCCTAGCAATGATTAAACTTTCGTAAAATGATCTAGATCAAAACTTTATGATATTTTTAGGACCTTTTTAATTCATATAAACATTCTATAAGCCCCTTAAGTATGAAATTCGATAAATAAATCAAAATTAGAAAATAAAATTAAGAAATCACCTAAATACAAACATGAAAATTAAAGAAAATAGATTAAATCTAACCTAAGAACCAAAATTTTTAAGAGAAATAAACAAAACCAAGCTTCAAAACATAAGCAAATACATTAAAAATGAGAAGCAAAAATAGGCTATAACATATGGCTCCTGTTGCGGGATGAATTCCTCCCTGTGAGGCTTCAAGAGCCTATAGATCAGTGCCTTCTGTGCTGTAAGTGCAACTGCCTGCTAGTCGGCGAAAATTCCATTGGGTCATGGAGTCTTTATTCTGGTACTCACACCGGTATATACAATGAAGGTCCAATATCCATATCAAAAATTGTAAAACTGCTTGAGGAAATGTCCATTAACTAGATTAGACAATTCCTCACCATCCAAAGTCTGTAGCACAAACATGTTGTTTTCTAGAATTTTTGATACTATGAAAGGACCAAACCATAGATTATCAAAATTGTCGTGCTTTCCTTTCTGCTCCTTTCTAGCATCCCACCACAAGACCATATCTCCATTTGAAAAGCTGTTCTCCTTGATTTTTCTGTCAAACCTTTCTTTAACCTTTGTTCTATATAGTTAAGCTTTTTCCTCTATTGTTTCATGTTTCTACTGTAATTCTATCAGTGCATAAATTCTTCTTTGAATATCATTGGGTTCTTCTTGACTATCCTGAAGAAATTTCCTCACTGGTATACCAAGTTGGACAGGAAACACTACATCAGTACCATAAACCAATTGAAAAGGAGAAGTTCCAATTGCCTTTTTTATTGTTATTCTATCTGCCCACAATGCATATTTTAACATAGAATCCCAAGATTGTTTATTCTTCTTCAATAACTTCTTGATACTCTGAATAATACTCTTATTAGTTGACTCAGCTAACCCATTTCCCTGAGGATAATAAGGTGTTGAGTGTTTCAAAATAATCCCATTCTTTTCACAAAATGCCACCATAGCTTTAGACTTAAAAGCTTGAGCATTATTAGTCAATAACTTCTTGGGACATCCAAACCTACTAAGAATATTTTCCTGAATAAACTCTATGATCACCTTATCTATTGCATTTCTTGTGGGGATGGCTTCTACCCATTTAGTTAAGAAATCTGTAGCAGTCAAAATCCATTTATGTTGCCCTGAAGAGGAAGGATTTATTTCTCCTATGAAGTCCAAACCCCACTACTAAAATGGGGCATTTACTGCAATTGACTTTAATGGTAATGACAACAACTTTTGCTTACCAGTAAATTTTTGACAAGGGATACATGCTCTTACCTGCTGATATACATCAGAGAATAAAGAAGGCCAATAGTATCCAGTTCTCAGAATTTTATAAGTTGTTTCCTTCCAATACTTATGTCCCTCATAGGCACCTTCATGTGATTCAAATATTACTTCTTCAATTTCTGGCTTATCCAAACATCTAAGCAAAATACCCCCTGGATCTTTCCAAAACAACTATTGTTCTATCAAACAATATTTAGTAGTTTTCAACTTCAAAGACCTAGCAGCTTTCTTGTCTAAATGTTCTGGACATTGTAAATACAAAAGAAAGTGTACAATATCTACATACCATGTGGATTCTGCATAGTGGTCCATGATCTTTTCTTTCTCCTGCTCCACTTGAAATTCTCCCTCTGGTGGTTGTTCTGCCATGAGATGTAGATCTAAAACTTGGCAATTTGAATCAGCTAACAATTTAGCCAAACCTTGTCTCTTTATTAGATTTGTAGGTCTAATGTCCACATCATATTCCATTATTTTTGCAATCCATTTCCCTCTTTTTCCCTCACTGTCAAGTTGGTTCAAAACATCCTTAATGGCAGCATTAGGAACATAAGCAATAACCTTGCAATGCAAAACATAAATACTGAAAAACTTCAATGCCTTTACCAATGAGTAAGCTTGCTTCTCCAAAGTACTGTACCTCAGCTCTGAGTCTCTGAGGGTCTTGCTGAAAAATGCAATTGGCTATTCAAGACCATCCTTATTCTTCTGTAATAAAACAGCAGCCAAAGTATCCTCAGATGCAAAAGAAAAAGTTAAAAATTCCTTTGTAAAATTGGGACTTACTAATACTGGTGCTTCCGTAAGAGCCATCTTAATATTTTCAAATGATTTTTTTGCTTCTGCAGTCCACTTGACTTCTTGATCGTTCTTCAACATAGCTGTAATCGGTTTAATGGTTTCAGTGAAATTTGGTATGAACCAACGCAGAAAATTAATTTTACCAATAAAAGATCGTACATCCTTCTTGCTCCTTGGTAAACTAATTTTCAGAATTCCTTTCACCATTTCCAGATCTATCCTTATGCCATCAGCTGAAACTAAATGACCCAATAACTTACCTTCTTGTATAGTAAAATGTGATTTTTTTGGATTGAGAGATAAACCATATTTTCTGCATTTTAGGAAAGTTTGTTTTAATTGTTTTAGATGCTCATCATCAGATTGTGAGAAGACTGCAATATCATCTATGTAAATCACTACAAACTTATCTCTTTCTCCTACAAAGGCTATGTCCATAGCTCTTTGAAAAGTAGTTCCAGCATTCATTAATCCAAAAGGCATTTTATCGTACATGAAAGTACCTCAAGGAGTAGTAAAAGCTATCTTTTCTCTATCATCAGGGTGCATGGAAATTTGATTATATCCTAAAAAACCATCAACCATAGAAATTCTTTGTGCACCAACTACCTTCTACAATATTTGTTCTATCTTTGTCAAAGGGTAATTATCCTTCAATGAATACCTATTCAGATTTTGAAAATCAGCACACAGTCTGATTTCACCATTCTCTTTCCTGACAGGAACTAGATTGCCTTCCCATGAAGAATATCTAAGGGGAACTATAATTTTAGCATCTAACAACTTTTTGAATTCCTTTTCTACAATGGGAAACAAAGCAATATTGATCCTCCTTAATTTCTGTCTGAAAGGTTTAACATTTGATTTTAAAGGTACTTTATGTTGTATAATACTTGTATCATATCTCTTCAAATCCTCATATGACTAAGCAAAAACATCAACATACTTTTTTAACAACTTGATGTACCTGTTTCTCTGCTCTATTGTGAGTGTCTTTGAGATCTTAACCATTCTGGGATGTTCCTTAGTGCCAATATTACAATCCATCACATTTTCTTCTGAAGACTGCATAACTGGTTTTAAAGGGGTGTCATCCTTTGAAAAAATCCTCTCCAAAGGCGCCAAACCCTTAGGAATGAAATTACCTTTCAGATCAATAATCTTGTGACCTGCAATCTCATTTTCTACAATACCTTCAAAATCTTCAATTTCGTCATCTTGTTCTTGATCAATTAAGGAATTGGAAAACTCACCAGTCAGCTCTAAAAGCCTTTTTATCTCAAAATCATATTAAAAAACTCTCCATTGCTTTATATTGTCCAGTACAGAAGGCCTGTATCTAATCTCAATAGGATACTTCAACTGTGTTGTTTTAGAAATCCTGAAATATGTGGCTGCTAGGGCAAGAGAATCAGCAGTTTGGTTATGATCCCTAGGAATATAAGTGATATTAAAAGCCATAAATAAATAAGTGGTAATACTTTGTTGTATTATTAATGGTAATAAATTCCAATTTATACATTAATCTTACCACTTCACCACTAGGAGATATCAGAACAACTCCTGCTCTGACACCTTCTTTTGATGATGATCCGTCAAAACATTTGCCAAAGTTCATCCTCCTATTCCCTAGTACATGTGACTGATTTTTATTTTTCAACCTATAATAAACTAGCAGCATCATTATCATCACTAAAATGTAACATACAAGTACCTAAATCCTTTTCAACGGCATACAAGGGATGATTTGTAGGATTCTTGTCATCAGTCACAATATAAGAAAATTGTAACTCTCTATACAACCTTCTATTTTCACCTCCAAAGACAGGGATGGTTGCATATGTTAAGTCTATCTGTAGAGTTCCACCTACCTTCTTTGCCCAATATCTAGAGAGGAGCCTTCCAAACTTAGGTGTAATGCCTGCCACTACTACATCCATAATCACACTCTTCATAGGTAGTTGAGCTAAACTAACTACCATATCCTTTATCACTCGTAGGCATTTTACAGCTCGGGAATCGAAAGCATACAAGTCATGATAAGGTAATACTCTATTGTATTATTAGTGGTAATAAATTCCAATTTATACATTAATCTTACCACTTCACCACCAGGAGATATCATAACAACTCCTGCTCCAGCACCTTATTTTGATGATGATCCGTCAAAATACATTTGCCAAAGTTCATCCTCCTGTTCCCTAGTACATGTGACTGATTTTTCTTTTTCAACCTGTAATAAACCAGCATCATCATTATCATCACTAAAATGCAACATACAAGTACCCAAATCCTTTTCAACAGCATACAAGGGATGATTTTTAGGATTCTTGTCATTAGTCACAATATAAGCAAATTGTAACTCTCTATACAACCTTCTGTTTTCACCTCCAAAGACAGGGATGGTTGCATATGTTAAGTCCATCTATAGAGTTCCACCTACCTTCTTAGCCCAAGATCTAGAGAGGAGCATTCCAAACTTAGGTGTAATGTCTTCCACTACTACATCCATAATCACACTCTTCATAGGTAGCTGAGCTAAACTAACTACCATATCCTTTATCACTCCTAGGCATTTTACAACTCAGGAATCGAAAGCATACAAGTCATGATAAGGTTTTGTTATACTCAACCCTAAAGCCTCCATAACTACTTTTGGCATCAGATTATGAGATGCTCCTGAATCCAAAAGGCAATTATGTATCATTTGCTCATGAATAGTTAGAGTAATGTAAAAAGGAGGAGATGCACTTACATCATTTTCATTTTTTTCTGCCAAAGCTGATCCAATGAAAATTTTAGAATTTTCCTCTTGTAGATTTACTGTGTCAGAGGGCACTTAACTTTTTGTTGAACCAATAATTCTCAAGACTGAATTTTTATAAGAAGGATGCTTTATCAACTCAGTGAAAGGAATAGGAATCTTAATTTTGCACAATTCATTTTCCAAATTAAAATTCTGCATACCTTTGTTCACTTCTTCAACTTCAACAATTTTCTTTTGCTTATCATGATTCTATTTTTTTTTCTAATACTGGATCAGACTGTTGTTTAGGAGGCAGAATTACCTTCATCCTAGGATTTTGAATCACCTGTTTTGGTCCTAATCTCAAATTTAGGGTTTTCTTTGGATCAGTCTGATATATATCAGTAGTCACTTCAAGATTTAAATCATTTTCTATTTCAAACACATCTACATCATAATATTCTGAGTTTAAAAAATCCTCTTCAGCCACAAAACCTTCAGTCAACTATTCTCCAAAATAATTCATATCCTGATCTGGATCCTCAAAGAACTCTTCTTCTTCTATTTCTCCCTCATCAGCTACATTATTCTGAAGTGGTGGTGGCACCTTTTGATCCTCAGTTTCTCTTCTTTCTCATTGTATATCATTGTTTCTTCTCTCTCTAGGCATGAAACAAGGTGCAAAATATCTTCTGAATTTATTTGGATTATTAGGGTTTCTGTCTCCCTCTTGAATAGGTTTATTTGAATTTTTCTCTAATTCCAACTTGTTTAGTTTTGTTGTTAGTATTTTCACTATCTTGGCCATCTCATCAATTTTACCTTATGCAGAGTGGTATGTTGAGACCACTGGAGCTGCCTCTTTCTTACCCTTTCTATCATATACCTGTTGAGCTGAGTTTCCCTTCAGTCTATTAGAAGCCAATATATTAGACTTCACTTCTAATGGTGACTCCTGCATGTTAAGTAAAGTAACAAGTCTTCTTTCTGTCAAGAGTAGGGAAAAATCATGATCAAAAGCATTAGCATAAGTGAGTTTTACAGAAGTTTTAGAAGGTTTTATCTTTGCAGGAATTCTACCATACATTTTACTGAACCTCTTTGAAAAATCAGCTATGGTTTCATCTTTCTTTCTTCGAAGAGCTCCAAACTCAGTAATATAATATGTGTGATCCTTAGTATCACCCCACTGCCTCATGCAAAGATCCTGAAGCTCTTCTAATATAGTAATAGAGTTTGTTGGTAACTCTCTGAACCATTTTCTAACCTCTCCATCTAGACCCTGTACGAACATCCTCATCCATACATCCTTTGCTTCTATATTCTAATTATTAGCATAGCTGAGAAATGCATCCCAATGCTTCTTAGTTGTAGTCTCACCTAGTCCATTAAACCTAGGTAAGTACGTCTGGTAATCTCCACTAGGAAGAGCATTTAAAGGCTGAGGCAAAACTAGAGGTGCATACCTAGCTGCCACCATTTGGTCCATCATGTCTAATGGTTGATTTTGGGCTACCATCTTTAAATTGGTTGATTTAGATGAAGGAATAACCTTACTAGGACTTGGTTGAAAAGGAGTCTTGGCAACTTTGAGGTGAAATAAAGGGATTTTTCCAGGAGAAGGTTTTTTCTTTCTTGAAATATTGAGGATCAGTAAAAACCTGAAAATTACTAACAGGGATTGTAGGTTTCAACCAGGATTAATCTTTTTCCTCTCCCTTAAGAACAGAAAAAGGTGATGATATGTCTAGTTGATCAGGGTTACATAGGGCTAGAGATGACTGAGACCTTTTGATTTTCCTAGCTGTTTTCAAAATTTTTTATGGGTCTGAGACACCCTGATGTGAAAGTAAACTAGGTCTACTTCTTGTTCCAACTCCTTTATTAGCCACTGTGAAATATTTGGTGAAAAGTAGTCTTTTAAAATTTGTTGGTTTAAGTTCACCTCTCAAAACCAGTGAAATGGTGAGTAACCCAGGGAAAATAGGCTTTCAGCTTCGTCCCCAGCAACAGCGCCAAAGATGTTAGTGCCAGAAATTGTTCTTAGACTACGAAAGAACAAGCCAACACAATCTCAATAAACACAATTAAGTAAAATAGGTCTTTTTAGGATTTTGGTTGTACAGTTTGTAAACAAGAGGGCAAAAACTTCACAAAGCTAAAGCAAACACTAAATCATGAATAATTTAAGGACTGAGATGCATAACATATAAAATATAAACCAGACACAATAATCATAGCACTGAATTCCACCCACAGTCAACAAGCATTTCATGCATAATAAACTTAAACAAGAAATGAGTATATCAACTGAGTGATTAACACAAATCAGAAATGAAACCAGACAATAAGCTAAATAGGGCTTATAGTTGCATATATTTCATAATTAGTCCTTCAAAAATACATAAGAGTTTTTAGAATTAGCTTCATAAACCACAACTTGATAGCCTCCCCTTGCAAAAAAAATTGAACCCTTGGTCATTTCTCAGCCTTACTTTTATCTTGTTTTCTTAAAGACAGTTACATAACTGAACAAACTACCTTTAAGTCCTACTACCTAATTATTCAATAAGACTTATCATTATACAAAAATAAAATAACTTTTTCACAAACTAACTAATAACTACTATTCTTAAAGCACTTTACAAGTCCTTTGCTGCTTCTGCTAAAAGAGCAATTCCTTCTAAAGCTTGAGACTTCCTTCTTTCCTTCTGGTGCTCTGCTTCCAAATATTCAACTCTTTTTTTCAGCTCCTCATTCTGCTTTGTTAGCTCTTGAATAGTTTGTTTTAGTCTTGTAAATAGGCTTTGAGTATGTTGTTTTCTTTTTAAAGCCTCCTTAGAAACTGTAATCAATTCATCATAGTGGTTATTCACCTCTTCTAGATCTTTTCTTAGTCTTCTATTGGCAGTCACTAATCCTTCATTTGTCTCGGGTAGGTACTCAATCTGATATTTGTATTGTTTGATATTCCTCTGCAAATTCTCATTTTCAGAATCAATGCACTTCCCTTCTGATGCTGGATGCATTTCTTTTGGCATCCAAGGGATTTTTAACTTCTTGAAAATCTCCTCATCTTCTTCCATCTGCACTGTCATGGCCACATGGATTTTTGAATACTCTTTAGCTTCAATACTGCATTGGGTTGATTGCTCTGCAACCCTACCTTTTTATGCACAAGAGCTTAATATAACTGAATGTTGTTTCTTTAAATCACTTTGATGCTGATCTAAAATCACCTTCTTTCGAACTTCTTCAAATATCTTTGAAATTTTGGTCTTAGTAAAAGCTGATTTGTTTTCTGAAACCATTGTTTTTTACCCTTCACATCCTTCTCTTTTTTATCTTCAATGTCTTATAATTCTTCCTAAGATGAAGAGTCGTCAATTACTGTAATCTTCTTTTTATCTAGTTTAGGGTTTAACAGTTTCTTCATATTCAATCTGAGTTTGTTTTTTGGTCTAGTCTTGGGCCTCTAAGTTGTTCCAATTTCTCCTAACATGCTTAAAACCTTCCCTTGATGTTTGATAGAAGCTAGCTGGACAACTTTTCTTTTTATCCCTCGTGACATTGCTTCTTATTCAGACTGTGTCTATATATTATGTTCAATATGAACCCTAACTTCATTAAACAATGACTTTTCTTCCTCTTCAGAGAGTATTGTAATAGGAACTTGTTCCTGTTCTTTCACATCTTCCTTTACACCTTGGTTCAGTTCTGCATGAAAAATATTTTCTAAAGGCTCCACCTCCTTCACTTCTGGCTTTGAGGTTTCATTCTCTTCAATATTGGTTTGTTGTTCAATTTCAACATTTTTATCTTCTTGAGTCATAGATTTTTTTGGTTCATTATCCTCTTCATCCTTGACTATGACTTTCATTTTTAGCTTTTTGACCAGCTTCTGACCTTTATTCAACTGTCTCTTCCGAGCCTGATCTTCTTTCTTTGTTTGAAAACCAAACCAAAATAGGAAATAATCCCATGTCTTCTCCCTCTTTCGAAGAAGAGTACTTATGACTAGCTTTATAAGCCCATGATGAAACATAGATTGTTTAGTGTGATCTGGATGCTCCTTCACCCTGCCAGACATCTTTTGCAAACTTTTAAGGAAAAATAATGGAAGATTTATTTTTGCTTCATGGTTGAGATGTTGCAAAAACCTAAAATGATACTTACAAACAGATGCAAATCTCCCTTCACAAGTGATATAACTTTGCAGGATTTTGATGGGCTCTATCCATTCAGGTTTAAATTTTTGAATATGTACCCCTTTACCCCAATCTGCTACCACATATGGGAGTAAGTGTTTCTATGAATCAAAGGTGAAAGGAACTGTTATCTCTAGGGTTGTTCCTAGTGTGTATTTTTAAATTTTTGATTACCCTTGGTTTTTATTGTTTTAATTTTGCTGTGTTTTATATTTTATGTTTGATTTCTCACCATTAGGGTTCCTTTTGTTACCTTAAATCATCAAAGTCTCTACTCATTGATTATGAACCTATGAATCTGCAAAAGAGCATGTGTTACAGGGTGAAATTCTTACCACTGGCAGCATTGGTCCAAACTGTTAGTATTTTAATTTTGATCATAGAATGTCCAAATGGATTTGGATTACAATGAATATACTTCTCTGCATTCCGAAGCACGCAGTTACAGATATGGAAGGTTCGAAGGAGGATGGGAGTATTCATTCCCCTCTCGTCGCCTATGCTTCCATGCTCGGCCTCCTCTCATCTTGTCCTCCATTCGTCATATTCATATGGTTTACAATGGTTCACATGGATGGATCTGCTTCTCAATTTTGGGATTTC
>LPNX011173744.1:10335-22069 GCA_001517045.1 Pseudotsuga menziesii
TCCCATCTCTCCCTATCTTCATCCCTCCCAACTCTCCCCTCCCCAAGTCCCTTTCTCTCTCTCACGCTCACACACACACACCCTCTCCATCCACCCAGACCTTCCCTCCCTTTCCCTATCATCTCCCTATCCCTCCCACTTCTCTTGTCCCCTCACCAAAACTCACTCATTCTCTCTCTCTCTCTATGTCCCTCTCTCTCACTCCCTCCCCATCTCTCTTTCTCTCTCTCTTTCTCTCCCTCTCTCTCTCTCTCTATGTCCCTCTCTCTCCTTCTTTCCTCATATTTCTCTCTCTCTCTCTCTCTCTCTCTCTCTCTCCCTCCCCCCCCCCCCCCCCCCCCCTCTCTCTCTCTCTCTCTCTCGCCATCCACCCCTCCCTCTCCCTTCCTCTTCATATCCCCATCTCTCTCTCTCTCTCTCTCTCGCCATCCACCCCTCCCTCTCCCTTCCTCTTCATATCCCCATCTCTCTCTCTCTCTCTCTCTCTCTCTCTCTCTCTCTCTCTCTCTCTCTCCATCCCTGGCCCCTCCCCTATATATCTACCTTCATCCCCATCTCTCTCTCTCTCTCCCTCCCTTGCTCATTCCCCCCATCCCCCATCTCTCACCTTCCCTCTCTACCCCCATACTGTAATGTCCCTCTTCCATACCCCTAAATAATTTCTAAATGGTGAATGTTTATTGTACCTATTTCTGGCGAGGAGCTCAAGGCCAATGCCCCACCAAAAATGAGACCTCGATAATCTATACGAGTTGACTACCTAAGTAGTAAACTTAGGAGACTTAATACTCTGTTGTGACTTAACAAGGAGAGACTAAACCCACAGGGAAAAAAAAATGATGAAGGGGTAGGGAGCCAGAATTTGTTGTCATAGTCATAAATATCATCTTAATATGGCCGTACTAGGGGTAAGTTTTGGGCTCCGCTTTTGCTGTAATTATCCCAACTAAAACAATAGCCTGGTTAATTTAATTCTAATATGATTAACCCCTTGATAAAGAAGAATTCTTCAACCGCAACATATAAGGATAACAACCTAGGGTTTAATGTTTTAAAAGGCTATGTGTTGCGGTCACCCTAGAAATTTTAGAGGAACATGTGCTGATATAATTATATCAGCATACCGTGATTATTTTAGATGATGGTATACTAGTTATACTTGAATAATATATGCTGACGTATATCAACAAATATCATACCTCGAAAGGGAAACTCGTAATAACAATGATAGGACACATAGTGCCTATCAATCCAAAAATGTTAAATAATAGCAAGTCTTGCCAAGCTCGATAATAGCATCCCCCTTTAATCTAACCGAGTAAAATATTGGTCAACTCAACACATACCAACTAGTGATCATGAAGATTCGAGAGGTCTAAAGCAATACATGAGCTAATTGCTTTTATTAAATACACTGCGATGAAAGATTATTTATAGCCTAAAGAGATTAGGTTGCATTCTGGTATTTTGAAAGAAAAGTTATTTTAGAATAATATCTTTTTAAAATCCATGGAATTTTTCATAAAACAAAGGACGCGATTTGATGAATTTTTATTTATTAAATGGTTCTGTTCTTGTAGTTAATACGGGAAAGTTTTTAAAGTGGAATAATTCCTCTACACCAACCATTTTCCTGGTTTTTAGTGTTTCATTGAGCAAAGGTGTGATTATGGAGAGTAATGTGGATATTTTTGGCCACTTGCCTCCATTAAGACGAAAAAGGGATCTTCCTTTAAGGAGAGCCGAATGGAGGGGGTTTACGCAGATTTCTTTCCTTCGTGGAAGGAGCGATTAGAGGAAGATATCTTATTCTTTCTTAGTTGGGAAGAGGGAATAAAGGGGAATATTTATTTCTTTCCTTCATTTCCTCGTGGAGGATTAATGATGAGGGTTATTTAAATTGTCATTTAGGTTCAATTGGGGGGGCGTGCTATGGACAGCAGAACCAATCTCTCCTCCTTATATGTGAGAGGTATGCGCTTGGAGAAGGAAAAAAAAACTGAATCTACTCTGATCATGGTATGTGCTTCTCGTTATGCAATGTTGATTGTGGTTTTTTTCATTTTGTTTGGTACACCATTTTCTTAATTGATTTAGGATTATACACATTGTGTGTCGGGATGTGATTTGCTTATATGCGATCCCAAGAGTTAAAATACATGCGTAGGGTTTCACAAAAACCCTTGTTAGAGGTAGGACAAATGAGGTTATGGCTGTGAACCCTGGTGCATCAAACTTATGAGGAACTTCATTATTAAAATCTAGATCGATGCAGCGACCATCTGGCCTGATGGAAGCGGATATGTTCAAAAATCCATAGATCCACTGTCTATATATTTCTTATACACCTTTTACAAATTATAGATCCTAGATACTCATGGTGAATCTCGGAAGTGTCTGGGTAGTTCTGAATGGTAGGGCCTGACCCATTATTGCATGTTTCCATGTGTTTCGTTTAGATAATAATGTCTATTTTTCAATAGAGAAAACAGTGAAGGTTCGCTACGTTTTTCAAGGATTGGATATAACTCCAATAATTAATGTCTTTTTGAATGGGTTCTGATTGAACGCTTGCATTGGATTGGACGTCCGTGTTTTGATCTCGATTATCGTAAGAGCCATGGCTGTTAATTAAGACCCTGTGTATTAAGACTGCAAAATCGTAAGAGCCCTGGCTGTTAGTTAAGACCCTGTGTAATAAGACTACAAAATCGTAAGAGCCCTGGCTGTTAATTAAGACTCTGTGTATAGACTATAGATTGCGACCTTTTTGGCCATCCTTGGACCAAAGACATAGGCGACTCCTCTAAGGTGCCATAGTTACCAGACGAAAAAGGAATGGCTGTGAATAAAAGCGTATCAACACTAAAGTTACAAGGCAGATTCTTATACAATCTTTACGGCCCTTCTTTCATATGGAGAGCGATGTGGACCAGTCACTTCGTTGTGGGTTATGTAAGTGTAGAATTATATTATTCTTACTGTGTGGATTATTTCCTTTCTCTGTGGTTATTCGCTGCTATGAAAATTTGGAATCCAAGTTGTTCCTGGCAGTAGTTATTATACTAACGCTTCAATTTGAAAGTGACTTACGATACCCCTAATTATGAAGTCATTTCACCTTGTATGGACCCCGCATTAAGGTGCGCATACATATGTCTAAAATGGGTTGGGTCAAAGGAAGGAGGGTCATTTTTCTTTGTTGTGTTTTTGTTGTGTGAAGGAGGTTTGTAAACAATCACGATTCACATGGATATGCTTTCAATTTTTTCATAAATCTGGTAGCATATGAAATGCTTAATTTACTGCTTTCCCTCATTTCTAGTCATCTGTTTTGTTATCGGGTTAAATGGATAATCCCTATGAGAGTCATGAAGAAGTTCAGATCTTGAAAGGCTTGCACATCCCCAAAACTCAAGTTTTATTATACGTTAAATATGGGAGATTGGGGTAGGCAATTCCCAGGAATTTGATTGTGTATTTTTGGGGTTAACCTGAGGAACCAATTGTCCGTTTCAGTGAAATTTTGGCAGTGTCTATATTAGGTACATTACTGTTAATTCCATGTCTCAAAAGTCCATCTTACAAGTAATTATTGAATTGTTAATAATATCGAGCACTGGGGCCCTTGTCGGTTGTTTGATTTTTTTCATTATGAATTTATATCCGAGCATTTTGAGTAAACGGTGGGATGCCTATTTTTCTCAGACAAGAGAACTTGTTGGAATTTTATAAATTTCATATTGTAGTTGATCGATTCTATGCAAAGAACAAAAAATAATTATGGCAGCCATGTGGCTGCGGATTGTGACCTTTTGATATAATAAATGTCACTAGATGTGACCTTTTGTGGACGTAGCCCAGGGGATTGGGTGAACCACGTATACCAGCGTCTCTTTTGTGTTGATGTATAAATTGTTTCAGTCTCTCTAGTATTGACGTCTGAATTATTTCATTTCCATGTATTGGCTTAGTTTTGTTACTTAGCATTTGTTTCTGCAACCTTGTTGATTTTAATAAAAATATAGGAAAAGAAAATCAAGGAAAGTATTGGTAACATAATTTTTTCTTATCCATACACTAGTTCTGTTTAAAGGCTCTATGATAATGAAAGGCATTGTATGTATGATTTATGTTAGCAGCAGAAGTTGTTGTGGTTGTATCAAGGCTTTAACTTGTTTAACACTAAAGGAGATGTTACATTTGAAAGGCGAGAAATTCCAATAAGAGTTTTCCACATACTATGGACTTATAAGAATACATATATATATTTATGGCTTGTATACTAATAAAGTTGCAAATGAGCAGATCCTCTCGCTAGGGTAAGTTGCCTTAAATTTTACCCATTTTTCACACACAATGGCATTGAGGTATAAGAGGTATTCTACATATGGTATCAGATCCAGAGTGACAATACTCGGGCCTATTTGGGCTCAGCATGAGAATTTGAAAACAAGAAGATGTTAGAAACCTAACCAATCCACTGAATTGTTTGTATGCATGACGGGGATGAACGAGGAAATAACTCAGCTAAGCAAGCCGACAAAGAAGGAAAGAGGTAACTAAGAGGATAAGGTAATAAAATCTTAGGGATAAGGTATGGTACTCCATTATCGATGGATTAAAACAAAAATGTACAAATAAATTTTTCTGATCTTTATTATCTCTTTATATATGCATTTATTTGAAGAAAAAAAAAAACCCAAATGAAAATTTTGTGTTGGCTATTGCCATATGATCTATGTGATGGCTTTGGGTTTGAGGCTTCCAAATCAGGTACTACAAAGGTTCGTTTTTGAGAGCCATAGTTTGTGTAATTGTTGAGGAATATTGAGTTGTGGCTTTTTTTTTAACTTGAACAGGAATGGAAATCGTATGTTTGACAATGGTTTAAGTTCAGTCTCTAGCATTTATTGAATTTTAAGACTTTGAATTCAAAGGAATCCAGGAATTTTAACTTCAGGTAGCGCAAGAATTTTGTGCCTGTGAACCATAGTTTTGTGTAATTGTTTATCAACTTATGAAATTTTGGGGTTTGATTTGTCTGGACTTGGAAATGGCAGTCACCTCGTTTCAGAATCTTTTTGTAGTTAAGTGTATTTCATCATGTGTTTGGAAATGGTTTAAGTTCAATCTCTAAAGCGTTTATTTAATTTCAAGATTTTAAATTCATAGAATTCCATAAATTTTGGCCTACGTAACACAAGAATATGTGCATGAGGACCATAGCTTTGTGTAATGGTTTATCAACTTGTGGAATTTTGAGGTTTGATAAATTTGGACTTTGGAATGGCAATCACCTTGTCTCAATGTCGAGGGTATTTCAAAAGCATTTCCTTTTTTAATTAATAATATCATATTTTTAAGGTCACAACATAGTGAGATACTAATTTGGTGTATGGGACTCCTTTGTGTGTAGGATAATGCCCCATCCTATAAGAGATTTGATTACTAAAGTTACGGAAGTGGGTATTGAGGTGTACATACATACCAGGTGGATTTGAAGTATGACCTCATAAAGGAATATAAATCTTAAACCTTAAACCCAATCAGATATAAACCTTGTAGAGATCATCCTAATGTTATGCATTCTAGTGAATGTCAAAAACTTCAGAAGCCTCGGCTTGCTTTGATAATTTTGGACTTAGCTAGTCAGGGGTGTGTGTTTTTAGATAAGCTTGGACTTGGGCATGGTAGTCATCTGTGTTCCAAAAGTTTTTTTTTATATAGTTGTGTGCAACTTTTATTGTGACAAGCTAAGGAAAGAAAAGTTCATTTGTTCCTAGCAATAAATATTAAATAGTTATGCAATGACATAAATCGTAATAATGATTTCTAGGAAATAATGAAAAATCATGCGGAAAGAATTTGATTATTGTCAAATATTTGCAAAAATCGCAAGCTTTAGGTAACTTAGAAATCATCACGGCTTGAGGAAAATTTGAAGACACCCTTTGTGTAGAAGGAAGTTGTAGTCTGGATAAAGGATTAGACTTATCCATAAGTTGTGGCTAGAAATAATCAGTAATTGTTCAATGTAACGTTAAGAACAAATCTACCACGCAGAATGCAATTTAAAGACAGATGCTAAATGGTTAACTGCAAGAGTAGAGAGGGTAACTTAACAAAAATGATACCCTTTAGGGCATTAATGTAATTCCATGTGATGCGAGATAAGACAAGTACAGTATCAATACATGCTCTATTATGATTGTGGTTCTCCTGTTAAAATGTGAGCTAGACTAGAAAAATAAATAAATTAAATTAAATTAAATTTTATATCATGCCAAAACAACTTCAACTATTTTGACACATGTGAAAGTGAGTTAAGTCAACTTTGAACTTGCTAAAAGCATGGATTGATGGTGTTCTAAACCTACGGTTTGGTGTGATGAACATTTTTCAATTATTGTTTTTATGAAAGTTTAGCATGTGTGTATTCATGACTTGCAGAGGGTTAATCGAAGTACAAGATGGTCCCAACAAACAGTATAATGTTTCCTCCAAAGGATACTAATAGGCAAGTAGAACCGAATAACACTCAAAGATTTCCATGTCTCGAGCTTACCACTCTGTATTATTGTGTAGAATGGAAATGTCCCTATCCAAGGACTCATAAGTTAAGATGATTTTGCTATTAGTATTTAAAAATGATACAGGAATAAATTTGAAATAATGTTATGCACTAACATTGCAGGTATTTGCCAAGAAGTATATGTTCACTAGCTTAATAATGAAGCTAAGAATTGAAATAATGTTATGCACTAACATTGTAGGTATTTACCAAGAAGTCTATGTTCACTAGCTTAATAATGAAGCTAAGAACGCGTGCTGAATTACTTGACTTATTATAAGATGTGAGATTTCTAGGGTTGTATGAACCATGGATTATGTTATTTATGTGCTAACCTTATAGGGTGATACAAGGGTTATGACCAGTATCACATTATGGAATATACATTTGCTTGCGTGAACCAGTTGCACTCAAATTCCTAAAATTGAGTAAGGAATTATTTCACAGGACTGTATGAATCCTGAATGATGATAGAAATTACTAAACATTACGACCCGTGTAATGTTGATTAAATTGATGGAATTAATATCTATAGATAAATGTCAATCATATTTAATTAGCCGTGAAGCTGATTCACGAATTGGGAAACAATGGTGAAGCCACGTTAAGCACCGAAGTTGTGTGTGTCACAAATAGTCAAAGGGTGAAATGAACATTTAAGGAAAATTTATGCCATGGGCACACAATGATGTTAGGAAAATGAGTACCGTGTGAGCACATTGGTGTTAGGCAAATATGCTGCAGGAGCACAATGGTGTTAGGAAAGTGATTACCGCGTGAGCACATTGGTGTTAGGCATATGGTGTGGCAAGAATAAGACCTAGGAAAAATTGGAAATCTGGAAGACACGACACTGTCTGATGTCACTGAGGAGAAAACTTTTAACTAGTGGTTAAAAAGGAGAGTAACCTCAGAAAATTGATGTAAGTCCACACCAGAATGAGAAAGGAACTCAAGGGAGATTTTGGAAGTATAACGAGCATAAAGCTTATTAATGAATTTTTTCCAAGTAACTAGCTTGTTACATGTCGATGATGACTATATAAATATCCAATGGTTAGAATTAAAATGACCGCCCAAAGATAAGTAAACATGGATTGCAGTCGAATCAATTAGTTTATTGATACAAAAATGAATACTAGAAAATTTTCCATGAACTATATTCATGGTTGTGCAAGAAGATCGAGTGTTTATGATTAAGCTGAATTATAAAGTTCAATATGTTTTAATTTGGGCTAGACCCAATCTTATTACCAGAAACTATAGGTTTTGAACCATGGCGACTTATGAAAATACGGAAAGATCCAAAAAAAAAAATTCAGAGCAAAAAGATGACTCATGAGAATATGGAAATAGGCAAAAAAAACAAGAACACCGAGGACGGTGTTATTTTTAAGGGGGAATGGATGTAATGTCCCTCTTGCATACCCCTAAATAATTTGTAAATGGTGAATGTTTATTGTACCTGTTTCTGGCGAGGAGCTCAAGGCCAAGGCCCCACCAGAAACGAGACCTCGATAATCTATACGAGTTGATTACCTAAGTAGTAAACTTAGGAGACTTAATACTCTATTGTGACTTAACGAGGAGAGACTAAACCCACAGGGAAAAAAAATGATGAAGGGGTAGGGAGCCAAAATTTGTTGTCATAGTTGTAAATATCATCTTAATATGGCCATACTAGGGGTAAGTTTTGGGCTCCGCTTTCGGTGTAATTATCCCAACTAAAACATTAGCCTGGTTAATTTAATTCTAATATGATTAACCCCTTGATAAAGAAGAATTCTTCAACCGCAACATAAAAGGATAACAACCTAGGGTTTAATGTGTTAAAAGGCTATGTGTTGCGGTCACCCTAGAAATTTGAGAGGAACATGTGCTGATATAATTATATCAGCATACCGTGATTATTTTAGATGATGGTATACCAGTTACCCTTGAATAATATATGCCGACGTATATCAGCAAACATCATACCTCGAAAGGGAAACTCGTACTAACAATGATAGGACACACAGTGCCTATCAATCCAAAAATGTTAAATAATAGCAAGTCTTGCTAAGCTCGATAATAGCAGCCCCCTTTAATCTAACCAAGTAAAATATTGGTCAACTCAACACATACCAACTAGTGATCATGAAGATTCGAGAGGTCTAAAGCAATACATGAGCTAATTGATTTTATTAAATACACTGCGATGAAAGATTATTTAAATCCTAAACAGATTAGGTTGCATTCCGGTATTTTTAAAGAAAAGTTATTTTAGAATAATATCTTTTTAAAATCCATGGAATTTTTCATAAAACAAAGGACGCGATTTGATGAATTTTTATTTATTAAATGGTTCTGTTCTTGTAGTTAATACGGGAAAGTTTTTAAAGTGGAGTGATTCCTTTACACCAACCATTTTCCTAATTTTTAGTGTTTCATTGAGCAAAGGTGTCATTATGGAGAGTAGTGTGGATATTTTTGGCCACTTGCCTCCATTAAGACAAAAAAGGGATCTTCCTTTAAGGAGAGCCGAATGGAGGGGGTTTACGCAGATTTCCTTCCTTCGTGGAAGGAGCGATTAGAGGTAGATATTTTATTCTTTCTTAGTTGGGAAGAGGGAATAAAGGGGAATATTTATTTCTTTCCTTCGTTTCCTCGTGGAGGATTAATGATGAGGGTTATTTAAATTGTCATTTAGGTTCAATTGGGGGGGCATGCTATGGACAACGGAACCGATCTCTCCTCCTTATACGTGAGAGGTATGCACTTGGAGAAGGAAAAAAAACTGAATCTACTCTGATCATGGTATGTGCTTCTCGTTATGCAATGTTGATTGTGGTTTTTTGTGTTTTGTTTGGTACACCATTTTCTTAATTGATTTAGGATTATACACATTGTGTGCCGGGATGTGATTTGCTTATATGCGATCCCAAGAGTTAAAATACCTGCGTAGGGTCTCACAAAAACCCTTGTTATAGGTAGGACAAATGCGGTTATGGATGTGAACCCTGGTGCATCAAAGTTATGGGGAACTTCATTATTAAAATCTAGATCGATGCAGCGACCATCTAGCCTAATGGAAGCGGATATGGTCGAAAATCCATAGATCCACTGTCTATATCTTTCTTATACACCTTCTACAAATTATAGATACCAGATAGTCATGGTGAATCTCGGAAGTGTTTGGGTAGTTCTGAATGGTAGGGCCTGACCCATTATTGCATGTTTCCATGTGTTTCGTTTAGATAATAATGTCTATTTTTCAATAGAGAAAACAGTGAAGGTTCGCTACATTTTTCAAGGTTTGGATATAAATCCAATGATTAACGTCTTTTTGAATGGGTTCTGATTCAACGCTTGCATTGGATTGGACGTCCGTGTTTTGATCTCGATTATCGTAAGAGCCATGGCTGTTAATTAAGACCCTGTGTATTAATACTACAAAATCATAAGAGCCCTGGCTGTTAATTAATACCCTGTGTAATAAGACTGCAAAATCGTAAGAGCCCTGGCTGTTAATTAATACTCTGTGTATAGACTGTAGATTGCGACCTTTTTGGCCATCCTTGGACCAAAGACATAGGCGACTCCTCTAAGGCGCCATAGTTACCAAACGAAAAAGGAATGGCTGTGAATAAAAGCGTATCAACACTAAAGTTACAAGGCAGATTCTTATACAATCTTTACGGCCCTTCTTTCATATGGAGAGCGATGTGGACCAGTCACTTCGCTGTGGGTTATGCAAGTGTAGAATTAGATTATTTTTACTGTGTGGATTATTTCCTTTCTCTGTGGTTATTCGCTGCTATGAAAATTTGGAATCCAAGTTGTTCCTGGAAGTAGTTATTATACCAATGCTTCAATTTGAAAGCGACTTACTATACCCCTAATTATGAAGTCATTTCACCTTGTATGGACCCCGCATTAAGGTGTGCATACATATGTCTAAAATGGGTTGGGTCAAAGGAACGAGGGTCATTTTTCTTTGTTGTGTTTTTGTTGTGTGAAGGAGGTTTGTAAACAATCACGATTCACAGGGATATGCTTTCAATTTTTTCATAAATATGGTAGCATATGAAATGCTTAATTTACTGCTTTCCCTCATTTCTAGTCATCCGTTTTGTTATCGGGTTAAATGGATAATCCCTATGAGAGTCATGAAGAAGTTTAGATCTTGAAAGGCTTGCACAGCCCCAAAAATCAAGTTTTATTATACCTTAAATATGGGAGATTGGGGTAGGCAATTCCCAAGAATTTGATTGTGTATTTTTGGGGTTAACCTGAGGAACCAATTGTTGGTTTCAGTGAAATTTTGGCAGTGTCTATATTATTGTTGGTTTCAGTGAAATTTTGGCAGTGTCTATATTAGGTACATTACTGTTAATTCTGTGTCTCAAAATTCCATCTTACAAGTAATTATTGAATTGTTAAGAATATCGAGCACTCGGGCCCTTGTCGGTTGTTTGATTTTTTTCATTATGAATTTATATCCCAGCATTTTGAGTAAAGGGTGGGATGCCTATTTTTCTCAGATAAGAGAACTTGTTGGAATTTTATAAAGTTCATATTGTAGTTGATCTATTCTATGCAAAGAACAGAAAATAATTATGGCAGCCATGTGGTTGCGGATTGTAACCTTTTGATATAATAAATGTCACTAGATGTGACCTTTTGTGGACGTATCCCAGGGGATTGGGTGAACCACGTATACCAGCGTCTCTTTTGTGTTGATGTCCAAATTGTTTCAGTCTCTCTAGTATTGACATCTGAATTATTTCATTTCCATGTATTGGCTTAGTTTTGTTACTCAGCATTTGTTTCTGCAACCTTGTTGATTTTATTAAAAATATAGGAAAAGAAAATCAAGGAAAGTATTGGTAACATAATGTTTTCTTATCCATACAGTAGTTCTGTTTAAAGGCTCTATGATAATGAAAGGCATTGTATGTATGATTTATGTTAGCAGCAGAAGTTGTTGTGGTTGTATCAAGGCTTTAACTTGTTTAACACTAAAGGAGATGTTACATTTGAAAGGAGAGAAATTCCAGTAAGATTTTTACACATACTATGGACTTATAAGAATACATATATATATTTATGGCTTGTATACTAATAAAGTTGCAAATGAGCAGATCCTCTCGCTAGGGTAAGTTGCCTTAAATTTTACCC
>LPNX011173756.1:7516-18275 GCA_001517045.1 Pseudotsuga menziesii
CTTGAGCGCCACCAAAATACATATAAAAATTACTTGTGTTTGCATCCTCTTCCCTTTAAATCCTCGTCTCATAGTCATAACTAATGATTATTAGATATGCGCATCCTCACCTTATAATATGAAATGGGTCAAGGTGTAGAGACAACCATAAAATATTAAACTTGTCAAGAGTCAAGACACAAAGAGTAAGATACAACTATAAGTAAGTATCATATTAAAATTTACCATATATGTCTTTAATTAACACTATCAACTGAGATTTTGACATGTTGGATTGTTGTGATCTTCTTATCACTCCTTACCAATGTGATTGCAAAGCATTCTTTGAAGGTGAAGTCCATAATTTTAGGTCTTCTTCCTCACTATCATGCCTTTTGGTAAGACAATAAAGAGGGTAGTGGCCTGCTTAAGCATGGAAAACGGTTTCGACATAGAGGTATACACATTAATTGTTTGCATTAAATAACTTAAATTCCTACCTTTGACTGTCTATTCACTTAATCATGTATTGGTACAAAACACAACTAATTTTAGAGCCTCGAGCCCTTAATTACTCACACCTAGAACTTTCTCAAATCTCGACCATTAATAAACTTCTTTTGCTATTTTAGTTCAATTTAAAAGGAGGATTGTTGAGACTCATACATGCAGTGAGTTGCAAGGATTCAATCGACTTAGTCTTGATTCCATTTCCCCTACATCCCATATATGTATGCTTTCACGACAAGTGTTGAACACAAATATTTGATGGCCTAACCCCAGTTATGCTAGATTTGCTAAGTTGCTTGGTATGTTGCTAAGTTGCTTGGTATGTAGGATTTTTTTTTTAATATTTTCATAATTTTGTATTATTTTTTCTTAGGTGCCCAATCCATATCATTTTTACATCTCTCAAGCTTGGATTGCACGTGGGTGCCCCAATATGGTTATGACATAGTCTAGGTAGATTTTTTGTATAATGCCAGTGTGCTCCAACTTGAAAAAATACAATAGAATAGTTGCTATATTATTGACCTGTAAAATTAATGATAGACATATTGCAATTTAATGTGTTCAAAATAATTTTTATTGAAAATATATCATTTTTCATGTAAATATTAAGGGGTGCTCAAATGTTAAACATTGTAAAAAATTGAAAGAACAATATTTTTTTGGCATTTTTTTGGGTGAAAGGGTTTAGTTAATTTATACTTGTCAATTGAAGTACAATTATGTATATTTCCCTTCATATTTGAAGGGCTCCAAGAATAAATACCCTTCCAATTGAAATTAATACCCATCCTTCAAATTTGATCACTACTTACGATGAAGACGGAAAATTGGAATGGATGGATCTAGAGTTTGCATAATAAAATCATCTACCAAATACAATTTTAAACATTAAAAAATTTATTAACTACCACCCATGCATTAATTAAAATCAAACAACTTCTCAGCTAGCCATAATAACTTAGAAAGTCAGCCTACCGAGTCACCAATCAGAAGTAGTCTAGTCACTCCATATACCAAACTCTAGACTATATATATATATATATAATTTCAATACTGGCGATGATTAAGGGTGGTCGTCAAATGGACGACTTCCAAAATTAAATAAACTTCACGGTTTACATGTTTTTTCCACATGGACCTGTATTTAACTCATAAAAAATGGAAAAAAGGGCATACAGGCGTCAATTTTAACCCATAGCTGGAGGTATTATGGTCATATTCCAATGAAAATTATATTAGTTTACATAGGGTTGCATTATGATTGTATTAAGGTTATTGTATATGATATATTATATAGATTTTGTTTATTTTATATTGTATTATAAGTTTTATTTTATATGTATGTTTTACAATATATGTGTGTTGGGACTATTTTGTTTATTTTTATGTTGTTTTGTGTTATATATATGGTTTATAATTTATATATTGTAAGTTTTGTAACTATATAGTATGTAATATATTAATATATTTTGTGGATTTATAGATAGAGTTTTCTAAGCAAATGTACCTTGCAAGCGATATTTACCTCCATAGATGTCTAGACATGATCCGTTGTAGTAGATGTTTTCTATTTATGTCTATCATCGATATTAATTGATTAGTCTCGTATTGATATGTCATCAAACATATCTATAGCCTCCCCGAAATAAGCATTATACTGTAGTATTAGGTCTAACTTGGGTGGTCTAGATCTCACTTTATTAATCTTATAAGGTACACAAATGGCCAGGGATATTGAACGTATAAGCAATATGGTTAGCATGTTCTTGTACTTATCCTGCACAAATTAACTTATGGGTTATGTTAATTAGGATTAATTCATCAGAATCCCTTTGTGACACAAATCAATCTACAAAGTTACAATTTACTAAATTTTAACACCGCAGATGGATCTAGAGAGAATCTATATGTAGTGTCAAAATTTAGTAAATTGTAACACTTCATCACCAAAATTGCAATTTTCCATTGTTGGAGTGGAAATAAAAAAAAACTAACATAAATGACTAGTTCATATTCTTCTAGTTAGTCATTTTTTATGCCGTGACTAAATTAGTCGTTTATGTTAGTCATTTTTAACTTTGTCATTTATTATCTAGTCATGTTTGTTAACTGGTGACTAAATTAGTCATTAATTTTAGTCGTTTATAGTTGGGTCAATCAAAATTGCTCATATTTAGTAGTAAATCACTTAAAAAACCTGTGGTGACTAGAATTTTTAGTCACGTAGTAGCTAATTCCTCATTTTGTACTAGTGATAGGTACTAGCTTTGTATTGATCCTCCAGAGGTTCTGTCTAAATGGTTTCTCTCCGGGCTTAATTGGGAAGTATGATGTATGATGGAAGTGTCATACTCTTTGATATTGTCATAACTCCATGCAAACACATCTGTGTATTTCTTCATCAAGTTCACATACCCTTCCTTTTCTTTATTGGTTAGTTTGTTGAACAACTTTATAATTTTCAGGTTTTCTTCAGTACCGATATTTTTATCTTCTACATCGTCTTCAGCAGGTTCGACCTTCGGATCTCTGGCGACGTCATTTTGGTCAAAAAGAGACTCTAATGGGATCAAACCTCTGTGGATATGATTACTTTTTAATTGGACTATATCCTTACTTCCCAAAGAGTCTTTTAGTTTCCCTGCTTCGGCAGTCTCCTCCTCTTTCCCATCAATATCTAGGAAATTCTTGGAGTCAACATCATATTCATCTATGCAGGTATTCACAAACTCACCAAAAAGTTCCAAAAACCTTTTGATTTTCATATCATCTTAGAAAATATTCCAATATTTGGTGTTGTTTAGTATGGAGGGCCTATTCACAATGTTTACTTTGTACTTTCTCTTACCTACGGTAGGAGTCTCAAATTTTCTAGTTGTGGTTGCAAAAGATTCTTCCACTGTATTTTCATACCTAGGAATCACTTGGACCTTGTGCTTGGTGAAATAATTCCCTAACATGTCCCATACCTCATTCCAGTAGGGCGTCATTCTTGGATTCCTTGTCTGGTAGCTGTCATTCACCTGATTCACTACAAGTTCCAAGTCTCCAAATATTTGGACCCTGCTCCCAAATCTTTTAACGCATGTAGACCTAGCAACAAAGCCTCATACTCTTATACATTATTAGTGCATTCAAAAACCAACTTGTAAGAATAATATTTAGTATCTCTAATGGGGAAGATTATGTACACACCTGCACCGGCACCTACTTTAGCCACAGATCCATCGAAATACATCTTCCATAGTCCTTCATCTTTATGCTTCCTTTCTGAAGCTTCCTGTTCATTTGTCTCTTCTTTACCCTTTTTATCTTTCCATGGCACAAAAGTTTTTTGAGTTACAAGGAGATATATCATTGAATAAAATAGAGGACCCTAGGTCTATATTGATAGCATAAACATGATGGATATCAGGCTGAGCCTGACTGCTCATGACATAAGGTAATATTTTCTAACTGTACAGCCTTTTGTTTTCATTTTGAACAGGAATTGTTATGTAAGACATATCCATTTGCAAGATACCCTTTAGCTTTGAAGTCCAAGACCTCGACAGCAAAATACCAAATTTGGGAGGAATATCAACCATGACAACATCCATGACCATAGTTTTAGATGGTAATTTATTTAAAGATACCACCATGTATTTGATCAAACCCAGACATTTAACCCTTTTAGAATCAAAGGAATACAGGTCTTTATAAGGCCTATTAATCTCCAACCCTAGACTTTCCACCACTCCCTTTGGCATCAAATTATGTGAGGATCTTGAGTCCAACATAGCATTGTGCAACACCTTGTCATGCACATTTAAACTCATGTAAAAGGGTGGTACTTCCTCGTCTTCACTGTCCACCACTATCAATCTTAGATCCCAAGATAATAGTAGGATTGTCTTCTGGCAGTTCTAAAATATTTGGGTGAGCTTCTCCTTGATTTATGATCATTTTTGTTATAGTCTCCCTATATTCCTGATTCCCCAGTAATTGATTGAAAGGGATTGAATTATTCAACTTAGCAAGTTTGCTTTGGAGGTTAAACATGGAAGAGGCTTTTCCTAGCTCCACAGGCGTTGTTTGTTCTGGATCCTTTACATTACCAGTTCCTTTTACCACTTCTTTAGATACAACAAGATCCCTTTGTTTCTCATTCATTTTTTCTGGGTTGGTCTGACTACTAGAAGGCTGGCTTGGATTTAAGCCTCCTTTATTTATAGCAATGTCTCTACTCCTTAATTTGATCTTTCTGACATCATCTATAGCATGCATATATCCCTTATGATATTGTTCCAATTCCTTCATCAGGGCATTATCATCTACTTGTGCAAACATATTATGTTCCTCTTCAGTCAAACTGATTTCAGATTCTAAATCACCGAAATGATGAATATGATCTTGGATAGACTCTACATCGTCTTCAGAAGCTACATAGTTTTCAGGGAAAGGAGGTCTAATTTGCTGATCTTCTTGGTTCCTTGGATTCCTCACATCCCTTTGTCTATTCGGTTGGATTGGGGGAGGAATCGGTCTTCTAAAATTGGGATTTTTGATCTGAGGTTCATTATGCTCTCGATTTACAGGCTTAGCTTCCACCGTTAGCTAGTCCATTAACTTCTCCATTGTCTTGAGCATCATTTCAAAATTTACATCACTGGATGAAGAAGTAGAAGAGGCAGGGTGTATTTCTTCTCTACCTTTCCTCCTATCAACCTCCTCTATCGGTTTTATCTTTCCACATGCAATCATATTGGCCTCTACTTCTAGGGCATCAGTGAACATGGCAGGAAGAGTGGTTGATTTTCTTTCTCTTAATAATAAAACAAAATCATTATCAAAGGCATCGACATAATGAAGCTTAGCCACCCTGGGTGAAGGTTTAATGTCAGTAGGTATCGAGTTATAGGATCTCATGAATCTGCTAGAAAACTCATGGACCAACTCAAAACCTCCTTTCTTGAGATTTTTGTTTTGGGACAGGACTTGTAATGGACTTTTTTTATCGTCCCATCTTTCTAGAAATACGGTTTGAAAATGAGCAAAACTGAGAATAGACCTAAGTGGAAAATATTTGTACCATTTCTTAGATTCCCCAGACAGATTCTGTGTGAACAACCTCATCTTGACGTCTTCATAATCCACTTCCTCTAGGTCCATGAAGTTGTCAAACTTACCCACATGGTATTTTTCCAAGACATTCCCCTACCCATCATACAATGAAATTATTTGGGAATAGTTTAAGGGAAGGTCATACATAACTATAAGTAGGGCTAATGGAACAAATCTAGCAGCTTCCATTGGGGTCAATTGACTAGGAGCAGGTTGGGGGTTAGGAAACTAGGTGTTCTGAAAAACAAGGACTACCTTCTCAGCTTTCACTGAGGTCTCAAGGTTTATCCACAAAGAGTCAAGAAGATAGGATACCAGTCTACTATGACTAACCTCAACTTTCTTTAGGTCGGATTCAGATTTTGATGTGGTCAGTAATCTTGTAGCTCTTGTCCCCCATTCAGATTATACTATGTCACACAAATCTTGAGATGATGATGTACCAAACAACGAAAAATCCATGTTCTCTTCATTTCTATTCCTAAGTATTCTTTTCGGATTTTCCACACTTTGAAAAGTTTCGGGATTAGGATTACCCCTCGTATGGATCCTTCTGGAAGCCAGGATATATTGTGTAACACTGGTTGAAGTGAGTGTGGAGTCACGAGGGAAAATGTACAACCTTATTGTGAATGCATAAATTTTCGTTTGCCCCCATAATATCTTTCTTGAAATTTTGCAGTTCCTTTTGTTCTCCCAGGGATGATCTTCAACTCATCCCTGGTAATGGTGCCAATTTTTTAGCACTAGAATTGAACCAAAGGTTGTGGAAGGCTCACTCCCAGGTAACAACAAAACCAATTTCGAAGAGAGAACTGGCCTTCTACTCTTCCGAGAGGGATCTCTCACCAAATATTAACAATTCAAGATATGTAAAAGTGAAAATATGAATTGTTTGTAAGGGGGTTGAAATAGAACATAGAACCATTGGGCGATGGAGTCAAGATGTGTAACAGAAATAAATAGAACTTATGCAGGTGATTTTAACATAGAGGAAATATAGCCATTCAGCCACAGTCAAGTTATAATTGTCTGGTGGAAAAGAAGAACATGAATAGACCATCAACACAGAGCATTTGAGAGTGAATTCTGTATTAACTTTAGAAGAAAGCTTTAGTGGATATCTGAAACAACAGACGGAGCATAGCATGTATGAATTCCAAACTGTTATACACTTATTTTTCATACATAAAAGAAAAAACAATGGGGGAGATAAACTGGAAAAACATTCACATGAGAAAGGAAGCAACAGACTATAACACAAACAACACATGAATTCCTGTGTAAAACACCGACTTTGGCTCTGCAGCTTTTTTAAAAACTCTTGAAAGCACACAATGCACAATTACATTGGTTCCAACCCTTTCTCCTTGTTTAGGAGGTACATTTATAGTATTTTCAGACTTCCCAATCTGATGTTCGGGAATCAAGATTTGTTACAACTGAAAAACAACTTCTAACAAACTCTAATGTGATGTATCTGCCACGATTTACATAAAATTTGAAAAATGGACTATGGATTACGAGAGAAAATATGTGCAAGAGTATTTTATGTATCCATCCAATAGGTGACAGCTGTACAGAGTTATGGGAGAGGTGACCACTGGAGGGGAGAAAATTTACTGCATACTGTCATTGCCACCTCTATGGATGCGTCTTAAACTTGCTCGACCCATATTGCTGAATTGGCCTCCATTGGTCAGGACTAGGCAAAGTTGTGACTGCCATGTCAAATGATTTCATTTTTAGTTCCATAGTTTCTAGGTATGAGGTCTCAGGTGCTTTGGAATAGTTGGCTTTATAATCAAACAGGAGTTCAAATTCACTAGTCAGCTTATCGAAATTGGTCCTGCCTGACAAGGATTGTTGCATGTCCCAAAAATTGTTGTTGTTTGATCGAAAACGAAGCAAATGCTCCAGATACTTTTTTTGAGAAAATAAGGGTCCCTTCTCTTCCCAAAAGAAAGAAATCCCTCTGTCTACCAGTGGTTTGAATAACCAGATAACCTCTTTGACCTTGTGCTCAATAATATCTATTTTGGCTTGTACAGTGTCCAACATCCTATGTTTAGAAATTACCTTTCAAGCCCTAGAGATGATAGCAACTCTATTTTGGATATTGTACCGATTGGTCAGATCATTCCACAAGGTGCTTAGGAAAGCAATGGCATTTTCTGTTGTTACTACAGGTCTTTTCTGCACTTCTCCTAATACTGTCGAAACCTTTTTCTTGGCCTCTATCAAATCATTTTCCTAGTCTACGATGAAATCTATATAAGTTCTAAACTTGTCAGCCTCTACAATGATTTGATCCCAGATCAAATTTCTATCCCCTTGTAAGGCCAATCTACCGACCACCTTCTGGCTTAACTTGGCATTTTGTTGTGTCCATTATTGACATTTCTCCTCTATCTTTTCCTTTTCTTGTTCCTCCTTTCCTTTTTCCTCCTCTAGATCCTTAATCTACTACTTTAACTTAGTAATATTTGTATCTGTCAGGCCTATTTGGGACATTGCTCTAGAAAGAGAGCTAGTGTCTACTTCTTCAGCTACACTTACGGGTTGAATTGCAATCTCTGTGCACTTTTCCTAAAGCTCTTTTTCCTTTATCGCTACTGTAGCCTTTAATTATTTTTCACTCTCCTTTAGAATCTTGGTATCTACTTCGCACTGCCTTTCCTTCTCTTTGATTTTTAGCATCTTGGATTTGCAATCTATAAGATCAGTGTTCAACGTCTCTTTCTCTTTTTTGAATTCATCTAACTCATTTTTCTGAGTGAGCTAGATAGAAGGGATTTTAAACTTCTTTTTTAGTATTTGGATCTCTTTCTCTTTCTCGTTTAGAAATCTCTAAGCCAAAATTCCCTTAGGTGTTGGTCCCTCTATTTGTACTGCTTCATTTTGCAAATTGTTAATCTGGGCCTTGAGGGATTTGTTTTCAACTCTTACCTTCCTCAAAAGATCTATATTTTTTGTTTTACTTTCCTCAAGCTTGGATATATGTAGTGTGGCTTTTAGTAATATAGCATTCAAGATGTCATTGGTCTCTCTGTTAAGGTGTATTATGTTAGTAGTGGGAACCTTTGCGAGGTTCACATTAACCTCTGACACTTTGTTTCCCATTGTCAAAGCCAGGATGAGGGTGTCAGTGGCATGATCCATCATAGTCTTTAATTCCACATTTGGGTAGGGAAACTTCATTATCTCGCTATACAGCTCCGATGTCTCCTTAAAAGTTTTATCAGCCCTTTCCTAGGAAGAGTCTAGACAGTCTTCTTTAGAGGCATGCTTGTTTGGATTTTGGACATCGAATACATATTAATGGATTTGTATCTTACCTTCTTTGGGCTCTTCTTGTTTCTGTTTTTTCTCCATGTTTTTCTTCTTGATTTAACCCTTTGTATTGCTCCTTTTAACCTGCACTAATTGCTTCTCTTGTTATATTTTCTGCTTTTTGGGCATGTTGGCAGTGTCTTCCTCTTCAGTATCCATCGGCTTTGGAAATCCTCTTTTCATTGAACTTCCTGAATAACTGACCAACGATGAGATATTCCCAGCTATTGCAACTAATTTAGAAAATTCCCTTTGGGGACAAGTTACCCATGGAAGGGGTGAGACATAGCTTTATCCTATGCTGGTATCCATCACAGTAGGGTTAAGGAAATCATCCCATTTTGTCACTTCCCTGAGCCCAGGTATTTCAGTGTGTTCAAAAGGCTTGCACTTGTGAGCCTTCCTCCTTTTGGAAATTATTTGACATGGGTCGTAATTCACAGCTTGTTCTAGAGAGAATCCCATGTCTTTGAGTAACTTTCCAACCAGTGGCAAAGCAACTCTGCTCCTGACTATGTATGGTCCCACTTCCCAGTGGAAAATCAAATTTGAGCTCTTCTTATAGTTCAAAAAGTGTTCTTTCTCAACAATGAGTCTTTTCCTTATTAATTTGAAGGAGAAAACCCTAGCAGTTAGAAGCGCTGGAAGAATGCAGGGTTGATGCATAAAACCATACAATCTTATGATTGTTCCAAATTCTATCAAGAACCAGTAACCTATCATCTTGCTATGAGACAACTATAGTATTTTCCTCATCTCAGGCAACACCCTGAGTGGCTTTTCTTGAAATAAAAGGTCATATACTTTGACCATCGACTGGTTCATGAATTTACAGTACTCCTTGGCCATCTCACTAGTGATCTCTAACTCAGGAACTTGTAATTCTTATTTGTTATAAGATATAAACATTCTCAACAAAAAGGACTGGAATCTGAATACTTTGGTGCTGTGGAAATTCGTTAACTGAGAACGAATGTTCTTGGCTAGGAATTCATCAAATTTAAGACAATATGACTGAAAATATTGTCCTGGCAAATCAGGTTCGGTAGGACAGGTACTCAAAATGAACAATAGACTCAACAATGACTTTGTGACATAACCATTAGTATCTAGACCTAAAAACGGACTGGCCAAGGCTATACACCACTAAGTTTCTTCATTAAATTGGCTAAGGTCGATCAAATAAGACAAGCTAATGACTTCATCGTTAGGTTTTGAACAAGCCCCCAAGAAATCTTCTCTATTTTTGACGGTATACTCTCTAAAGAAATGTATGATATTCTCTTCTCAGTATTTTTAGGATATCTGGACAAACTCATCTGGGATGTGAAGGGTTTTACGGATGATGGGAACCTGGTATGAGCAAAGGATCTTGTATTTTGACCTATTCATAATGACTCGCTCGGCAATAGAGAAATTGTCAGCACACCACTCGACAAACTCAGGGCAATGGGGGGTTTGGTCAATAGAGAAAAAATGGAAAAAAGATTTAAAAACATCACAGGTATTGCTACCCTGGTTCTTAAGGAATTCCAGTTTACCCCTAGCGACTTCAATGGTTTCTCCCAACAGACTGGTATCGAAAATCTCAGCGTTCTCATCCATGAGACTTTCCTCTGCCCTCCGACATGTGAACTCTGGTTCTGCATTATCTATCACATCTACCACTTCTACTTCTCCTACTTTTTCCATTTTCAAATAGCACTAAGGGAGTATCAGGGGCCTACCTTTCTGTTGATGTATATGTAACTTCAGAATGTATTCTTCTATATATTTCATATATTGTAACCCGATGTTTATTCCGGGATGTTTCTATTATGTATTTGAGTCA
>LPNX011173756.1:24776-69676 GCA_001517045.1 Pseudotsuga menziesii
ACACTTTCTTCTCTATCACAGTCTTTTGTTCTGTTCATGCTGGCGCTCTGTATGCAGTCGGGGAATTCGGGGATCTCGAGGCTTTGGAAAAGACAAACCTTACCAATTCCATGTAGACCCTTTTATAGCTTTCTATACTGCGTAATCTTCGTGCCTTTCCCATGCATTTTGCACTGTGGATATTTCTCCTTGTGATATAAGACTTGGATATGTGAGGTCCTTTATGCCAAATTTTTCCTCACTATATACATGCATAGCTTAATCTAGGAAAGTCGACCTTTGTTGTCGATCTCAAACTTCCTTTCATCGAGGCCGTTCACGTCCGAAAAATTTAACCTTCTACCTACTCTTACTTTCCTAGTCTGGTGAGTGATTTTACCTCATGGTATGTCTCTTATCCATTGATCAAGATCGACCTCTCCTTGTGACCGTCGATTTGAGAAGACCCTACCACTTTTCACAATTTGATATGTTGACCCCGTCCGCACTAGTTCAGATCGCGAAATAAACCACGACCGCAGATCTATCTCCACCTTTGTAGTGACCGTTGATCTTTACGGCCAGTACCGCTTTTCGTGATTTGAAATCACGACTATATCCTTTCTAGTCTGGGATGCAAAATCATTTATGGCCGTGGATCTACTCGTACTCCTATCTCAGCAATATTCTGTCTCTGCTCTTTAATCTATTTCACAATTTGGAAAAGTGGCTTTGGATGAGCACGTTCGCTGCGTGAAATGATTTGGTTCCATTGATATTTCTTTATATTAATCTCAACCTTCTATTATGGCTCCCATTTAACACATTCAGTGCATCCAAAATCCCCGCTTTACCCTGCATCTATGATCTGCAAAATTCCTTTCCACCATCAATATTTATCATTTCGAATTGCGGTCGTCGATTTACACTGTCCTTTACCTCATTCCCACTGCCACTTGTCCCAGGAGTAGAATACCATCTCACAGATGCCTTCAACACCCCTGCAACTCAGGGGATGCCTTCCTAGCACCTCTTCAATAGGGTCCTTTCCCCACATATCTCTCATAATAAAAAATTTTGAATATGGTGCTAATAGAGGAATTAGGTAAGAAGCAGGAGAATAGCATGTGTTACAGTTGATTTTACCACACATGGTAGATCACACATTTATGGCCTTCCCTATCCCTCTACAAACTCTTTGGACCCCATGGACTATTTTTGTACCTTTGATGTTTCCAATATCATCCCTAAAAACACCTGTTATTTGCCATACACGATTTTTAAACCCATTCTCATGTATATATGCAGATATAACCCTTAAACCCACGTACATCAAGATGTGTGCAAAAGGCCAAATATTTTTGGAGTTTTCCTTGATGTGGATCCAAGTCACTTGTCTTTTGGCCTTCCATATTCCTTGAGATTTCTCGGATTTTACCTTTTATTACCCCATTGAAGCACTATATAAGGAACTCTTTGGATACATTGAAAAGGATGAATTCAAGAGAAAGAAAACTATAGTCCATTGTTGTCGTAGCTTGATTATACTTGAGTCTGCATCCCTTTGTTCCTTAGAGAAATTGGTGTTCTTCCCAAGGTTTCCTTTTCTTTTGAAATTGCTATCGAGAGATGGAGGATTGAGGTGGTGGAGGCCTAGGTGGAGGACTCAGTTTCTCCGATTCGTAGATGTGCCGACAGAGGTTGTCATTCTTGTAATCTATGATTTATATTAATAGAAATATATTTTCCTATCCAATGATGTGCATTTAAATGAATATTGAATCCATGGATGCTTTTAATTGCTCATACATTATTGATTATATATTCTAGAATAGGTCTAACACCATTATATAGCATGCTTGTCTTGTTTGATGATTGTTGAGAGAGAAAATTGATAACACAAGCAGGATTGGAAAAGCTCAACGGGGATCTACATCAACCATCTAGAATAAGTTATGTTTCAAGATTCTTTACTGTTAGATGTTTTATTTCTCTTGCATATTGGGAAGGGATTGATTTTTGCTGTTACTCTGTCTGTTGTGGTACACCCTAAACCATAGGAAGTTTTCTCTGTCACAGAATTAGCGACCATACTGGGGATTTCCTAGTTATTTCCTTTGGGGGTTTTATCGGCATTCAATGTTCTTGAATTGCTCTAATTTCTTTGTTTCTGAGTCGGGTCTGGGGGCATGTTTTCCTAGTAGTGTGTTATAGGAGTAAATTTTGTCTCAGCTTGTCTGTTTGCCTTCTTTTTTATCTCTTTTTCTTCCAGTACGCAGGTTTTTCCTTCACAGTCGCGTGTACACGCAATTTTTCCTTGAATAGCCGTGTATATATGTGGATTTTCTACAAACAATCACGTATTCCTTGATTTTTTCCTTTTTGGGGAAGATTAAGTGTTGTTGGGTGATTTTGGATGATTTATGAGTCTTCTTGGATGCTTCTGGAATCTATATACACCCCTGTTTATGTCTAGAGACGCTGTTTAGTTTAAATTTTTGAAATTTTTCTTGTCATTTCATTTTCTATTTTTTGTTTTGGAATTAGTGCATTAGGTCTCTTTTAACTTGGTGCTTTTTTTGGGTGTTGTCTCATAGTGCTTACAGATTCTGAGGGTTGTAGAGTCATACTTTTTCTTTTTATCTCATTTCGTTCAAAAAATACAAAAAAAATTGCTTTTTGCATCACTATGCATTGTTTGCATTTTTGCATTTGCATGGTACTTGCATTAGGTTTTATTGGAGAATATTAGTCAACTTTTCATATAGGAATGATTGCATATTCATTTGAAGAAAATTTTTGCACTTCACGTAGAAGCATACCCTATTTTTCATTTGACACAGTGCATTTGCATTAATTGTTAGGTGTGCATTTTACTTCTTGTTGCATCACAACATCATTAGTTGCATGGCCATTTTCCCTTTTGAGTAATAATCCAATTAAAATCAACACATAATAAAATGAATTACACTCTTTTCTTTTATAGGGTGCACCAACAAGATTAGGTTTTAGGGTCTTGGAATAGTTCATTGTGAGTAAATTCTCCAAGACCACTAAATGAAACATTTATTTGTCTGTCAAGGTGAGAGTGTGAAATTCCTTAATATAATTAGTGTTTCTCAAGATACTCCTCTTACAAGGGAGTTAAGCATGAGGAAGTGTGAGCGGTTATGATTGGGATGACCCCTTGTTGTAACTGAGTAGCACTGGAGATATTTCCGGGATTGTATTCGTATCTGAGGGCTCTTTCGAGAGTTTCAAGCTTTTCTACCTTTCCCATACGGTCAATCCTGCCTGCGACTATCTATCTGAGCATTGATTATATTGAGGTGACCTTATTTTCCTTACCTAGGTTATCGAGGGGGTACTTCGCAGAGGTTATTATGTAGGTGTCTTGGCCAGGTAGGGGTCAGACAGCATAGTCTCTATATGTGTTGAAGCTGAGGGACACTATAATTGGTTACAAACCTCTGCTTGTTGTGTATGGGAGTCTCAGGCCTCTCCTAGGTGAGACATACCTTCTTTGTTTGGGAGCTCACATATCCTACCCTTGTTTTCTTATGATTTGGATTTACATTTTATAGGTGTATGCTTTGTGCACGCTAGTTTTCCTAGGGTTTGCATAATTAGATCGAGTCTTTTCATTTTTTGAGTAATTGTGTATTCGGGCGCGGAAATTCATCGTTCTTGTCATTTAGCAAGACTTCTGCCTTCCACATATCCTCCTCCTTTAGGAGAGAGAAATATATAGTCCGGGTGGACTACTTCTCACTTTGATTCACACACTATGGGAGATCACGAGGATGAGATTCCAGAGATGTCCTCTCCACCTCATGAGGTTGGGGATGAATATCCTACTTCGGTATATGATCCTTCACCAGAAATACCTTCACATTCTAGTTATGACCCCTCATTCACAGGTCACCGATATTGGTTACCAGGCAACGAGACTCATTATGAACCCACAAGCACTAGTCATGTTCGTTATGGCATGTCTGATATCCTTGCACCCAATTCGGCACATCATGTCGAGTTAGAAGTTGAACCTAGAACTACACCTGGGGGACTACTATTCCTTTCCATGCGGAGAGATTCAATAGCACTAGTCACATTGCACCTTCCATCCCAGTGGTGGAAGCAACCTCACATGCCCGTCCTAGAACTAGTGTTAGTAACCATATGCTGATACTAGAACCGAAACGAGTGACCATTGGGAACACCACTTACATCCCTTCACATGTCCCTTCATCCTAAAAAACTACTCCTTCAAATGAATTTTTGAAAACCCTTCCTCCCCCTCATTCACGTGGTCGTTCGGGCCGGAATATCGCTACTAGCCATGCTCATACTACAACTTCTCACACGGTAGTATCTCAGAGTCAAGTACCTCCTGTTGTGTCGGGAGGTCATATCCCTATTTCTGGATCATCTTATGGTCCATATCAAGGAGTTCTCCATATCCCTAACTATGGAAATTTTCATGGGACATCCCATGGGACAGCTTATGGAGCTTCTCATGGACAATCTTATGGACTGTAGTATGGACAGAAATATCAAACCTATGGGTACAGGTATCAACAACCTGATTAATCTTCCAATTATGTCTTTGTAGCACCACATAATCAAGGTAAACCACATCATAATTCTTCCATGCAGCCCTGTACGGGTCAAATGGGAGGAGGTTATTGTCAAAACCCAAAATTTTCACAAAAAATTAAAATTTGAGATAACAACAAATGCTAAAACCTGCGGTCTACTAACAGCTAATGGTTAGAAATAAAAGAAACTGTCAGTTAATTAGTTTTACTAAATCTTAATTATGTTAACTCAATAGTTCATTTTTGTAACAGGAATAAAGTCTTCTTGCGTAATGTTTTACTTCAGTTTACTGATGAGTCTTTTCATGTCAAGTAGGTGGAATCTACTTTTAAATCTGGGGCTTACTTAGCAATCGTGCTAATGTAGATTATTACTGGTTCTTACAGGTTTATAGGTATGATTGAACTAGTACGTATTAAAAATTCTTAAAGTATCCAGCAGTATTTTATTTTCAATTATAAAGCTTAGTAATTAAGCTGCTAAACTTTAAACAGCTTCCGTGAGGTAAAACCATTTGGCTTCCTTAAAATTTCTCTTGTAATAAATTTCAGAAGTAAGTAGCAACAGTAAGATATGTTTGTGACTCTAAGAATTAGAATCTCCATTACAAAGTACTTCTTATTTAGTCAAAATAAATTGCAATGTTATAAAGTTTGTTTTGTCAGTATCTATACAATAATACATTATCTTATCTGTGTATCAGCTGTCCCACCTTTCACTTCTGTGACATAACTTACAACCTGTTAACCTTTTGACAATATAAGTTCGATTGTGAAAACTAAAAACCATAATGCCTTCCTACATGAGATCATTGTTTGCCTATATTTTAATTTCATTTCGAACCGTGTGGTTCTAATAATTTCTGGACTCAATAGAATCATTCCTATTCAATTTCTTAATTTATCTATGATACTTCTCTTGAATTAAACTATTGTCTACAAACAGTTTTTCTGAGATTGATGCTCTCGAAATGGGTCTACTTTCTAGTTATTTTGTTTAATTCTATAACTACTTTACTACCCAATTGACCTGGTGAATCTTTATTAATTACCAAGTTGAGTCATAACCAAAATTCCTTAAAGTATTGTCGCTTTGAACTAGGTAACAAAATTTCATAATAGTGTTCTTACAATACATTTGGTCCACTTCATAGTTCTGCTATCATTGAGTTATTAGTTCTTATGTGACTTATAACCATGCATACTCTATTTTGTTAATAGACATTCAGTCTATATCTAGCTCAAGGTTATAAACATGTTTAGATTAGATTTTATGATTCTCTAACTATTCCATTATTCCATTATAAAAGATATATTTTGTAAGGTAGATATTACAAGAGATTTACCATGTATAAACTATAGTATTTGTACGAAGGAAAACTAAAGTTGCTCAGTGATTAGTATGAGCTCTCCCATAAAACATTTGATCTCTATCTATAATAAAGACAATGTTTAGAGAAAATAAATGCAATCATCCAAATCGTAATTGTGATATTATAATATAATAACATAAGGTTAATAGTGAAACGAGTAATATGCATGAACGAAATTCGGGCTTTAACCAAGGTTTAAAGGTGACATTATTTGATAGGTAAACATAATCACAATATTGATATTCTATCACTAAAATAGCATATGATATAATGCACATTATTATCGATTTGCATGGCAATTATTGGGTCGATGATATAGTTTACTCCTCATTCCAATGATTTAATAATTGGATAACATTTTATGAAGGAACTATAGAATATTGATCCATTGCATGGTTTTTATTTACTGACCACGTGGTCATCTCTTGACCAAGCATGCGAAATATAAAACACTACTGTAACCCTAACCCTTATCATTTCTTTCTCATAGTTTGCGCTGACCCTTGAATCTACTCTGCTTGGCTTTCATGGCGGTCGTCAGTCCTCCTCTGCTCTGGTTGTCTTGAGTCTTGGTTTAGTGTTGCATAGTCTCTGGTGTGTGGTTCAAAATCCATTCTCAGTGGCTTGGGTTCTCACTCTGCAAACTTGTGGATATTATCAGTGCCATTGGCTTGGCATCTGTGTAATCTTCCCTTCGTCGTACTCGTGGTTTATTGTCTGCTCCAGTTTTCTTTGTCGTCCGCATGCCTTGCCGTTGCGTGAGGGTTACACTTGCAGGCTGTTGAGTTTTTAATTTGCAAATCCTGTAGGTGACAGTGCTTCTACCAGACTGTTCGCCATTTTCATTGACAGGTAAGAGTTTTGTTTTTGCTTCTATTTAAGTTGCAGTCGGTAAAATGCTGTTACAAAGGCACATTAAATCCTAGATTAATTACTTGCTGACAGTGGTCTATTGAACTCCTTGTAGGTGCTCACCAATACATGCTTTCAAGGTGAAGAAAACAAGAAATCAACCAATGAATGTCGTGGCTCGTGGCTTTGTTTAGGTAATCCCCATGGTCCATATTTTGAGTTTTCACCCTACTTGTAACAGGGTGGTCAATGGAATCACCCAGGGTTTTGGGGAATCCTTCCTTGACTAGCCATAAGTTATATAGTTTGATTTTATAGGTTGTTTGTGGGTTTACCCAGTTTCGAACCCTCGCTAGTCGATGGGAAAACTCGGTTTAGTTGAGCAATGTATTTAGTTGGATGTTTGGCTTTACGGCATGGTTAAACTAATAGTTTTTTGTAAAGACAGTTCGGTCTTCGGACTTGGTTTATTTTATTAGATGTTTAATGTTATACTCTATGTAAATTCAGGGTTTTACCCTTCTTGACTGTAAATGAAGTTTTATAGTCTGTTTGAAATACTCTGCAAGGGTTTATAATTAAAGTTTTTAAGACTGATACTTATAGCCATAATTTAATTCTTGCTTGTTTTTATTCAGAGTTATGAAATAGGGATTAAGTTGTGAAAACCCTTGTTTTGAAATAGATTATTCCAATTTATAATAATTACACAGTCTTTCTGTTTTCCCTTAAAGGACTGTGAGTAATTTATATTAACCTGGTTACTTAATGGTTACATAATTTAAATAAATTTGGTTTATTACTTCAATGTTTTGATATTTGTAAATGTAATAATTATAAGGGTTTTAACCCTGCCATTTACTTCTATAGATACATACTGTTAATAAAATGAAAAGACACAGTTTCTTTTATAAGTACATTTTGTATATGTTGATAAGTAATGTATTTCATTTCTATGTTTAAATTCAGTTGGTTCTTTAATAGTTTAAAAGAACTAACTTATGGTTTAACCTAGGTTACTAATGTATATAAGAATACAGATAAATTATGCTCGAGAACATGAGCTAGGGTTTATCCTATTTAACTTTTATAATGATGATTTCTATATTGCTCTTTTGTTAAATTCGATTACTATCACAAGATTTCTTCAGTTTGTTTAAAAGAATTACTAATTCGTAAACAATAATATTTATTGTTAATAATAATATTATTTGTATTAATAATAATATTGTTTGTACATACTGTATTCCTATAAGTTTATTTTTACATAAATATATTATTAATAAAGACTGAGAACAATCTATAATAGTTGAGTTTATTTAATAAGATTATTTTGTAAGCTTGGTGAAAGAAATAAGAACTTTCATACCTGTCAATACTCTACATATAATTTGTCTGTAAGTGTGTTAAGATAGTTCCTTATTAATAATATTTTATGCATAGGTTACTACTGTCTTTTAGTTATTTTAACTCTAAGAGAAAGAGTACTATAAGAGTTATTAAGTTCTTATTTATTATATTCCTTATCTTAAATTAGTTTATCTTTAGAATTTAATTAGGTTACCAATACTTACTTAGAGTTCAGATAGTTGCAGGTAAAAATAGCCATTATTATTAAGAAAAGATATAAACTAACAAAAACATATTTACATCTTTACTTAACATAAATAATAAGCATTTAACTGATATCTCTATTTCTTTTGTTTCAGTGCAGATGTATAGTTTATAAAAGAAGGTGATGTGTAAAAGAATGAATTACATACTTGAATATAGTGCTATTAGTAAAATAATAGGATCTTGTTCTTTTTCTAATATTCTTAATACATAGCCTAGTTCTAACAACAACCCTACACAACAAATTAATATTCTTTCTAGAAAGCAACTATCTACTGAAAGAAAAGATTTCAATACTCTGAAAAACATAAGTACTCTATTCATTTCAGATTCCTATCATACTTCATTCATTTTAAACATACTACCTGTGCTAGAGTACGATCTGGTTTACTCCAGATGGGGAAAAACACGGATAGGATTATTTTTCATCAAAGAACAGATTCAACATTAAAACAAATAAGAGATTTAAAACTTAACAATTCACAACATAACATATAAATCATTCATTATTTGTTCATACTCAGATATAAACTTTAACACAAAAATTAAAAGATAGTAGAACCTGTTTTAAAAGTTGGATGACAACAGTGTTGGGAGGGCATTCCTCCCTACCAAATCCTGGAGAGCGCTCAAACAGCGACTTCTCAGGACCCCCGAGCCTATTCCTGGTCTCCTTGGCTAGAACTAGGTGGAGCAAACAACAAAGTACTAGTCCAATGAATCAATACCAACTCTGCACACTACAACAATATCTTTGAGCTGGAAAGTTGTACTAGATCAATTCCTGCAGTTTACCCCTAAAACACCTTCCTAAAAAATTCCCTTCCCAATGAATTCGTTGAAGTGCATTCACCTGAATGATTCTTCTCCCGGAATGAGCAACCTCAGCTCTCTTCAATGGGATTTTTTATTAAGATTGCCTAGGTCCTTTTGGGTTAGTTGTCATTAATTGAACCACCTGCTCTGATCCCACTTTCTTGGGGCATCATGACCCAAAATGTAGGGAGGTTTCCACCTGCAACATTGGAAGTGTTTGAGGATGCTGCCACTTGTCTATTTCTCTCCACCTAGTCGTCTCCACCAACTTGACCAGTAACACTATTTTTAATAGCTCTCGCAAGCTGTTGCCTCCACTTTTATTTATTTAAAATTAAAATATTCAGAATTGCATTCCACATCCTTGACTCTGCTGAGTCATCAGTTACAACTTTAACATAAAATTTAACAAAATGTCTTGGAATAAAATAAAATAAGATAATATTATTTTGCAAAATTGGGGCATGTGACATACACACCCCCTCAGAATATAACATCGTCCTCGATGTTATTTATTCTTCATCCTTCAAAGTCCCCTGGAACAGAACTGGATATGCATCTCACATTTTACTTTCCAATTCCCAGGTGGCTTCCTCTGGACTAAGGTGCTTCCATTGCACCTTCACCTATCCAATGGTGCAGTTCCGAAATATAATTTCCCTCCTCCCAAGGATACAGTCTGGTTCCACCAGAAATTCTCCTTCTGGTTCCACCTGTACAACATTCCAGTTAACAACATGAGTAGCATCATGAACATATTTCTTTAAAATGGAAATGTGAAAAACATTATGTACTTTTAAGTTAGGTGGTAATGCTAATTGATAAGCTACTTGTCCAATCCTAGACAAAATTTCAAATGGGCCACAGTAACGAGGTACCAGTTTTGCACAACTCCCCAATCTTAGAGAGCTATTTTTGGGCCTCACCTTGATGAACACATGTTTATCTACTTGAAACTCCTTTGAAGTTATTTTTAAGTCTACTTGAATTTTTTGCCAATCCTGTGCCACTTTCAGATTTCCCTGCACTTGTTTCACAATTTCTTCCATTTCTTTTAACAGTTCTGGACCTAATACCAATCTATCTACTGGATTACTCCAAGAGATAAAAGTATTACATTTTTGTCCATATAAAATTTCAAACGGACTAAATCTGGCTGATGTCTGATAATTATTATTATAAGCAAATTCTACCAGATGTAAATAGTCCTCCCATTTACCTGGCTGGTCATACATTCTTAATAAATCTTCCAGTACCTGGTTTACCCTTTCAGTTTGTCTGTCTATTTAAGGATGGAAATAAGTACTGAAATTTAATGTAGTGTTTAACCCTTTAAACAAGGACTTCCAAAAGTTTCTTGTAAACTTAGGATCTCTATCTGAGATTATGACATTTGGTACTCCATATAATCGAAAAATATGTTTTAGAAAAATATCAGCTATGTTTGCAGATTTGTAAGTAGTTTTAACAAGTATAAAGTGAGCTACTTTGCTTAACTTATCAACTACTACCATGATAGAATCATTCTGATTTTTAGGAAATCCAGTAATAAAATCTAGACTAATTACCTCCCATTTCTAGCTAGGGATGGGTAAAGGCTGAAGCAAACCAGCTGGGTGTTGGTGTTCAGTTTTTACCTGTTGACATTCTAAACACCTTGCAATATATTCGACTACTTCAGTTTTCATATTTGGCCAAAAATACTCTTTTCTTAACATGGTTATAGTCTTTTGATAACCTGGATGACCTGAATATGGTGTTTTATGAATTTCATCCAGAATTAATAGCTTGATTTTAGGTACGTTAGGTACATACAGTTTATTTTTATACAGTAAAAATTCTTTTTCATTTAAACTGTAACCTTTTATTAAGTTTTTTGTTGGGTTTTCTTTAACTTTAGCTTGCAAATTCTGGTAAATTTCATCTTGTTTTATTCCTTCTTTAAGCTGTTCATCTAAGTCTGAAACATAGATGCTGATTGCTATTGCAAAATTCAGGCTTGCGTTCCTACTTGATGCATTAGCAACTTTATTTTCTTTACTTTTTATATGCTGGATTTCAAAATCATACTCGCTTAAGAAAGCTAACCACCTAACTTGTCTGGCATTCAGATTAGGCTGATCTAAAAGATACTTCAATCCTCTATTCTCAGTCATTAAAACAAATTTTTTGCCAATTAGGTGATATCGCCACATATTTAGGGTGTGTATTACATCTTCTAATTCCAGATCATATGTCGCATAATTTTTTTCATGAACTTTTAACTTTCTATACTCATAGGAAATAACATGCCCTTCTTGAGTCAGAACACCGCCTAATCCATCATTACAGGCGTCAGTGCACATTAAAAATTCTTTATTGGGATTTGTTATTCTTAAAATAGGTGTGCTGGTTAATAAAGTTTTTAACTTGTTAAAGCTTTCTTCACTTTTCTCATTCCAGTAGAACTTCTTTCCTTTCTTCTGCAAGGAAGTTATTGAATTTGCTATCCTCAAAAAACCTTCAATGAACCTCTGGTAGTAACCGGTAATGCCCATGAAAGATCGAACATCTGTCACATCCTTAGAAACAATCCAATCTTTGATTGCCCTTATCTTTTTAGGATCTATGGAAATTTATTCCTTGGTCACTATGTGACCTAAATACTGAATCTTATCCTTGAAGAAATCACACCTACTAAACTTTGCAAAGAGTTGATGTTCTCACAACTCTTGCAAAACAATTTTTAGATGTTCTTTATGTTCTTCTTCAATTTTTTAATAGATTAGAATGTTTTCGATAAAAACAACCACAAACTTATCTAAATACTTATGCATTACGTTGTTCATTAAACACATGAAGACAACTGGGGCAATAGTAAGCCCGAATGGCATTACGACAAATTCGTAATGACCATATCTTGTTCTAAAAGCTATCTTAAAGATGTCTTCATCTTTAATCATCACTTGATGATATCCACACCTTAAATCTATTTTTGAAAACACCGTGGCTCCACATAGTTGATCAAACAGATCATCTATGTGGGGCAACGGCTATTGATTTTTGATGGTCATCTTGTTTAACTAACGGTAATCTATGCAAATTCGCATAGTTCTGTCCTTCTTCTTGACAAAGATGACAGGTGCCCCCCAGGGAGACACACTTGGTCGAATATACCTTTTATCAATTAACTCTTTTAATTGCAATTTTAATTCATTAAGTTCCAATATTTTCATTCAATACGGGGACTTTGAGCTAGGTACTGCACCCGGTACCAGCTCTATAGTGAAATCCAATTCCCTTTTTCGGAGGTAATCTCAGAATTTCTTCTGGGAATACATCAACATATTCTTTTACTTCCACTTTTAACTTATCTGTTTTAATTTTACTTTTCTCATCAGTAAATGTTACTGCGTAAGATTTACATCCCTTTCTAACAGCTCTTTTAAGTTGTAAAGAAGAAGTCTTCCTTGAAGTAGTTTTTCTAGGTATTCCTTTCACACTTACTGGTTTTTCATCACTATTTAAGCATGTGAAAGTTTTATCATAACAGTTTAGAATTACTCTATGTTGTTCTAACCAGTCCATACCAATAAGAAAATCATAAGAACCAAGTGGCAAAACATTAAGTTTAACAACAGTTTCAAATTTATCCATAACTAATGCACATTCTTTCAAAAAACAAGTTACTTTTCTTTTAGCACCAGTGGCTAACTGAACTAACCATGAATTCTCAAACTTATCAACAGATAACTTACATTTTTCTACTATCTGATGTGCAATATAACTGAAACTAGCTCTTGGATCAATCAAAATAGTTATAGGGGTCTGATTTATCATACCTTCTACTTCCACCATGGAAGTCTGATATTTATCTTGTCTGTTCTCCAAGGCTGCATTTATTTTAGGAATGCTCCTTGCTAGTTCCCCAATGGTCATCTCTTCCTGTATAGCATTTTTATAGAGATTTTCACCCCACTAGGTGAATCACACTTTGTATGGCCTTCCCATGTCCCGCTGCAGACTCTTTAGACCCAATGGACCACATTTTATCCTTTGATGTATCATTGATCATCCCCAAAACTATATAAACTATGATATACGTGGCTTTTTCCTTGATAACCGCGTACATACACGGGTTTGACCCCTATAGTCACATACATTGGGATGTGTGCATAGTCCAAATCCTTTTGGAGCGTTCCTTGACTTGGATCCAACTCATTCGACTCCTGGCCTTCCATATGCCTTGAGATCGCTCGGATTCGACCCTTCATTGTCCCTTGTGAAGCTATATAAGGAGCCCCTTGGTACATTAAAGGGGGGGAGAGATAAGAGAGAATTGAGAGTAACAAAAATATAGTCCATTGTTGCCAGAACTTATGCTTGAGTCTGCAACCCTTTGTCCCTTGGAGCACTGTTGTGTTCTTCCCAAGCTTGCCTTTTGCTAGTAAGCTTGCTATCAAAGTGATGGAGGATTGAGGTGGTGGAGGCCCAAGTGGGGGATTCAGTTTCTCTGATTTGCAGACGTGCCGTTAGAGGATGTCACTTGTAATCTCTGATTCATATTAATAGAAATATCTTTTCCTGTCCACTAATGTGTATTTGAATGAATATTGTATACATTGGAATATGTCGAATGCTTATACATTATTGATTATATATGCTATAATAGATCTAACACCATGAAATATAGTATGCTTGTATTGTTTACTTGTTGTTGAGGACGTGCTATAACAATTCAAGCTGAAGATTGGAAAGCTCAACGAGGATCTACTTCAACCGTCCGGAATAAGGTACGAGGTTCGATCCTTTAGTGTTAGATGTTTTTATTTCTATTGCATATTGGGAAAGATTGATTTATGGAGTCTAGCTGTCTGTTGTGGTACCCCAAGCCATAGGAATTTCTCTCCGTAACAGAATTGGTGACACCACTGGGGATGTTCCTTGTTTTTCTTTGGGGTTGGGGGAACAGTGGGCTTGATATTATTGACTTGCTCTTGGTTTCTCTTTGTTTTTGTGTCGCATGTTATAGTATGTGTGTCCATTGACACTCCCCTTTATTGGTTTGGCCTTGACCTGATTTTTACCACTGCCTTCTCTGTATGCGCGGTTTTTTGGACAAAAGTCGCGTGCATACGTGGATTTTTGGCCAAAAGTCGCGTACATATGCAGCTGTTCTTTATACAGTCGCGTACATCCTCCCTTTTAGTGAGTCTGATGTTGTGGGAAGTTGCTGGGTGGGTTGTGAGTGTGGTTGGGTCTTCCTTGGGTCTGAAGTTGTCTGTTGGATGCTTCTTTTGTGACCAGAGACCGTTCGTACCTATCTTAGGTATCACGTCTACACTGGAATATAGGTTAGGTTCACCACCGTTTGCATTTTGCATGACCTTATGACCATGTCACTATATCCTTAGGTACGAACCCACTCTATTATGTCACGGAACCTTCTTGCTGATATAGAAGTGGCATGATATGAGTGGTAGAGCCTCACCTTACATGGGTACCCTAGTTAGCACCTTATTTGCATTTGGTTTCCATGCCGATGTTTCCCCCTTTAGGGTGGGAGTCCGTTGTATAGTATTTCCATGACATTTAGCAAGAGCCTCATACTCCTCTTGATCTTATGCTAGCCATGACCCCCCGGACTCCCTTGTATCAAGTTGTGGATGCATTATCATGAGCTTTGCCTGTCTTATTGAGATTTATGCCAGCTTCCCTGACATTGCATTTCAGCCATATAGCTCGAGCTTGTCTCATATCTAGCCATGCAGAGCCTTTATTTATATCCTTCGCAGCTTGATTCTCTTTTTACCGGGAGGGGATTTTCCCCCGAGTGTCGATATCCTACACATGTATCCTTGCATTGAGCATAGGTATGTTCCACTACTTGGAACTAGTTTGTTTTCCCTCATGACACTCGTCTCCTCCTAGTTTGTAACTATAAAGCTAGTTTATTCTTTTTTCAAGATTTTCAAATAACTGAAAAAGACCCAAAAAATCAAAAAACAAAAAAGCCGGATAAGAAAAGATATTATCTTTGGCAGCTATCGAGTCGTGTCACCTTCGAACAGAGCACTGTATATCACATCCATTGGTTGGGTTATAGTTTGAATTTAGGAGCTGTACTCGTTATCTGAGTTTTATCTCCACCGACTGGTTAAGCTTCCAGTCCCTATGGAGCCTCTATTGATGCCTCCTGCATCATAGAGATGTCCCAGTTTGTATATCGAGTCTATGCTTCCTTCATTCAGTCACCATACGCCGTTATGCTCTTGTTCGAAGGAAGTTGAAACCTGAGTCAGCCATTCCTCAGTTATCTTGACTTTTCATGTCGGCCATTCCTGGTACAGTTACTAGTTCGTGCACCTTATGATCGAGTTCTTCCATATTATACAGCCTTGTTGAGTACCTTGTGTTGGATGATGGGGGATGCCCTAATTCCCTCCTTCCAGCGGATTTCATCCCATCAACTTCAGATCATTTATTCTGGGATTGGAGTCTAGAGTCATTTTGAGTGCCTTGAGACTTGCAGTCATCAGTGGAAGGTTCTCTCGCCATCGACAGTTTTGGGAATACATCAATGTCCCCTGATCGATGGATTCTCTCAAGTGTTCGACCTCAACACATTTATTCACACTTGTTAGTTTTCACTCTAGTACCTTGATTCCCATTTTCATTATTGGTGGGTGATCTCGCGTCTGTTAACGGTATACATCAATGACCGGTAATCAGACGATGGACTACTATGTTCGACGTCGACACCTCTATTCACATAGTAGGACATGTACTCGTAGCAGTTTGTGTAGAAGACCTTCCAGATTGGTGGCATCCACTATATGCTACCTCCTTGATCGTGCCAGTGTTCATGAGATTTCAGCTCTCGTGACTTGTTCCAGTATATGTCAGACATTTCCAGCCACTATGGAGATTTTGATCTGTGATATATCTTCAGCCTTTGTGGAGATCTTGGGCCTTTGTATATCTTCATCATGGAGATTCTGATCTATGTATATTGTACGTGGCGATGACCACATATGTGTTCTCATGTTTCATGCCTATTCATGGCCATTGTACTCTTATGTATCCGGGACTGCTATCTGTATTTGCAGTTATATGCAGAGTTGTATTATGGTATTATGCTGATTGGGTGGCTGGTCTTCCATTTGGGTACCTTCATCACTCCACTTTTGGGATGCACTTATAATGTATTTCTGCCATCGTATAACCCCTCTGATCTCATACATTAGGGGGCATCTATTATAGAGATTCTCACCCCACTAGGTGAATCACACTTTGTATGGCATTCCCCTGTCCCGTTGCAGCCTCTTTAGACCCAATGGACCACATTTTATCCTTTGATGTATCATTGATCATCCCCAAAACTATATAAACTATGATATACGCGGATTTTTCCCCGATAACCGCGTACATACGCGGGTTTGACCCCTATAGTCGCGTACATCAGGATGTGTGCATAGTCCAAATCCTTTTGGAGCGTTCCTTGACTTGGATCCGACTCATTCGACTCCTAGCCTTCCATATGCCTTGAGATCGCTTGGATTCGACCCTTCATTGTCCCTTGTGAAGCTATATAAGGATCCCCTTAGTACATTAAAGGGGGGGAGAGATAAGAGAGAATTGAGAGTAACAAAACTTGTTGCCAGAACTTATGCTTGAGTCTACATCCCTTTGTCCCTTGGAGCACTGTTGTGCTCTTCCCAAGCTTTCCTTTTGCTAGTAAGCTTGCTATCGAAGTGATGGAGGATTGAGGTGGTGGAGGCCCAAGTGGGGGATTCAGTTTCTCCGGTTCGCAGACGTGCCGTCAGAGGTTGTCACTTGTAATCTCTGATTCATATTAATAGAAATATATTTTCGTGTCCAGTAATGTGTATTTGAATGAATATTGTATCCATTGGAATATGTCGAATTCTTATACATTATTGATTATATATGCTAGAATAGATCTAACACCATGAAATATAGTATGCTTGTATTGTTTACTTGTTGTTGAGGACGTGCTATAACAATTCAAGCTGAAGATTGGAAATCTCAACGAGGATCTACTTCAACCGTCCGGAATAAGGTACGAGGTTCGATCCTTTAGTGTTAGATGTTTTTATTTCTATTGCATATTGGGAAAGATTGATTTATGGAGTCTAGATGTCTGTTGTGGTACCCCAAGCCATGGGAATTTCTCTTCGTAACAAGCATGAATATTTCTAATAGTCTTCTTCCAGTTTGGACAGACTGAAGCATAGTGTGGGCCATTACACACCCAACACTTAACAGGCTCTTTGCGCTCAAAGTTCTTGGTAAAATTTCCATGATTATTTGCAGTTTCCTTAACTTTAGGATTATTCTAATGGTTGGGTGTATTGTTTCTATTTCCTTGGAAATTCTTGTTATTAGAATAGTTTTTGGCCTTATTGTTCTTAAAATTTTTGTTAGGAATAAAATCCTTCTTCTTTTATTCAAACTGATTATTATTTTTCTTAGCCTTCCAATTGGCTAAGCTTTCTTTCTTTCGATTCTGCTCAAAATAGAAGTTATCCTTTCTCATAGCTTCTTCCAAGGTCTTTGGGTTATCATATTCAATTCTATCATTAATATGATAAGGTAGACAGCTAAGGAATCGTTGTACCTTTGGTTTCTCATCTACAAGGTATGGTACATACCTAAGTAGACTTAAGAACTTGTTGTTCAGATCCTTCATTGTCATTGAACCTAACTTCAGTTCATAAAACTCCTTGGCTCTCCTCTCATAATACTGCTCAGACAAGAATTTATTTTTGAAATAACTCTTAAAGGTACTCCAGTTAACATCTTTTTCTTTTATACCCTTAAATCTCTTCAAGTCCTACCACCAAATGTCAGCCTTTCCTGAGAGGTTATATATAGCCATTCTAGCCTTTAACTGGTTAGAATAATTATATATTTGGAAGTACTTCTTCATCCCAGATAACCAGGATTCAGCTTCCTCCCCCTTCTCAGTCTCTCTATTAAAAGTTGGTGGTTTTATCTTTTTGAATTCCCTGAAAATTTCCTCATAAGGTTTGTATTTCCTCTTTTTAGTGTACATATTATCATCACTACTATCACTAGTAGTATGGTAATTTTTTTGTTCACCAAACACTTCAGAAGATGAACTACTTTTATTTTCTGTATGTTTCATCTTTTTATATTTTCGTTGATGACTGGAATCTTTTGATTCTGAACTTCTACCCCTACCCTTAGTTTGAAACTTTTCAATTAGGATCTGATTCAACTCTTCTTGAGCCCTCAGAATCCTTTCATTTTCTTTCTTTACAGACTCCATTTCAGTTTTTAAGTATTTTACAGTTTGTAACAACTCTGAGGAATTGGTAGTTAAATCCTCTGGTATAGGATCTCTTGGTAAATTTCCTGTTTTAGCAGCTGGAGACTCCTCCTCTGCATAATCTTCCAGCCTTTCCATACCTTCCTGTTAAACTTCAGAAAAACAATTCTCTGTTGAATAACATTTAAAATAAAATATGTGAGCATAATAATTTAATTTACTGTTTTATGAAAGCTAGTTGGGCTTCATCAAGGCCTAGTGTTTGAACCTTGTGCTCTCATACCACATGTCAAAACCCCAAATTTTCACAAAAATTTAAAATTTTGAGATAACAACAAATGCTAAAACCTACGATCTACTAACAGCTAACAGTTAGCAATAAAAGAAACTATCAAATAATTAGTTTTACTAAATCATAATTACGTTAACTCAATAGTTCATTTTTGTAACAGGAATAAAGTCTTCTTGCGTAATGCTTTACTTCAGTTTACTGATGAGTCTTTTCATGTCAAGTAGGTGGAATCTACTTTTGAATCCGGGGCTTACTTAGCAATCGTGCTAACGTAGATTATTACTAGTTCTTATAGGTTTACAGGTATGATCGAATGAGTAAGTATTAAAAATTCTTAAAGTATCTAGCAGTATTTTATTTGCAATTATAAAGCTTAGTAATTAAGCTGCTAAACTTTAAACAACTTTCGTGAGGTAAAATCATTCGGATTCCTTAAAATTTCTCTTGTAATAAAGTTCAGAAGTAAGTAGCGACAATAAGATATGTTTGCGAATCTACGAATTACAATCTCCATTACAAAGTACTTCTTCTCTAGTCAATATAAATTGCAATGTTATAAAGTTTGTTTTGTCAGTATCTATACAATAATACATTATCTTATCTGTGTATCAGTTGTCCCACCTTTCACTTCTGTGAGATAACTTACAGCCTGTTAACCTTTTGACAGTATAAGTTTGATTGTGCAAACTAAAAACCATAATGCCTTCCTACATGATATCATTGTTTGCCTATATTTTAATTTCATTTCGAACCATGTGGTTCTAATAATTTTTGGACTCAATAGAATCATTCCTATTCAATTTCTTAATTTATCTATGATACTTCTCTTTAATTAAACTACTGTCTACAAACAATTTTTTCTGAGATTGATGCTCTCGAAACAGGTCGACTTTCTAGTTATTTTTTTTAATTCTATAACTACTTTACTACCCAATTGACTTGGTGAATATTTAGTAATTACCAAGTTGATTCATAACCAAAATTCCTTAAAGTATTGTAGCTTTGCACTATGTAACAAAATTTCATAATAGTGTTCTTACAATACGTTTGGTCCACTTCATAGTTCTGCTATCATTGAGTTATTAGTTCTTATGTGACTTGTAACCATGCATACTCTATTGTGTTAATAGACATTCAGTCTATATCTAGCTCAAGCTTATAAACATGTTTAGATTAGAGTTTATGATTCTCTAACTATTACATTATCCCATTATAAAAGTTATATTTTGTAAGGTTGATATTACAAGAGATTTACCATGTATCATACTATAGTATTTGTACAAAGGAAAACTAAAGTTGCTCGGTGATTAGTATGAGATCTCCCATAAAACATTTGATCTCTATCTATAATAAAGACAATGTTTAGAGAAAAGAAATGCAATCATCCAAATTGTAATTGGGATATTATAATATAATAACATAAGGTTAATAGTGAAATGAGTAATATGCATGAACGAAATTCAGGCTTTAACTAAGGTTTAAAGGTGACAATCTTTGATAGGTCAACGTAATCATAACGTTGATATTCTATCACTAAACTAGCATATGATATGGTGCACATTCTTATCGATTTGCATGGTGATTATTGGGTCGATGATATAGTTTACTCCTTGTTCCAGTGATTTAATAATTGAATAACACTTTATGCAGGAACTATAGAAGATTGATCCATTGCATGGTTTTGATTTACTGACCACGTGGTCATCTATTGACCAAGGGTGGAAAATATAAAACACTACTGTAAACCTAACCCTTATCATTTCTTTCCCGCAGTTTGCGTTGGCCCTTGAGGCTACTCTACTTGGCTTTCATGGTGGCCGTCAGTCGTCCTCTGCTCTGGTTGTCTTGAGTCTTGGTTCAGTGTTCCATAGTCTCTGGTGTGTGGTTCAAAATCCATTCTCAGTGGCTTGGGTTCTCGCTCTGCAAACTTGTGGAGATTATCAGTGCCCTTGGCTTGTCATCTGTGTAATCTTCCCTTCGTCGTGCTCGTGGTTTACTGTCTGCTCCAGTTTTATTTTTCGTCCTCGTGCCTCACCGTTGCATGAGGGTTACACTTGTAGGCTGTTGAGTTTTTAATTTGCAAAGCCTGTATGCGACAGTTATTCTACCAGACTGTTCGTCGTTTTCATTGACAGGTAAGAGTTTTGTTTTTGCTTCTATTTAAGTTGTGGCCAGTAAAATGTTGTTACAATGGCACATTAAATCTTAGGTTACTTACTTACTGATAGTGGTCTGTTGAAATCCTTGCGGGTTCTCTGCACTACATGCTTTCACGGTGAAGAAAACAAGCAATCAACCAATGAATGCCTTGGCTTGGGGCTTTGTTCGGGTAAGCACTATGGTCCATATGTTGAGTTTTCGCCCTACTTGTAACAGGGTGGTCAATGGAATCAACTAGGTTTTTGGGGAAGCCTTCCTTGACTCGCCATAAGTTATATAGTTTGATTTTACAGGTTGTTTGTGGGTTTACCCAGTTTCGAATCCTCGCTAGTCGATGGGCAGACTCGGTTTAGTTGAGCAATGTATTTAGTTGGATGTTTGGCTTTATGGCATGGTTAAACTAATAGTTTTTAGTAAAGATAGTTCAGTCTTCAGGCTTGGTTTAGTTTATCTGATGTTTAATGTTATACTCTATGTAAATTCAAGGTTTTACCCTTCTTGACTGTAAAATGAAGTTTTTTACTCTGTTTGAAATACTGTGTAAGGGTTTACAATTAAAGTTTTTAAGACTCATACTTACAGTCATAATTTAATTCTTGCTTGTTTTTATTCAGAGTTATGAACTAGGGTTGAACCTGTGAAAACGCTTGTTTTGAAATAGATTATTCTAGTTTATAATAATTACATAGTCTTTCTGTTTGTCCTTAAAGGACTGTGAGTAATTTATATTAACCCCGTTACTTAATGGTTACATAATTTAAATAAATTTGGCTTATTATTTCAATGTTTTGATATTTGTAAATTTAATAATTATAAGGGTTTTAACCCTGTCATTTACTTCTATAGATACATACAGTTAATAAAATGAAAAGATACAGTTTCTTTTATAAGTACATTTTGTATATGTTGATCAGTAATGTCTTTCATTTCTGTGTTTAAATTCAGTTGGTTCTTTAATAGTTTAAAAGAACTAACTTATGGTTTAACCTAGGTTACTAATGCATATAAGAATACAGATAAATTATGCTCAGAAACAAGAGCTAGGGTTTATCCTATTTAACTTTTATAATGATGATTTCTGTATTGCTCTTTTGTTAAATTCGATTACTTTCACAAGATTTCTTCAGTTTGTTTAAAAGAATTACTAATTCATAAACAATACTGTTTATTGTTAATAATAATATTATTTGTATTATTAATAATTTTGTTTGTACATACTCTATTCCTTTAAGTTTATTTTTACATAAATATATTATTAATAAAGATTCAGAATAGTCTATAATACTTGAGTTTATTTAATAAGATTATTTTGTAAGCTTGGTGAAAGAAATAAGAACTTTCATACCTGTCAATACTCCTTTACATATAAATTGTCTGTAAGTGTGTTAAGACAGTTCCTTATTAATAATATTGTATGCATAGGTTACTACTGTCTTTTAGTTATTTTAAATCTAAGAGAAAGAATACTGTAAGAGTTATTAAGTTCTTATTTATTATATTCCTGATCTTAAATTAGTTTATCTTCAGAATTTAATTAGGTTACCAATACTTACTTAGAGTTCAGATAGTTGCAGGTTAAAATAGCTATTACTATTAAGAAAAGATATAAACTAACAAAACCATATTTACATATTTACTTAACATAAATAATAAGCATTTAAATGATATCTCTATTTCTTCTGTTTTAGTGCAGATTTATAGTTTATAAAAGAAGGTGATGTGTAAAAGTATGAATTACATACTTGAATATACTGCTATTAGTAAAATAATATGATCCTGTTCTTTTTATAATATTATTAATACACAGTCTGGTTCTAACAACAACCCTACGCAACAAATTAATATTCTTTCTAGAAAACAACTATCTACTGAAAGAAAAGATTTCAATACTCTGAAAAACATACTCTATTCATTTCAGATTCCTATTATACGTCATTCATTTTAAACATACTACATGTGCTAGAGTACGATCTGGTTTGCTCCAGATGGGGAAAAACACAGGTAGGATTATTTTTCATCAAAGAACAGATTCGGCATTAAAACAACTAAGAGATTTCAAACTTAACAGTTCACAACATAACATATAAATCATTCATTATTTGTTCATACTCAGATATAAACTTTAACACGGAAATTAAAAGATAGTAGAACCTATTTTAAAAGTTGGATGACAACAGTGTTGGGAGGCCATTCCTCCCTACCAACTCCTAGAGAGCACTCAAACAACGACATCTTAGGACCCCCGAGCCTATTCCTGGTCTCCTTAGCTAGGACTAGGTGGAGCAAACAACAAAGTACTAGTCCAATGACTCAATACCAACTCTGCACACTGCAGCAAGATCTTTCAATTGGAAAGTTGTACTAGATCACTTCCTGCAGTTTACCGCTCAAACACCTTCCTCAAAAATTCCCTTCCCAATGAATTCCTTGAAGTGCATTCACCTTAATGATTCTTCTCCTGGAATGAGCAGCCTCAGCTCTCTTCAATGTGATTTTTTATTAAGATTGCCTAGGTCTTTTTGGGTTAGTTGTCATTAATTGAGCCACCTGCTCTGATCCCACTTTCTTGGGGGATCATGACCCCAAATGTAGGGAGGTTTCCACGTACAACATTGGAAGTGTTTTAGGATGCTGCCACTTGTCTATTTTCTCTCTGCCTAGTCTCCTCCACAAACTTGACCAGTAGCACTCTTTTTAACAGCTCTCCCAAGCTTTTGCCTCCACCTTTAATTATTTAAAATTAAAATATTCAGAATTACATTCCACATCCTTGACTCTGCTAAGTCATCAGTTACAACTTTAACATAAAATTTAACATAATGTCTTGGAATAAAATCAAATAAGATAATATTATTTTGCAAAATTGGGGCATGTGACATACACACCCCCTTAGAATATAACATCGTCCTCAATGTTATTTATTCTTCATCCTCCAAAGTCCCCTGGGATAGAATTGGATATGCATCTCGCATTTTACTTTCCAATTCCCAGGTGGCTTCCTATGGACTAAGGTGCTTCCATTGCACCTTCACCTGTCCAATGGTGTAGTTCTGAAGTGTAATTTCCCTCCTCCCGAGGATACATTCCGGTTCCACCAAAAATTCTTCTTCTGGTTCCACCTATACAACATTCTAATTAACAACATGAGTAGCATCATGAACATATTTCTTTAAAACGGAAATGTGAAAAACATTATGTACTCTTAAGTTAGGTGGTAATGCTAATTGATAAGCTACTTGTCCAATCCTAGACAAAATTTCAAATGGGCCACAGTAACGAGGTGCCAGTTTTGCACAACTCCCCAATATTAGGGAGCTCTTTTTGGGCCTCACCATGATGAACACATGTTCACCTACCTGAAACTCCTTTGGAGTTCTTTTTAAGTCTACTTGACTTTTTTTCCGATCCTGTGCCACTTTCATATTTTCCTGCACTTGTTTCACAATTTCTTCTATTTCTTTTAACAGTTCTGTACCTAATACCAATCTATCTACTAGATTACTCCAAGAGATAGGAGTATTACATTTTCATCCATATAAAATTTCAAACGGACTAAATATGGCTGATGTCTGATAATTATTATTATAAGAAAATTCTACTAGATGTAAATAGTCCTACCATTTACCTGGCTGGTCTTTCACATACATTCTTAATAAATCTTCCAGTACCTGGTTTACCCTTTCAGTTTGTCCATCTGTTTGAGGATGGAAAGAAGTACTGAAATTTAATGTAGTGTTTAACACTTTAAACAAGGACTTCCAAAAGTTTCCTGTAAACTTAGGATCTCTATTTGAGATTATGACTTTTGGCACTCCATGTAATCGGAAAATCTATTTTAGAAAAATATCAGCTATGTTTGCAGCTTTGTAAGTAGTTTTAACAGGTATAAAGTGAGCCGCTTTGCTTAACTTATCAACTTGTTGTGCCCCTACTCAACAGCCTTAAAAAAAAAAATTATTTCATCAAACAAAATTGTATTTTGTTTTGATGAAATGTTTGAATTTCATATAGCAAACCTAAAGAATTGACAGCTACTGAAATGGTGACATTCCAGAAGCTACTGAAACGATGAAATTAAATGTTTTTTAAAGAAAACCTTTGCGAACTATGGATTAGTTGACAAAATCACTACTTTGAAATTATTATTTTGAGTGGATTTGCATTGAAAATCGAGGGATAAGTGTTAATAATTTGCCATAACCTAATTTTGAAATCTTATCCAAATATTTATCATTTGATTTTATTATGTGATTTTTTTATCGTAAATATTGATAAGGTTTTGAAATTGGAAGGTTCATTATTGTATTTTTGGCACCTTATCAAAGTTCATTCGAATTATATTCCCAAGGATTTTCGTTCAATCTACGAATTACGCATAACACAGCCTTATTATTTGATCTTGATTTTTATGGTGGGCTTCATATGTCATCTTTATTATTGCATGTAAAGGTCGAGGTTAATACTATGGGTTATGGGATTTGTATTTCGCGTAGCATGTCTCCCATTCCTGAAGGTTGAAACTATTATACAGTAAGGTTGATATGTTATTGCTCTTGGTCCTTTGTGTATGAAGATCTTCTCCAAATTATTTTTACATATTCATGATAGTCACATTTTATAAGCTGGTTTAAATTAGTTACGTGAAACTATTCCTTATAATTCAAAGTAATTTTTGTTTTCATTAATTATTTATGTTTCAAAAAATTAACTTGTTCAAGGGATATGTATTCATGACATATATGGAGCCAAAGTGTATACATTTTTACAATATGAAAATTTCAACTCTTGAGTTTGTTTTACTTTCACGACAACCTCACAATTATAATAATATAATAATGATTTTTATAAATAAAAATCATGCATTTTGGTTGTTTGGGTTTAAAGGCGACCGTTGAGACTGAAATAATTATTTAATGATTATTTTGCAATATTTTTCCTCTATGAACAGGTAGCACGAGAAGCCATCTCAACGATTTCTATAAAAGAGGATACATATTTTTATAATTTGCCAGCATTCTAAAGAGGAGATTGAAGGTTGTAGTAGACGCCAATGTCATGCATAAGGATTGCCACGCTTCATTTGCCAGATAAGTAATGGTTAAATCATAGCCATCAAGATGACTATGATATCAACCCAAGTACACCAGAAAGAAATATGAAGAAAACACCTGTCTAACAAGCCAATAATATATATGTCAGTTCTTTGACGTGTGGACATTACATAACTGGAATTTATTGAGTTTATTGAATAGAGAATTTATTGAATTTTGGAAGAATCCATTAGCTATGCGATTTAAACTTATCGATATCAATCAAATCGTTAGAAAGATCCCTGTAAGAACGTCACCAAGAGATGAAAATGAACGAAACTGTCGGGATTGTTGTTATGAGAAACTCAAGCAAAATGACAGATCGAATGTCACATTTGTCAACATTCAGGTTACTGATGTATTCAATCAATGGGTTCATTGGAAAAGGGAAGATAATTCATCTTTTAACCCGTCTCTTACGTATTCATGCAATTTTCATAAACTGCAGTTTCAAATTCGTTTTCAATGTGTAGGTAAAAGATGAAGCATATGCACCAGCTTTTCCATAACAAAAATAGAAAAGTGGTTGGCGAGATCAAGGGTTTGGTTCACCATCTAATCCAATTTTATGGGCCATAAAACCGCCTGAGTTGTCCCTGAAGTGGAGGAAGAGAAATTGCTGGGAATAATGAGATGGATCACGAATTTCATTTTCAGCCGGTTACAAAACGTGTAGCTAAACAGGCAGGCATTTTTCTAGGATTCATTGCTCATAAATGGAGACAGATCTCAAAAATCCACCACATGGGTTTTTTCCAGAACGGGCCCATTTATCTTTACTCAAGTATATTTCCCCAGAAAGTGATGGATTCTAAGATATTTTTGGGATCCTCTGAACACGATTTTTGCAGTTACGCCCAGGAGAGAAATAGTTTTTTTTTTCAGAAATTTGCTAGCTCAAAGCTCAATTTGGATTCCATTTCTTCTGGACTTTGTTTATTTAAGCAGACAAGAATTTGATTGCAAGGTGGGGGGGGGAGGAAGGATTGCCCTGTTTGAGGAATTATTTCTTCAAGAAGATCAAAATGCATGATTGCTGAGAGGTTGGAGCTATTCTTTTTTCTCAGCCGGGATCGATAGTTTGGGAAAGAAGGAGATAAGATCACTGTGATTTTTATTGTGACTTCAGACAGTTTCTTGTCAGCTGCTACAGTATTCTTTCACTAGTGATATTTACATATACATTTACAGTATTTTTGCTATGCGAATGCATTTATAATATCTATTGATCTTATCATTCTTTTCTGCAATATTTATGTTTGTCGTGATTCTTTTAATGAACTGTGCAAATATATCATCTATAAGCTATCGACTTATAAGCTGGTTTTGATTTGCTTTATACCATGTTGTTAATTGGATGTTATCATCAATATATCTATGTGGTATATATGTTTCTTGCGCGATCTTGTTCAATCTGGAATTTCTTTTGAATATGATCAGGATTGTAACACAGTAAATTTTTTTTTAGCAATTTCGATTCCAGTTTAATATTTCACCTCGCTCCTCAACAGGATAAGATTTAGATTAGATCAATGTTTTTCTTTTAATTACTTAATTGAAAACCCATTGAATCATATTTCCTATTTATACCATCGTCAAGTCATTTTCTGATATTGCGATTAATGTACATTTGTTTATAATGCATTTTTGTAACTCATTTAACGTATTAACATTTTATTAGCTTTTGATTATTATATTATAAGTTGAATTGATTGAGTAGATTTAGTTCATAGATTAATTTAGTAATATTTCTAATTCATTAGTAATCAGATTAACTAGTTTAATTTGTACATTTGTAGGTATTTTGTAGATTTAATTAACCAGAACAGTAGCTTTAGTTTTATCTTTTAGACTTCTTTGATTAGAATTTCAGGCTAACAGAGCCTTTAAACCTATCAGGAACAACCATCCCAAACAGCTTGGAGCCTACTTTAAGGATCTCGGTCTGGGTTGTTTTCCCCCCGTTACGTGCATAGTCACATATGCTCGTCAACAATGGCACTAGAAGGAGGGCCTAATCAGCAAGAAGGCCATTTTGAGTTGGTTGATTTTTTATTTCATTTATTTTTATTTTTACTATGAAATGGCTGATATTACTGATTTAGATCATGCTTTTAGCTTTCATACATCTGGCGAAAGTTTTTCTCCAGAGCTATCTAATTTCTTGCGAAGACTGAGCTTCAATGGAGAAGGTAAGATTTCTGCCTCTCATCAACTTTCGGTATTTGATTCTTTTTGTGATTGCATAGATCTATTTGATGAGGTTGAGAAATGCAAAATTTTTGCAGCTACTTTCACAGAAAGAATTCTGATTTGGTTTAAGTTCTTGCCAGCAAAATCCATTCATTCATGGGAACACTTCACGAAGTTATTTCTTAATGCTCATGAGGATTATAGCTACAAGAAACTTGGACTTGAGTTAGAAAATCTTAGTAGACATAAAGATGAATCTCTTGATGATTTATTTTCCAGATTTATGTTAATATGTTATAGGTTTCGTGAAGGACACCAGCTCTCCGAGAGAGATAAAATGGATTGGTTTCTCCATCTTATCTCTCTCTCTGATTTTCATGATTTGGAAAAGAATGAAAATTCTGCAATTGATAGCATGCATGTTAGTTCATTAGTTGAAGATGATTTAGAACCTATTCTTTCTAATACCACTACTGAAAATGAAATTGTTGAAAATGGACAAATCATAGAATTTTATGACATGCAATTTCAAGAACAAGAGAAAAGGGATGATGATTCGACTTTTACATTAAGCGATAATTTTGAAACTCTTGTTGTTCACAAGACAATGGAAGATAAACCAAAAATTCTTGATTCTTCAACTGAATGTGCTACTGATGATATAATTTCATCATCTTCCTTTCATGATGAGTTAGTTCCTTTCATTTCTTCACAAAATTCATTAGATCAGAGTTTTGCTAATGATGCTTCTGTTAAAGCAGTCAATGAAACAAATCATATCAATAGAGAGGCATTTACCTTGTTATACTCTGACTCTTACTACTCTTTGTATCCTGATGTTTTTGCTGATCATAGACTACATTTACATGTTAATGATTTTCTAAGGAATACTTCATTATGGTCATATTTTGATAGGATACAAGGAAATACATTTTTTGAAGATGAAGGATATTTTGAGATCCATTCTGATTTATTTCAAATTTGTCATGAAGAAGATCATAATTTTTCTACTATCGTTCCTCATCAGACTCATGCATGTTCATCCATTTTATCTTTTGTCAGTAAGGATTATGATTCAATCTGTGATATTGAAAGGGATGCACAATTTATTCATGATGTATTGAACATTAACTTTCTTCATTGCAACATGATAATCATATCCGAAGATAATGTCATCAATTTTAATTTTCACGTTAAAAGACACAATGACGTATTTGATTTCCAAATAATACCCAAATGTCATTTTGTTCTTTTTGAATTTAGTCATGATGATAGTGTTAAAAGATAAAAATTTTACGGATCCTTTTTTCGCGAATTTTGAATCATTCTTCTGATAATATTCTTTTTAGTCATGATTCTCATGAGAAATCTATCTTCTTCCCACTTGATTTTTATGATCCGATTTATACATGGTGGGAGGAATCATTTATTAAAAGGTTTCCGTGTCGTCTTTTATTCTTTGTACATACAAAATTTGATTTAGTTTCTTTTCTTCGTTTTGAATTATTCCAATTTCCAATACTCATATTTGACTTGTTTTCTTTGGCAGGTTTCAAGCTACACGAACGGCTTCATTGGAAATTTTCATTTACTTAGTTTGTATATATTTTATTCCATTGGTTTAGGTTAGGTTTATAATTTAGAATGATTTATGTTTGTTTACATTTGAATAAATGCAGATATATGGAGTTGCGACAACATTATTTTAAGAATGAGATGACGACATCATTATCAGGGAAGCAATTCTTTACTTCCTCTCGTTTTTTAATATTCTCATTAAAAGAAAGAACTTTTCATCCTTTTATAGCTGCATACTCATTAGGATTTATTTTGTTACTTTTATTTCTGAATAAAACACGTTAGATTAACATCCCATAAATTATTAAAAAACAATTGTGACTTAATTGAAAGATTTAAAAAGAAATAGGGATAAAAAAACTTTAAAACATGTTAATCTATTTTAATCTCTCATTTTCTTTGCTGGTAATTAGTCATATGTTGTTAAACCTATTGTCCATTTGATGAGATCTTGATTAAATCATGTGTTATATATATAATTTGATTTAAAATTTCATTTTCTTTAGTAAGAGTTTTCTCATAGATTTTGAAATCCTTCTTTTCAGTAATTTGTTCTCATGTATATATCGATCGTTTTCTTTCCTTCTTTTTTGTTTATTTTTTTTTCTTTTGATTTTTCAGAACCAGGAGAAATGATTCAAATCTGGGGAAGGTTTTTATGTCATAAAATTGGAATCTAATTATATAAAACATGAAGAAACCTAGACTTTTAGAAATCTGTTCTTATCTCAGAAATAAAAGAAAAGGAAATTGGACTGTTGCAAACAAAAAACTACTAGACGAAAGCTTTTACTTTATTTCATTTCTTTTATCATTATCCTCAAATTGTTGGATTTAATGGATATCGAATCACTATTACTAGGAATTCTATTACTAATTTAGAAATCAGTTCTGGGAAAGCAGTTGCAATTTAATAATAAAATCAGTTATCTATAGATTCTTTACGCTATCTTACTCGTAAAGAGTTTCCTATAACGTTCCCCCATTATAAACATGCAAATCTCTTGTAGATGAGCACTTAAATGCTGAGTATGAAACATTCTTTAAACTTATTAGCTTGGGATATAAGCTGTTGGGTATAATGGGTTAAAAGACATACCCTTTCGAGGCTATGGATGCCTGTGGGCAGGAGGGATCCGTCTATGGCATACTTGGATTCCAAATCATAAATTGTTATATATACAAAAATCTATAAGAATCCAAGGTCATCCCACACTCGTGAAGAGTTTCCAATGCAGCTTCCCCATTAATAAATTGAGAAGTTCTAAATATTCGTTTTTTATCTTATCTTGGGACTAGAACGGTAGGATGTATGGTTAAAAGTCAACCCTTTCGAAGCTAGGACGCTTCCGGGGAGGGTCATGACTGTAGTATTGGGATCATATCTTAAAAAACTGGTCAAATATCAAAATTGCGTTGTATTTGCCATGACTAATTTCTTTTGGAGTCTTATGTTTTCTGAAAAAACTTAAAATTCGTATCATTTTTTAAGGTAATCTCTGGATAATGATAAAAGAATTGAATCTGGTATTAGTTTGAAATCTAGTCTTATCACAAGGCACTGTTCATTTATCTCCAGGAAAATGCTAATCTGAGTTAAAGAAATTTTTTCTTATCTTGCTACATACACAAGTTAGATTTCATGTTTTCGCAGAGATAACTGTTTCGCCCAGTCAGTCACCATCTGTTGTGCCCCTACTCAACAACCTTAAAAAAAAACATTATTTCATCAAACAAAATTATATTTTGTTTTGATGAAATGTTTGAATTTCAGATAGCAAACCTAAAGAATTGACAGCTACTGAAATGGTGACATTCCAGAAGCTACTGAAACGATGAAATTAAATGTTTTTTAAAGAAAATCTTTGCGAACTATGGATTAGTTGACAAAATCACTACTTTGAAATTATTATTTTGAGTGGATTTGCATTGAAAATCGAGGGATAAGTGTTAATAATTTGCCATAACCTAATTTTGAAGTCTTATCCAAATATTTATCATTTGATTTTATTATGTGATTTTGTTATCGTAAATATTGATAAGGTTTTGAAATTGGAAGGTTGATTATTGTATTTTTGGCACCTTATCAAAGTTCATTCGAATTATATTCCAAGGCTTTTCGTTCAATCTACGAATTACGCATAACACAACCTTATTATTTGATCTTGATTTTTATGGTGGGCTTCATATGTCATCTTTATTATTGCATGTAAAGGTCGAGGTTGATACTATGGGTTATGGGATTTGTATTTCGCGTAGCATGTCTCCCATTCCTGAAGGTTGAAACTATTATACAGTAAGGTTGATATGTTATTGCTCTTGGTCCTTTGTGTATGAATATCTTCTCCAAATTATTTTTACATATTCATGATAGTCACATTTTATAAGCTGGTTTAAATTAGTTACGTGAAACTATTCCTTATAATTCAAAGTAATTTTTGTTTTCATTAATTATTTATGTTTCAAAAAATTAACTTGTTCAAGGGATATGTATTCATGACATATATGGAGCCAAAGTGTATACATTTTTACAATATGAAAATTTCAACTCTTGAGTTTGTTTTACTTTCACGACAACCTCACAATTATAATAATATAATAATGATTTTTATAAATAAAAATCATGCATTTTGGTTGTTTGGGTTTAAAGGCGACCGTTGAGACTGAAATAATTATGTAATGATTATTTTGAAATATTTTTCCTCTATGAACAGGTAGCACGAGAAGCCAGCTCAACGATTTCTATAAAAGAGGATACCTATTTTTATAATTTGCCAGCATTCTAAAGAGGAGATTGAAGGTTGTAGTAGACGCCAATGTCATGCATAAGGATTGCCATGCTTCATTTGCAAGATAAGTAGTGGTTAAATCATAGCCATCAAGATGACTATGATCTCAACCCAAGTACACCATAAAGAAGGATGAAGAAAACACCTGTCTAACAAGCCAATAATATATATGTCAGTTCTTTGACGTGTGGACATTGCATAACTGGAATTTATTGAGTTTATTGAATTGAGAATTTATTGAATTGTGGAAGAATCCATTAGCTATGCGATTTAAAATTATCGATATCAATCAAATCGTTAGAAAGATCCCTGTAAGAACATCACCAAGAGAGAAAATGAACAAAACTATCGGGATTGTTGTTATTAGAAACTAAAGCAAAATGACAGATCAAATGTCACATTTGTCAACATTCAGGTTACTAATGTATTCAATCGATGGGTTCATTGGAAAAGGGAAGATAATTCATCTTTTAACCTGTCTCTTACGTATTCATGCAATTTTCATAAACTGCAGTTTAAAATTCGTTTTCAATGTGCAGGTAAAAGATGAAGCGTATGCTCCAGCTTTTCCATAACAAAAATAGAAAAGTGGTTGGCGAGATCAAGTGTTTGGTTCACCATCTAATACAATTTTATGGGCCATAAAACCACCGTTGTCCCTGAAGTGGAGGAAGAGAAATTGCTGGGAATAATGAGATGGATCAAAAATTTCATTTTCAGCCAGTTACAAAACGCGTAGCTAAGGAGGTAGGCATTTTTCTGGGCTTCACTGCTTATAAATGGAGACGGATCTCAAAAATCCGCCACATGGGTTTTTTCCAGAATGGGCCCATTTATATTTATTCAAGTAGATTTCCCAAGAAAGTGATGGATTCTAAGAGATTTTTGGGATCCTCTGAACACGATTTTTGCAGTTGCGCCCAGGAGAGAAACAGATTTTTTTTTCAGAAATTTGCTAGCTCAAAGCTCAATTTGGATTCCATTTCTTCTGAACTTTGTTTATTTAAGCAGACAAGAATTTGATTGCAAGGGGGGGGAGGAAGGATTGCCCTGTTTGAGGAATTATTTCTTCAAGAAGATCAAAATGCATGATTGCTGAGAGGTTGGAGCTATTCTTTTTTCTCAGCTAGGATCGATAGTTTGGGAAAGAAGGAGATAAGATCACTGTGATTTTTATTGGGACTTCAGACAGTTTCTTGTCAGTTTCTACAGTATTCTTTCACTGGTGATATTTACATATACATTTACAGTATTTTTTCTATGCGAATGTATTTATAATATCTATTGATCTTATCATTCTTTTCTGCAATATTTATGTTTGTCGTGATTCTTTTAATGAACTATGCAAATATATCATCTATAATCTATCGACTTATAAGCTAGTTTTGATTTTCTTTATACCATGTTGTTAATTGGATGTTATCATCAATATATCTATGTGGTATATATGTTTCTTGCACGATCTTGTTCAATCTGGAATTTCTTTTGAATATGATCACGATTGTAACACAGTAAATTTTTTTTTAGCAATTTCGATTCCAGTTTAATATTTCACCTCGCTCCTCATAAGGATAAGAATTAGATTAGATCAATGTTTTTCTTTTAATTACTTGATTGAAAATCCATTGAATCATATTTCCTATTTATACCATCGTCAAGTCATTTTCTGATATTGCGATTAATGTACATTTGTTTATAATGCATTTTTGTAACTCATTTAACATATTAACATTTGATTAGATTTTGATTATTATATTATAAGTTAAATTGATTGAGTAGATTTAGTTCATAGATTAATTTAGTAATATTTCTAATTCATTAGTAATCAGATTAACTAGTTTAATTTGTACATTTGTAGGTATTTTGTAGATTTAATTAACCAGAACAGTAGCTTTAGTTTTATCTTTTAGACTTCTTTGATTAGACTTTCAGGCTAACAGAGCCTTTAAACCTGTCGGGAACAACCATCCCAAACAGCTTGGAGCCTGCTTTAAGGATCTCGGTTTGGGTTGTTTCCCCCCCGTTACGTGCATAGTCACATATGCCCGTCAACACAACTACTACCATGATAGAATCATTCTGATTTTGATTTTTAGGCAATCTAGTAATAAAATCTAGACTAATTACCTCCCATTTCCAGCTAGGGATGGGTAAAGGCTGAAGCAAACCAACTGGGTGTTGGTGTTTAGTTTTTACCTGTTGACATTCTAAACACCTTGCAATATATTCAGCTACTTCAGTTTTCATATTTGGCCAGAAATACTCTTTTTTTAACATGGTTATAGTATTTTGATAACCTGGATGACTTGAATATGGTGTTTTATGAATTTCATCCAGAATCAATAGCTTGACTTTAGGTACGTTAGGTACATACAGTTTATCTTTATACAGTAAAAATTCTTTTTCATTTAAACTGTAACCTTTTATTAAGTTTTTTGTTGGGTTTTCTTTAACTTTACCTTGCAAATTCTGGTAAATTTCATCTGGTTTTATTCCTTCTTTAAGTTGTTCATGTAAGTCTGAAACATAGATGTTGATTGCTTTTGCAAAATTCATCGTTGTGTTCCTACTTAATGCATCAACAACTTTATTTTCTTTACCTTTTATATGCTGGATTTCAAAATCATAGTCACTTAAGAAAGTTAACCACCTAGCTTATCTGGAATTCAGATTAGGTTGATCTAAAAGATACTTCAATCCTTTATTATCAGTCATTAAAACAAATTTTTTGCCAATTAAGTGATGTCACCACATCTTTTAGGCGTGTATTACAGCTGCTAATTCTAGATCATATGTCACATAATTATTTTCATGAACCTTTAACTTTCTAGACTCTTAGGCAATAACATGCCCTTCTTGAGTCAGAACACCACCTAAGCCATCATTACATGCGTTAGTGCACACTACAAATTCTTTATTAAGATCTGTTATTCTTAAAATAGGTGCGCTGGTTAATAAAGTTTTTAACTTTTTAAAGCTTTCTTTGCATTTTTGATTCCAGTCGAACTTCTTTCCTTTCTTCTGCAAGAAAGTTATCGGATTTTCTATCCTCGAAAAACCTTCAATGAACCTCCGGCAGTAACCGATAATGCCCATGAAAGATCGAACATCTATCACATCCTTATGAACCGTCCAATCTTTGATTACCCTTATCTTTTCAGGATCTAAGGAAATTCCTTCCTTCGTCACTACATGACCTAAATACTGAATCTTATATTTGAAGAAATCACACTTACTAAACTTTGCAAAGAGTTGATGTTCTCACAACTCTTGCAAAACATTTTTTAGATGTTTTTTATGTTCTTCTTCAGTTTTTTAATATATTAGAATGTCGTTGATAAACACAACCACAAACTTATCTAAATACTTATGCATTACATTGTTCATTAAACACATGAAGACAACTGGGGCATTAGTAAGCCCGAATGGCATTACGACAAATTCATAATAACCATATCTTGTTCTAAAAGATATCTTAAAGATGTCTTCATCTTTAATCTTCACTTGATGATATCCATACCTTAAATCTATTTTTGAAAACACCGTGGCTGGACGTAGTTGATCAAACAGATCATCTATGCGAGGCAATGGATATCGATTTTTGATGCTCATCTTGTTTAACTGATGGTAATCTATGCAAAGTCGCATAGTTCCGTCATTCTTCTTGACAAAGATGACAGGTGCCCCCCAAGGAGACACACTTGGTCGAATATAATTTTTATCATTTAACTCTTTTAATTGCGATTTTAATTCATTAAGTTCCAATATGTTCATTCGATACGGGGCCTTTGAGCTAAGTACTACACCCGGTACCAGCTCAATGGTGAAATCCAATTCCCTTTTTGAAGGTAATCCCGAAATTTATTCTGGGAATACATCAACATATTCTTTTAAGAATGGTATGTATTCCACTTTTAACTTATCTGTTTTAATTTTACTTTCCTCATCAATAATTGTTACTACGTAAGCTTTACATCCCTTTCTAACAGCTCTTTTAAGTTGTAAAGCATAAATCTTCCTTGAAGTAGTTTTTCTAGGAATTCCTTTAACATTTACTAGTTTTTCATCACTATTTAAGCATGTGAGAGTTTTATTATAATAGTTTAGAATTAATCTATGTTGTTCTAGCTAGTCTATACCAATCAATAAATCATAAGAACCAAGTGGCAAAACATTAAGTTTAACAACAATTTCAAATTTATTCATAACTAATGCACATTCTTTCACAAAACAAGTTACTTTTCTTTTAGCACCAGTGGCTAAATGAACTAACCATGAATTCTCAAACTTATCAATAGATAACTTACATTGTTCTACTATCTGAGGTGCAATATAACTGAGACTAGCTCTTGGATTAATCAAAATAGTTACAGAGATCTGATTTATCATACCTTCTACTTCCACCATGGAAGTTTGATATTCAGCTTGTTGGTTCTCCAAGGCTGTGTTTATTTTAGGCATGCTCATTGCTATCTCCCCAACGGTCATCTCTTTCTATATAGTATGAATATTGCTAATAGTCCTCTTCTGGTTTGGATAGACTGAAGCATAGTGTGGGACAATACACTCCGAACACTTGACGGGTTCTTTGCGCTCAAAGTTCTTGGTAAAATTTCCATGATTATTTGCAGTTTCCTTACCTTTAGGATTATTCTGATGGTTGGGTGTATTGTTCCTATTTCCTTGGAAATTCTTGTTATTAGAATAGTTTTTGGCCTTATTGTTCTTAAAATTTCTGTTAGACACAAAATCCTTCTTCTTTTGTTCAAACTGATTATTATTTTTCTTAGCCTTCCAATTGGCCAAGCTTTCTTTCTTCTGATTCTTCTCAAAACAGAAGTTAGCCTTTCTCATAGCTTCCTCCAAGGTCTTTCGGTTATCATATTCAATTCTATCTTTAATATGATAAGGTAGACAGCTAAGAAATCACTGTACCTTTGGTTTCTCATCTACAAGGTATGGTACATACCTAAGTAGACTTAAGAACTTGCTGTTCAGATCCGTCATTGTCATTGAACCTAACTTCAGTTCATAAAACTCTTTGGCTCTCTCCTCATAATACTGCTCAGACAGGAATTTCTTTTTGAAATACCTCTTAAAGGTACTCCAGTTAACATATTTTTCCTTTATACCCTTAACTCTCTTCAAGTCCTTCCACCAAATGTCAACCTTTCCTGAGAGGTTATATATAGCCATTCTAGCCTTTAACTGGTTAGAATAATTATATATTTGGAAGTACTTCTTCATCCTAGATAACTAGGATTCAAATTTCTCCCCCTTCTCAGTCTCTCCATTAAAGGTTGGTCTTTTTATCTTTTTGAATTCCCCAGAAATTTCCTCATAAGGTTTTTATTTCCTCTTTTTAGTGTACAAAATATCATCACTACTGTCACTAGTAGTATGGTAATTTTGTTGTTCACCAAACACTTCAGAAGATGAACTACTTTCAGTTTTTGTATGTTTCATCTTTTTAGATTTTCGTTGATGACTAGCATCTTCTCATTCTGACCTTCTACCCCTACCCTCAGTATGAAACTTTTCAATTAGGATCTAATTCAGCTCTTCTTGAGCCCTCAAAATCCTTTCATTTTCTCGCTTTACAAACTCCATTTCAGTTTTTAAGTCTTTTCAGTTTATAACAACTCTGAGGAATTGGTAGTTAAATCCTCTAGTATAGGATCTCTTGGTAAATTTCTTGTTTCAGTAGCTGGAGACTCCTCCTCTGCATACTCTTCTAGCCTTTCCATACCTACCTATTAAACTTCAGAAAAAACATTTCTCTGTTAAATAACATTTAAAATAAAATACATCGACACAATATATTACTTTACTGTTTTATGAAAGCTAGTTGGGCTTCATAAAGGCCTAGTGTTTGAACCTTCTGCTCTGTTACCACATGTCAAAACCCCAAATTTTCACAAAAATTTAAAATTTTGAGATAACAACAAATGCTAAAACCTGCGGTCTACTAACAGCTAACGGTTAGCAATAAAAGAAACTATCAAGTAATTAGTTTTACTAAATCTTAATTATGTTAACTCAATAGTTCATTTTTGTAACATGAATAAAGTCTTCTTACGTAATGTTTTACTTCAGTTTACTGATGAGTCTTTTCATGTCAAGTAGGTGGAATCTACTTTTGAATCCGGGGCTTACTTAGCAATCATGCTAATGCAGATGATTACTAGTTCTTAAAGGTTTACAGGTATGATTAAAAGAGTGCGTATTAAAAATTCTTGAAGTATCCAGCAGTATTTTATTTGCAATTATAAAGCTTAGTAATTAATCTGCTAAACTTTAAACAGCTTCCGTGAGGGAAAACCATTTGGCTTCCTTAAAATTTCTCTTGTAATAAAGTTCAGAAGTAAGTAGTGACAGTAAGATATGTTTGCGACTCTAAGAATTAGAATCTCCGTTACAAAGTACTTCTTCTTTAGTCAATATAAATTGCAATGTTATAAAGTTTGTTTTGTCAGTATCTATACAATAATACATTATCTTATCTGTGTATCAGTTGTCCCACCTTTCACTTTTGCGAGATAACTTACAGTTTGTTAACCTTTTGACAGTATAAGTTTGATTGTGCAAACTAAAAACCATAATGCCTTCCTACATGAGATCATTGTTTGCCTATATTTTAATTTCATTTCAAACCATGTGGTTCTAATAATTTTTGGACTCAATAGAATCATTCCTATAGTTCAATTTCTTAATTTATCTATGATACTTCTCTTGAATTAAACTACTGTCTACAAACAGTTTTTCCGGTATTGATGCTCTCGAAACGAGTCGACTTTCTAGTTATTTTGTTTAATTCTATAACTACGTTACTACCCAATTGACCTGGTGAATATTTAGTAATTACCAAGTTGGGTCATAACCAAAATTCCTTAAATTATTATCGCTTTGAACTATGTAACAAAACTTCATAATAGTGTTCCGACAATACATTTGGTCCACTTCATAGTTCTGCTATCATTGAGTTATTAGTTCTTATGTGACTTATAACCATGCATACTCTATTTTGTTAATAGACATTCAGTCTATATCTTGCTCGAGGTTATAAACATGTTTAGAGTAGAGTTTATGATTCTCTAACTATTACATTATGCCATTATAAAAGTTATATTTTGTACGGTTGATATTACAAGAGATTTACCATGTATAAACTATAGTCTTTATACAAAGGAAAACTAAAGTTGCTCGGTGATTAGTATGAGCTCTCCCATAAAACATTTGATCTCTATCTATAATAAAGACACCGTTTAGAGAAAATAAATGCAATCATCCAAATCGTAATTTTGATATTATAATATAATAACATAAGGTTAATAGTGAAATGAGTAATATGCATGAACGAAATTTGGGCTTTAACTAAGGTTTGAAGGTGACATTCTTTGATATGTCAACATAATCATAACGTTGATATTCTTTCACTAAACTAGAAAATGATATGGTGCACATTATTATCGATTTGCATGGCAATTATTGGGTCAATGATATAGTTTACTCCTCATTTCAATGATTTAATAATTGGATAACATTTTATGCAGGCACTATAGAAGATTGATCCATTGCATGGTTTTGATTTACTGACCACGTGGTCGTCTCCTGACCAAGCGTGGAAAATATAAAACACTACCGTACCCTAACCCTTATCATTTCTTTCCCGCAGTTTGCATTGGACCTTGAGGCTACTCTGCTTGGCTTTCATGGCAGTCATCGGTCCTCCTCTACTCTGGTTATCTTGAGTCTTGGTTCAGTGTTGCATAGTCTCCAGTGTGTGGTTCAAAAGCCATTCTCAGTGGCTTGGGTTCTCGCTCTACAAAATTGTGTAGATTATTGTTTCTCTTGGCTTGCCGTCTGTGTAATCTTCCCTTCGTCATCCTCGTGGTTTACTATCTTCTCCAGTTTTCTTTGTTGTTTTCATGCCTTGCCGTTGCATGAGGGTTACACTTGCAGGCTGTTGAGTTTCTAATTTGCAAATCCTGTAGGTGACAGTGCTTCTACCAAAATATTCGTCGTTTTCATTGACATGTAAGAGTTTTGTTTTTGCTTCTATTTAAGTTGTAGTCGATAAAATGTTGTTACAAAGGCACATTAAATATTAGGTTAATTACTTACTGACAATGGTCTATTGAACTCCTTGGAGGTGCTCACCACTACATGCTTTCACGGTGAAGAAAACAAGCAATCAACCAATGAATGTCGTGGCTTGTGGATTTTTTTGGGGTAAGCCCCGTGGTCCATATGTTGAGTTTTCACCCTACTTGTAAGAGGATGGTCAATGGAATCAAACAGGGTTTTGGGGAAGCCTTCCTCGACTCGCCATAAGTTATATAGTTCGATTTTATAGGTTGTTTGTGGGTTTACCCAGTTTTGAACCTCGCTAGTCGATGGGTAGACTCGGTTTAACTGAGCAATGTATTTAGTTGGATGTTTGGCTTTACGGCATGGTTAAACTAATAGTTTTTTGTAAATACAATTCGGTCTTCAAGCTTGGTTTAGTTTATCAGATGTTTAATGTTGTACTCTATGTAAATTCAGGGTTTTACCCTTCTTGACTGTAAATGAAGTTTTATACTCTGTTTGAAATACTCTGTAAGGGTTTATAATTAAAGTTTTTAAGATTGATACTTACAGTCATAATGTAGTTCTTGCTTGTTTTTATTCAGAGTTATGAACTAGGGTTTAACCTGTGAAAACCCTCGTTTTGAAATAGATTATTCCAGTTTATAATAATTACACAGTCTTTATGCTTGTGTTGAAAGGACTGTGAGTAATTTATATTAACTTGGTTACTTAATGGTTACATAATTTAAATAAATTTGGTTTATTACTTCAATGTTTTGATATTTGTAAATGTAATAATTATAAGGGTTTTAACCGTGTCATTTACTTTTATAGATACATACTGTTAATAAAATGAAAAGACGCAGTTTCTTTTATAAGTACATTTTGTATATGTTGATCAGTGATGTATTTCATTTCTGTGTTTAAATTCAGTTGGTTCTTTAATAGTTTAAAAGAACTAACTTATGGTTTAACCTAGGTTACTAATGTATATAAGAATACAGATAAATTATGCTTAGAAACATGAGCTAGGGTTTATCCAATTTAATTTTTATAATGATGATTTATGTACTGCTATTTTGTTAAATTCGATTACTGTCACAAGATTTCTTCAGTTTGTTTAAAAGAATTACTAATTCATAAACAATAATGTTTATTGTTAATAATAATATTATTTGTATTAATAATAATATTGTTTGTACATACTGTATTCCTTTTAAGTTTATTTTACATAAATATATTATTAATAAAGACTGAGAACAATCTATAATAGTTGAGTTTATTTAATAAGATTATTTTGCAAGCTTGGTGAAAGAAATAAGAACTTTCATACCTGTCAATACTCCTTTACATATAATTTGTCTGTAAGTGTGTTAAGACAGTTCCTTATTAATAATATTTTATGCATAGGTTGCTACTTTCTTTTAGTTATTTTAACTCTAAGAGAAAGAATACTGTAAGAGTTATTAAGTTCGTATTTATTATATTCCTTATCTTAAATTAGTTTATCTTCAGAATTTAATTAGGTTACCAATACTTAGAGTTTAGATAGTTGCAGGTAAAAATAGCTATTATTATTAAGAAAAGATATAAACTAACAAAACCATATTTACATCTTTACTTAACATAAATAATAAGCATTTAACTGATATCTCTATTTCTTCTATTTCAGTGCAGATGTATAGTTTATAAAAGAAGGTGTTGTGTAAAAGAATGAATTACATACTTGAATATACTGCTACTAGTAAAATATTATGATCCTGTTCTTTTTCTAATATTCTTAATACACGGCCTAGTTCTAACAACAACCCTATGCAACAAATTAATATTGTTTCTAGAAAACAACTATCTACTAAAAGAAAAGATTTTAATACTCTGAAAAACATAAGTACTCTATTCATTTCAGATTCCTATCATACTTCATTCATTTTAAACATACTACCTGTTGTTACGGAGAGAAATTCCTATGGCTTGGGGTACCACAACAGACAGCTAGACTCCAGAAATCAATCTTTCCCAATATGCAATAGAAATAAAATGTCTAACACTAAAGGATTGAACCTCGTACCTTATTCCGGATGGTTGAAGTAGATCCCCGTTGAGCTTTCCAATCTTTAGCTTGAATTGATAAAATACTTCCTCAACAATAAGCAAACAATACAAGCATACTATATATCATGGTGTTAGATCTATTCTAGAATATATAATCAATAATGTAAAAGCATTTGACATATTCCAATGGATACAATATTCATTCAAATACACATTACTGGACAGGAAAAGATATTTCTATTAATATGAATCAAAGATTACAAGTGACAACCTCTGACGGCACGTCTGCGAACCAGAGAAACTGAATCCCCCACTTGGGCCTCCACCACCTCAATCCTCCATCACTTAGATAGCAAGCTCACTAGCAAAAGGCAAGCTTGGGAAGAACACAACAGTGCTCCAAGGGACAAAGGGATGCAAACTCAAGCATAAGTTCTAGCAACAATGGACTATAGTTTCGTTACTCTCAATTCTCTCTTCTGCTTTCAATGTCTCAAGGGGTTCCTTATATAGCTTTTAAAAGGGATACTGAAAGGTAAAATCCGTGCGATCTCAAGGCATATGGAAGGCCAGGAGTCATATGAGTCAGATCCAAGTCAAGGAACGCTCCAAAAGGATTTGGATTATGTACACATCCCGATGTATGCGACTATAGGGGTAATATCCGTGTATGTACGCGGTTATCGGGGTAAAAGCCGTGTATATAAATTTTCTTATGTTTTTAGGGATGATCAAGGACACATCAAAAGACAAAAAATAATCCATAGGGGCTAATGAGTCTACAGCGGGACAGGGGAAGTCCATACAATGTGTGATTCACCTAGTGTGGTGAAATCCGCTATAACAGATGCCCCCTAATGTATGAGATCAGAAGGGTTATACGATGGCCGAAATACATTATAAGTCCATCCCAGAAGTGGAGTGATGAAGGTACCCAAATGGAAGACCAGCCACCCAATCAGCATAATACCATAATACAACTCTGCATATAACTGCAAATATATATAGCAGTCCCGGATACATAAGAGTACAATGGCCATGAATAGGCATGAAACATGATAACACATATGTGGTCATCACCACGTACAATATACATAGATCAAAATCTCCATGATGAAGATATACAAAGGACCATGATCTCCACAAAGGCTGAAGATATACAATAGATCAAGATCTCCATAGTGGATGGAAATGTCTGACATATACTAAAACAAGTCACGAGAGCTGAAATCTCATGAACACTGGCACGATCAAGGAGGCAGCATATGATGGATGCCACCAATCTGGAAGTTCTTCTACACACACCGCTACAAGTACATGTCCTACTATGCGAATAGAGGTGTCGAGGTCGAACATAGTAGTCCATCGTCTGATTACCAGTCATTGATGTATACCGTTAACAGACATGAGATTACCCACCGATAATGAAAATGGGAATCAAGGTACTAGAGTGCAAACTAACAAGTGTGAATAAATGTGTTGAGGTTGAACACTTGAGAGAATCCATCGATCAGGGGACATTGATGTATTCCCAAAACTGCTGATGGCGAGAGAACTTGCCACTGATGACTACAAGTCTCAAGGCACTCAAAATGACTCTAGACTCCAATCCCAGAATAAATGATCTGAAGTCGATGGGATGAAATCCGCTGGAAGGAGGGAATTAGGGCATCCCCCATCATCCAACACGAGGTAGTCAGCAAGGCTGTATAATGTGGAAGGACTCGATCATAAGGTGCACGAACCAGTAACTGTACCAGGAATGGCCGACATGCAAAGTCAAGATAACTGAGGAATAGCCAACTCAGGTTTCAACTTCCTTCGAACAAGAGCATAACAGCGTATGGTGACTGAATGAAGGCAGCATAGACTCTATATACAAACTGGGACATCTATATGACGGAGGAGGCATCAATAGAGGCTCCATAGGGACTAGAAGCTTAACCAGTCGGTGGAGATAAACTCAGATAAACGAGTACAGCTCCTAAAGTCAAACTATAACCCAACCAATGGATGTGATATACAGTGCTATGTTCGAAAGCGACAGGACTCGACAGCTGCCAAAGATAATATCTTTTCTTGTCCGGATTTTTGGTTTTTTTATTTTTTTGGTCTTTTTCAGTTATTTGAAAAGCTTGAAAAAAGA
>LPNX011173756.1:77608-342608 GCA_001517045.1 Pseudotsuga menziesii
AATTCGAGATCACAGAAATCTCAAGTGGTAGAGTCATTGCAAAAGGAGTAGCGAATCATGCTTAAAAGGTATACATTTTTTCACACTTCCTACCTTACTCAAACCCCTCTGCTCTTCTCATTCATGCTAATGAAGCCAGCAAGCTGTGGCATAAAAGATTTGGCCATCTAAATTACAAGTATCTGTCTGATCTTAGTGAGAAATAAATGGTCATAGGGCTGCCCAAGATAAAATTTTCCAAAGGAGTCTGCCAAGGCTGTATCCTAGGAAAACAACTAGAGCATAAGTTTGAGAAAGCTAGTCATGAGAGAACCTCTGCACCCCTCGAGCTGATTCACAGTGATGTTGATGGCCCATTCCCTCATATGTCCATGAGTTAGGCCAAATATGCATTGACCTTTATTGATGATTTTTCCAGGTATTGTTGGGTTCACTTCATGAAACACAAGTCTGAAGTTTTTGGCCTATTCAAAGTCTTTAAGGCTTTGGTTGAAAACCAGCGTGGAAGGAAACTCAAGGTCCTCAGATATGACAATGGTGGTGAGTATGTCAAGTATGATTTTATCAACTATTGTGCAGATGCAGGTATTTAGATGCAGCATTCTATCCCCTACACACCACAGCAAAATGGTGTTGCTGAGAGGAAGAACAGATCACTGAAGGAGATGGCAAAATGCATGATGGAGGACAAAAATTTGCCACCAAAGTACTGGGCCGAAGCTATCAACTGTGCATCCTATATTCAGAATAGGGTGCCTCACAAATAGCTTGATGGCATGAATCCCTTCAAAGCATGGAGTGGGCACAAGCCAGATGTGACCCATTTCAGGATTTTTGGCTCAAAGGCATGGGCTAGAATCCCGACAGAGAAGAGGAAGGCTTTGCAGCCCCAAAGCCAAGAGTGTCTTTTTGTTGGATACTCTGAAGATTCAAAAGGGTACAAGTTAATAAAATCGAGCACAAACAAAGCCTTCATTGAAAGGTGTGTTCAGTTTGAAGAAGAACCCCTTGCAAAAGTGGAAATTGGTGAAGCTTCTTCACCACCTGAACCTCAAGAAGTAAGTAAAGAGTTTGTTGAACATGCTGATTCTGATTTGTTTGATGGAGATGAGTTTATTGTAGACCCAAACAGCCCCACAAGGCCTAAATGGGAATCCAAGACACTACATGCAGCAGGTGAGCTAGCTGGGGATCCCAATGACCCAAGGAGGACTAGATCTCAATTTGAGAGTGGTCTATGCATGAAGGATCCTATGTTTGCTGAAAAATGCTATTTGATGGTGGAGTCTGATCCTCAAACATATGAAGAAGCAGTAGGAGATCCAATATGGCAAGCTTCCATGAAGGAGGAGTTCAGTTCACTCCAGAAGAGCAACACATGGGAGCTAGTGGATCTTCCTCCAGGGAGAAAACTAGTGCAGTGTAAGTGGGTCTATAAGACCAAATTTGCTGCTGATGGTTCACCACTAAAGTACAAGTCTAGACTGGTAGCTAAAGGCTACTCACAGTTTCATGGCATCGATTACAATGAGACCTTTTCCCTAGTGGAAAAAATGGACTCCATCAGGCTAGCTCTAGCCATTGCAGCCTCAAGGAAATGGGAGGTACATCACATGGATGTAAAATGTGCCTTTCTGAATGGATATCTCACTGAGGAGATATATATGCAGCAGCCTCAAGGTTTTTCTACTAACCCTTCTCTTGTGTGCAGGTTGAGAAAGTCATTGTATGGGCTAAAGCAAGCCCCCAGGGCTTGGTATGCCAAGATAGATAGCTTCTTGCTATCTCTGAATTTTGTTCGGTGCAAATCAGATCCAAATGTCTATTTGAAGTCTGTTAATGGTTCATTAATGATCATTGTGTTATATGTTGATGACCTCCTCATTACAGGAAGCTCACAGGCTGAGATTGCTTCCTTAAAAGGAGCTATGAACCAAGCCTTCTCCATGACAGATTTGGGGCTCTTAAAGTCAATTTATGGGGCTTGAGATTGCTCAAACAAAAGCTAGAATAAAGGTGCACCAGTCCAAGTATGCCTTGGATTTGATGATCAAATTCAGAATGCAAGATTGCAAAGCAAGCAAAACTCCTTTCCTTTCAGGAGTGAAGCTGGAGGAAGATGATTCTCCACCGATGGTAAACAATACACTGTATAGACAATTGATTGGATGTTTATTGTATTTGACACATACTTGACCTGATCTTTGTTATGCAGTAAGTGTGGATTCTAGATTCATGGATCAGCCTGATGAGATCCATTGGAAAGTAGCCAAAAGGATCCTTAACTTTGTTCAGGGAACAAGGACACATGGGATCTTCTATAAGGAAAAATCTGATCTTGATTTGATTGGATTTACTGACATTGATTGGGAAGGTGATAGCACAGACAGAAAGTCCACTTCAGGGTATGTGTTCATGCTTGCAGAAGGGCCAATCAGCTGGTCAAGCAAGAAACAGAGTGCCATTGCACTCTCATCTACAGAAGCTGAGTACAGAGGAGTTGTTAATGCAGCAACTCAGTGTTTATGGTTGTAGGTTTTACTTGGAGAGTGTGGTTTCGAACCTGAGTACTCAACTACCATCTACTGTGATAACCAGAGTACCATTAGAATATGCAAAGATCCATTTTAGAAGCAGAGAACCAGACACATTGAGATTCACATGCACTACATCAGAGAGCTTGTGCATGATGGCACCATTCACCTACTCTTCTGTTCATCTTCAGAACAAGTAGCTGATATCTTCGCCAAAGCATTTTGTGAGAAGAACTTCAGCAATCTCAAATCACTGCTGGGGATTGCTGATCATGCTGTAAAGGCATGAGTGGAGACAATATTCTACAATTTTGTTTTATAGTCCATGTTTAAGGGAGGATTTTCCCAAGTTGGTTTTGCCTCTTTCCTTGTTTCATATGGACTTGCAGTATGTAAAAGGGTGACTAAGCCTTGTTTCTAGGCTCTATATTTTTTATTTATTACTCATAAAGTCAGGCTTAAGGGGGGGTTTTAGAATAATCAAACCCATAATATTACCCACTTAGACATTAATTCATTTATTTTTGTCTTATTTGCCTAGTTCATGAGTCCCACCATGTGCAAGTTGCTAATTGCCTATCCATAGAGGTCAAACTTGCCATCTTTGACTCATGTAGCACTTGGGAAAGCCTTAGGAATCAAATCTACTTTATTCCTGGCCTAGGCGCCCTTCTGCTTTTTCTGTTTTATTGCCTGCTTTTTCAGTGTTTTAAGGCACATAGGAAAGCAAGACTAGATGAGGTGAACTTGTTTTCTGCCCCTTTCATCCTCCACTCTTTCCTCCATGCAAAAGCATGTATGAGCTACTATTCCACCACTCATTAACTTTCCCATGTGCCCTTGCCAATTCGTGAGCCTCATGACAGATTTGGGATCAACTTTTTACACCTATGGGGGATTTGCCTATTTTGGGTAAGCCTGCTTTATGGTAGTTTTGGATGCCTCCTTATGCATTCGATATCTTGATGTATTCTATATATTCAACAACCTATTTTATTACAGGGTTGGCTATTGTACACTCAGTTAATATAATTTTGTGCTACAGCTCCATATTCAGTCTCCATTGTTAGCAATTTTGCATGATCAATTGATAATTGTTGTGGGTAAAATTAATCTACTGCTGGCCTGAATTTCTACATCCTGAAGATAGTACTTGAACCATAGGAGTATAAATCACCCAAGAAGCTGAGGCTGAGTGCTGAGTGTGATGGCTTGCACCATCCGCGAATCCTATGTAGGTGGAAGATTCCATTGACATCTGCCACACGAAATGGAAACTAATAACAAACCCGATCACGATAAACAAGACCTAAGTATGAAAAAAAGTTGTACAATAATATACAACAAGCAGCCTTGGATAAAGATCATGCATAGTATTTTTTGAGATAGAGCCCATTTCTAGGCTCCGCTAAGGCCATCCCTTCGTAATCCACTAACTCATAGGCACCCTTCTCTAATACACGCTTGACCACATAAGGACCACGCCACATAGGATTGAAATTCCCTGCCCCCAAGGGTTCTTTCGATTGATCCCACAAAAGGACCAAGTCTCCCTCATTAAACACTCTTGGACGGATAGACTTATCGTATTGGGCCTTTACGCGACGCTTATTAACCTCTAGAGTCACCAAGGCATCTCTACGCTGCTCATCGAGTTGCTCAAGGTGAACCAAACGCTCCTCCAAAGGCGAAGTGTCTGGTAAGAGTTCCACGGCTAACTTCAACGAAGGAATCTCGCATTCAACTGGTAATATCGACTCCACTCCATGTACAAGTTGATATGGAGAAAAACTAGTGGCAGTCTTAACCACGGTTTGATATGCCCACAAAGTAGGGTATAACATAATATGCCAATTCATCTTGCTTTGCGCGATGATTCGTTGGAGAATGGACTTAAGTGATTTATTCACAGCTTCAACCTGTCCATTCACTTGAGGATAGTAAGAAGAGGAGTGATCTTGCTTATACCCTAACTTGGATGCCAACTCTTCCATCATACGGTTCTGAAAGTGCGATCCATGGTCAGTGACAAGCTCTCTCGGAATCCTGAACCGAGTAATGATTTGGCTGAATACGAAGTGAGCGGTTGTCTCACCGTCGGATTTTACTGTAGGCATTGCCTCAGCCCATTTCATGAATTAATCAATAGCCACTATGATATGATGATGCCCCCCAGCCGAAGCTAGATTGCAATCCATAAAATCGAGCCCCCACTTGGTGAAGGGACCAGTGGTGATAATAGGGTGTAACAGTGCAGGTTTTGAGCGCATATTACATGTGAACACCTGGCAAGGGTGGAACCTCTTGACCGCTTCAATACAATCCTTGAAGATCGACGGCCAGAAATAACCCGCTCTCAAAATATTTTGAGCTGTAGAAAGCCCAAATAAATGACCACCACACGCCTTTCCGTGGAAATCATTAAGCACTACCTCAGCCTCATCATGAGTTAAACAATGTCGTAAAAGGGAATCTACTCCACGATGGTTCAAAGTATTGTCCACTATGATATATTTCTTAGAGACGTGACGTAATCGTCATCGTTCATCTCGCTAGAGGTGAGTAGGGGTCCTCTGTGTTTGTAGATATACTATGATATCCCCATACCATGGGTCAGTCATTGAGATTAACAAAATGTGTTCATCAACGAATGTATCTTCACATACCAACTCCTCGGCCTCGCTCGAAAAATATGATATGAGCTCTGCAAAGATTAAAGATTTCTTTGATTTTTCCGAAACAAATTCGAGATCAAACTCTTGCAGGATGACAATCCATTTATTATACTTTACCCAAATCATCCTATGTGTGAGGACGAATTGAAACAGATTGACATGGGCCACAACCAAGGTCTGGCGAAGGAGAATATAATGTCTCAAACGCTGCACCGCATGTACGGTAGCCAAGGCAAGCTTCTCGACATGAGAATACTGAATCTCTGCATCAATAAGGTTTCGGCTCAGATAATATATGACATGCTCCTGGCGTTCCTCATCCTCCTGAACCAAAACCATACCAATCATCTCTAAAGACGTGGCCACATATAATAGGAAATCATGGCTATAATCCAGAGGACTAATCACCGGGGTCGATGCTAGGGCTCGCTTAAGTGCATCGAAGGACTCCTGGGCTCGCTCATCCCATTCAAAGGGAGTATCCTTCTTCAGGAGACGCATGAAACCTCTATTCAAATTGGCAAAGTTGACAACAAATTTTCATAAGAAGTTTTCCATGCCTTGCAAACACTGAAGATGATGAATATTTCGTGGGGGAGACAACTGAAGTATTGCCTCAACCTTCAAAGGGTCGACTCTTATACCCTCTTTCGAAACGATGAATCCTAACAAACGACCCGACTTCACGCAAAAGATGCACTTATGAGGGTTTAATCTAACAGCATAGTGACGGCATCTTTCAAACACCAATCTCAAGTGATAAGAATGACGCATCCTCATGCGAGAATGAGCAGCGAGGTCATCCAAAAATACTTCAATAATAGACTTGAGATCGTGGAAGATCAAGGTCATCGCCCACTGAAATGTAGCTCCGGCGTTTTTAAGGCCGAAAGGCATTTTTCGATATGCAAATGTTCCCCAAGGACAAATAAATGCGGTCTTGTGTTGGTCCTCGGGTTTAATTTGGATCTGATTATACCTGGAAAAGCCGTCCATAAAGGAGAACACCTCGATACCCGGGTGTATACGCGGAAATCCCAGGGGAAACCATGTGTATACGCGACTGTAAGTGACAAACCCGTGTACAACAAGAAAAAGATACACAAATCCAAGGCAAACAGACAGCCTGAGACTAAATTCACACCAATCAGGCTCTACCAGACATACATGCCCCCATACCCGACACAGAACCAAGAGAGAGAGAGAAATTCAAACACGTTGAATGCCAAGAAATCAACCCCCAAAGGAAAACTATTAGGAACTCCCCAGCGGAGTTGCCATTTCAGTTACGGAGAGAAATTCCTATGGCTTGGGGTACCACAACAGACAGCTAGACTCCAGAAATCAATCTTTCCCAATATGCAATAGAAATAAAATGTCTAACACTAAAGGATCGAACCTCATACCTTATTCCGGACGGTTGAATTAGATCCCCGTTGAGCTTTCCAATCTTTAGCTTGAATTGATAAAATACTTCCTCAACAACAAGTAAATAATACAAGCATACTATATATCATGGTGTTAGATCTATATTAGCATATATAATCAATAATGTAAAATCATTTGACATATTCCAATGGATATAATATTCATTCAAATACACATTACTGGACAGGAAAAGATATTTCTATTAATATGAATCAGAGATTACAAGTGACAACCTCTGACAGCACGTCTGCGAACCGGAGAAACTGAATCCCCCACTTGGGCCTCCACCACCTCAATCCTCCATCACTTAGATAGCAAGCTCACTAGCAAAAGGCAAGCTTGGGAAGAACACAACAGTGCTCCAAGGGACAAAGGGATGCAGAATCAAGCATAAGTTCTGGCAACAATGGACTATAGTTTCGTTACTCTCAATTCTCTCTTCTGCTTTCAATGTCTCAAGGGGTTCCTTATATAGATTTTCAAAGGGATACTGAAAGGTCGAATCCATGCAATCTCAAGGCATATGGAAGGCCAGGAGTCATATGAGTTGGATCCAAGTCAAGGAATGCTCCAAAAGGATTTGGATTATGTACACATCCCGATGTACGCGACTATAGGGGTAATATCCGCATATGTACGTGGTTATCGGGGTAAAATCCGTGTATATCACTTTTATTATGTTTTTAGGGATGATCAAGGACACATCAAAAGACAAAAAGTAATCCATAGGGGCTAATGAGTCTGCAGCGAGACAGGGGAAGGCCATACAATGTGTGATTCACCTAGTGTGGTGAAATATGCTATAACACCTGTGCTAGAGTACGATCCGGTTTACTTCATATAGGTAAAAACACAGGTAGGATTATTTTTCATCAAAGAACAGATTTAGCATTAAAACAACAAAGAGATTTGAAACTTAACAGTTCACAACATAACATATAAATCATTCATTATTTGTTCATACTCAGATATAAAATTTAACACAGAAATTAAAAGATAGTAGAACCTCTTTTAAAAGCTGGATGACAACAGCGTTGGGAGGTTGTTCCTCCCTACCAAATCCTGGAGATCACTCAAACAATGACTTCTCAGGACCCTGGAGCCTATTCCTAGTCTCCCTGGCTAGGACTAGGTGGAGCAAACAACAAATTACTAGTCCAATGACTCAATACCAACTCTGCACACTGCAGCAAGATCTTTCAGCTAGAAAGATGTACTAGATCACTTCCTGCAGTTTACCTCTCAAACACATTCCTCAAAAATTCCCTTCCCAATGAATTCCTTGAGGTGCATTCACCTAAATGATTCTTCTCCTGGAATGAGCAGCCTCAACTCTCTTCAATGGGATTTTTTATTAATATTGCCTGGGTCTTTTTGGGTTAGTTGTCAGTAATTGAGCCACCTGCTCTGATCCCACTTTCTTGGAGGATCATGACCCAAAATGTAGGGAGGTTTCCACCTGCAACATTGAAAGTGTTTGAGGATGCTTCCACTTATCTATTTGCTCTCCACCTAGTCTCCTCCGCCAAATTGACCAGTAACACTCTTTTTAACAGCTCTCCCATGCTATTGGCTCCACTTTTAATTATTTAAAATTAAAATATTCATAATTACATTCCACATCCTTGACTCTGCTGAGTCATTAGTTACAACTTTAACATAATGTCTTGAAATAAAATCAAATAAGACAATATTATTTTGCAAAATTGGGGCATGTGACAGTTATTATAGCCAAGGCCATGGTATTTATAGCAATTATCCTTATATGAACCAAAACTATTCGGGAGCATGGAATAGACTGTCTTACCCTAGGCTCCCTTTCCTCGTAACATTGAACTAACCTGGCTTATCAAAACTTATGAACGATCCGGTATCTCATGACCCAGCCTGGCCGGCTGTCCCTAACAAGCTTCCTTCAGACATTCCCAAGTTTGAGGGTAAATCTGGAGAATATCCTAGTGAGCATGTCACTACTTTTCACCTTTGGTTCTCTTCCAATTCCTTTCATGAGGATTCAATCTGTTTGAGGCTATTTCAACGCACCCTCACTAGGCCTGGAGAGAAATGGTATATAGAGTTACCAAGGGGGGCATACATTTTATTTAATGACTTTTCCATGACTTTTCTCAATCAATTTCGCTACCTGTACGTTACAACGTTGGTACTGAACTCGTGTCGACATTTTGACAAGATAAAGCCACACATATCTCGGATCATATTCAAGAGTGGCGTAGATGGAAGCGGTTGATTAAATCCTGTATACCACTAGAATTTCTCCTTGAGTGGTTCCTCAAGTCGTTGTTACCTTACATCGCGAAGGATGTTTCTACATCCGAAGTCCAAAATGAGGAACAAGCAATCTTTAGGGCACAAGAGTTGGATTTTGATCTACGCTCAGTCCAGACTTTTGTATGAGATTATACCTAATGCTTCGCGATCTAGTTTCGATTGCAAGATCAAGCCTAGGCCACATGCCAATGGAATTGTGGGCTGTATAAGTACAAAACTTATGGATTTGGTTGTGAAACAAGTGATCCAATTGTCAATTAATCAATCTGTGTCGGGAAAAGCCATGGCTTCGTCTCAACCTACCCAAATAGTGAGTGTACTTTTCATGCAATCGTTGGACCAGAAGAGCAACCAACAACTTGGAAGGAATAAGAAAAAATAAAAAAATAATCATAAGGGTGGGAACAAGAACAAAAATGCTAATTATAATGACAAGAACACTCGTAATGTTGGGGGGGACAAGCAAACAAAACGTAAGGTAAATTTTCCTTGCAAGTTATTTAAGGAGGACCACCTCACTCACTTGTGCCCTCATATGGAATATGCCTTGAGGTTCGTAGCACAGGGCCCAGTCGTGCTAACTAATCCTTTACCCAACAATCAAAATATGAACTCGAGGACCATTGATCCTCATTATGCATCAGGTGGACATCAAAATCTGTCAGAGGCCAATACTAGTCATGGTTGTGTCAACATGGTGTGCGCTACTAAGGTTGTGACTCATGCGAAGGATTATGGTTCGTCACAACCGGACCTTGGAAAGGAACCCGCTCCACTTGAGAGCCGAAAACCTATGGATAAACCTAAATTTTCACCTCGCATTCCTAAGGGAGTACTAAAGCATTCAGGCCACAATCCTAATGCCCGAGCCACCCATAACTATTCTTTTGTCAAGGATTTGGGCCAAACTACTTGTGCGATGTCCGCACTTGAAGTACTTCAGACTTGTCCTTCGCAGAGGAGAGCCTCGCTTTCTCCTCTTGGGGTTGATGATGATAACTCTTCTTCCATTTTCAAATTTGAAACCATGGGAATATATCCTCGCTTGCCTTACTACATGTCTCTTTTGATTCATGTAGAATGTCTTAATATGACCGTCAAATGCATTGTGATTGATGAAGGCGCTGCTGCTTCCGTGATGTCTTTGTTATGTTGGGAGGGTTTGGGTTCTCCTGAGTTGTCTCAATCTGCTACTATGTTGATGGCTTTTGATGGTATATAATTTCAGCCGCACAAGATTCTTCCTTCTCTTAAGGTCCAATTGGGAGGGAAGACCATCGCGATCGAGGTTGAGGTGGTTGATGCGCCCCTTGACTACAATATTTTGCTGGGATAGAATTGGATGTATAGTATGCAAGTCATAGCCTCTTCTCTCTTTCAAGTGGTATGCTTTCCATTTAATGGGAATATCGTTATGATTTATCATATGTAATTTCGTAATCCGAGTGTTAATGCATCATCAGGAACTTCTATCCTGATTATCGATCATTCTTAGCCAGCAACTGGGACTGTGTATGTGGGTATGTATCCATCTCTTATGGGAACCTTTAGTTGTCCTGCACCCATTCTTATGATCGGATATAGTTTTGGTGGGGATTCATCCTTGTTGAATTCGGTGTCTTTGTGCACTACCCATATGGAAGATCCTTGGATTCTTCCTTCACTGATTCCTTCGATTGGACCTATAGAAATGGATGTGCCATTTCTTGCAACGATGGTAGCGTATAAAGAAAATATTGGTCAAGTTGTAGAGCCTAGTCCTTCCTCTTCGCAAACAAAGAAGGAGGACCCATATGTGCTGCCTGTATGGGCAGTTGGGTCCTCTCATGCACATGATTGCCTTGATGATTTTTTTCCATCGGATGAAGCCATAATTGAAGCCATGTCTGGGGTTGAGACACATTTGGAAGAATTACATCATTGATCATATTTTCTTCTTGAACTCGACCGTATGGAGCGTGATGACTTTAGGGAGATTCTTAGTGAGAAGAGTGGTAGTACCGTGGTTCCATTGAGCTCTCCTAGTCAGATGGCTGATGGGAACATGGCGAATTTATCACCTACTATTCCTATCAATATTTCTTGTGATCTTGGGAAAGTTGAGAATGTCTACATTGGGGAAATTTGTTCCCCTTATGAGATCGAGGAGTATACCGAGCTATTTAAAGAGTTTCGTGACATATTTGCTTGGTCATACAAGGAAATGCCAGGTATTTACCCTAGTATTGTCGAACATGAGATTAATACTTATCCGAATGCGAAGCCAATTCAACAACGTTTGTGTGTGGTGAATCCTAGAAAAGTACCTACCATTAAGGCTGAAATAGAGAAACCGTTAAAAGCCGGTTTTAACTATCCCATTCCCCTGATGGAGTGGGTTTCAAATCATGTTCTAGTTGATAAGAAGCAAGGAGTGATCCGTATATGCACTGATTTACATGATTTAAATCGTGCTTGTCCTAAGGCTAATTTTCCCACACCATTTATTGATCAGATTTTGGATGAGTGTGCAGGAAGCGAGGTATTCTCCTTCATGGATGGTTTTTCCGGATATAATTAGATTCAGATCAAACCCAAGGATCAACATAAGACTGCATTTATTTGTTCTTGGGGTACTTTTTCATATCAAAAGATGCCTTTCGGCCTTAAAAATGCTAGAGCTACTTTTCAGCAGGCTATGACCTTAATTTTTCATAATCTCAAATGATTATCGAAGTGTATATGGATGACCTTGCTGCTCATTCTCATTTGAGAGTGCATCATCCACACCATTTGAGATTAGTATTCGAAAGATGTATTCATTACCAGGTTCGGTTAAATCCTCATAAGTGCATATTTTGCATGACTGTTGGTCACTTGCTAGGGTTCATCATATCGAGGGAGGGTATAAGAGTTGATCCCTTAAAGGTTTAGGCAATACTTCAATTGTCTCCCCCGCGTAATATTAAACATCTTCAGTGTTTGCAAGGTATGGAAAATTTCTTGTGAAGATTCGTAGTTAATTTTTCCAATTTGACTAAAGGATTTATACGTCTTTTAAAGAAGGAAACTCCTTTTTGCTGGGATGAGTGAGCCCAAGATTCCTTTGATGCTCTTAAGCAAGCCTTAGCATCGGCCCCCATGCTTAGTCCACCTGACTATAGTTTCTATTTCTTGATTTATGTGGCCACGTCCATGGAGACGGTTGGTATGGTTTTGGTTCAGGAGGATGAGGATCTCCACAAGCATGTCATATATTATTTGGGCTGAAACCTTATTGATGCAGAAATCCATTATTCCCATGTGGAGAAGCTTTCCTTGGTCACTGTTCATGTGGTTCAAAGATTGAGACATTACATTCTCCTTCACCAAACCTTGGTTGTAGCTCATATCAATTCGTTTTACTTCGTCCTCACTCAAAGGATGATTGGGGGAAAATACAATAAATGGATTTTTATTTTACAAGAGTTTGATCTCGAATTCATTTCAGTGAAATCGAAGAAATAATTGATCTTTGTGGAGCTCATATCTAATTTTCTAAGTGTGGAGGAGGAAGAGGTTTATGAGGATACATTTGTCGATGAGCATATTTTCCTAATCTCAACTTTGGACCCATGTTACGGGGATATCATTGTGTATTTGAAAATGTTGAAGGTCCCTACTCACCTTTCATGGGATGAGCAATGACGATTACATCATGTATCTAAGAACTACCTTATAGTGGATAAAACTTTGTACCGCCATGGGGTAGATTCCATTTTACGTCGTTTTTTAACCCATGATTAGGCTGAGGTTGTGCTAAATGATTTCCATGGAGGTGCATGTGGTGGTCATTTATCTAGGCTTTCTACAGCCCAAAAAATCTTGAGAGTAGGATATTTTTGGGCGTCGATATTCAAATATTGTGTTAATGCAGTCAAGAAGTGTCACCCTTGCCAGGTGTTTGCACGCAATATGTGCTTGCATCCATCCCAGTTACATCCTGTTGTCATCACCAGTGCCTTCTCCAAGTGGGGGATTGACTTTATGGATTGCAACCTAGCTCCAGCTGGGGGGCATCATCACATTATAGTGGCTGCCGATTATTTCATGAAATAGGCAGAGGCTATGCCCATGGTTAAATCCGACGGTGAGACAGCTGCGCATTTCATTTTCAACCAAATCATTACTCGGTTCGAAATTCCGAAAGAGCTTGTCACTGACCATGGTAGGCACTTTCAGAATAGAATGATGGAAGACTTGGATTCAAAGTTAGGGTATAAGTAGGAGCACTCCTCTTCTTATTACCCTCAAGCAAATGGACAGGTTGAAGCAGTGAATAAATCACTTAAGTCCATTCTCCAATGAACCATCACACAAAGCAAGATGAATCGGCATATCATTTTATATCCTACTTTGTGGGCCTATAGAATCGTGGTTAAGACTGCCACCAATTTCTCTCCATATCAGCTTGTACATGGGGTGGAGTCTGTCTTGCCGGTTGAATGCGAAATCCCTTCGCTGAAGCTAGCTATAGATATTTTACCAGACACTTCCACATTGGAAGAACATTTGGTCCACTTAGAGAATCTTGATGAGCAACACCGAGATGCCTTAGTGGTTCTAGAAGTAAATAAGCGTCATGTCAAGGTCCAATATGACAAGTCTATCCATCCGAGGAAGTTTACTGAAGGTGATTTGGTCCCTTTTTGGGATTAAGCTAAATAACCCTTGGGGGCAGGGAAGTTTAATCCCATGTGGCATGGTCCTTATGTGGTCAAACATGTGTTAGAGAAAGGTTCCTATGAGTTACTGGATTATGAAGGGACAGCCTTGGCGAAGCCTAGAAATGGGCTCTATCTTAAAAAATGCTATGCATGATCTTCAGCCAAGGATTATTGTTGTATATTATTGTACATTTTTTGAGTTCCATAATTAGGTTTTCTTATGGTGATCGAGTTTGTTGATTAGTTTCTGTTTCTTATGGTAGATGTCGATGGAGTCTTCCATTTACATAGGAATCACCGATGGTGCTAGCCGTCACACTCAAAACTCAGCTTCGGCTTCTTGGGTGATTTATACTCCTACAGGTCAAGTATTGTCTTTAGGAGGCGTATGTTTACGGCCTTCTTCGAACAATGTTGCTGAAGATAGTGTCGTTATTGAGTTATTGCATGATGCCATTTCACATGGTGTTCTTTCTCTTGAGGTATTTCTTGATTCGCAGTTAGTGGTTTCACAACTTAATGGCTCATATCGTATTAGGGATCCAATATTCTTACGAAGATTCTTACATGTGATATTGCTAGAACAACAATTTGAGAATATAACATACATTCATGTTTCAATAATTTTTAATCAAGTTTCCGACTCAAATGCTAACTATGTGTTATATTGGCATTTTTTTTAATAGACCATAAGCATATCACAAATAAACATTTGTGCACATGTTACAACTGATTTTACCACACATGGTAGATCACACCTTTATTGCCTTCCCTGTCTCTTTGCAGACTCTTTAGACCCTATGGACCATTTTTGTACATTTGACGTTTCCAAGATCATCCCTAAAAACATGCATTATTTGCTATACGCGACTTTTAAACATATTCTCATGTATATACATGGATTTGATCCTTAAACCTGCGTAAATAGACATGTGTGCAAAAGGACAAATAGTTTTGGAGTTTTCCTTGATGTGGATTCGAGTCACTTGTCTCTTGGCCTTCCATATGCCTTGAGATCGCTTGGATTTGACCTTCCATTACCTGATTGAAGCACTATATAAGAAACCCTTTGGATACATTGAAAGGAGAGGAATTGAAGAGCAAGAAAATTATAGTCCATTGTTTCTAGAGCTTATACTTGAGTCTGCATCCCTTTGTCCATTGGAGAAATTTATGTTCTTCCCAAGCTTTCCTTTGCTTGTGAGTTTTCTATCGAGAGATGGAGGATTGAAGTGGTGGAGGCCCAGGTGGAGGACTCAGTTTCTCTGATTTGCAGACATGCCGACAGAGGTTGTCACTATTGTAATATTTGATTTATATTAATAGAAATATTTTTTCCTGTCCAGTAATGTGTATTTAAATGAGTATTGAATCCATGGATTCTTTTAAATGCTTATATGTTATTGATTATATATGCTAGAGTAGGTCTAATACAATTATACATAGCATGCTTGTCTTGTTTGCTGAATGTTGAGAGAGAAAATTATCAATATAAGCGAGAGTGGAAAAGCTCAACGGGGATCTACATCAACCATCCAGAATAAGGTATGTTTTGAGATCCTTCAGTGTTAGATGTTTGGTTTCTCTTGCATATAGGAAAGGATTGATTTTAATAGTTACTCTGTCTCTTTTGGTACCTCAATCCATAGGAAGTTTTCTCTGTAAAAGAATTGGTGACCATGCTAGGGACGTTCTTTGTTTTTCTTTGGGGTTTGGGGGCACAATGTGCTTGATATTCTTGACTTGCTCTTTGTTTCTCCTTGTTTCTATGTTGTATTTTATAGTACGTTCATCCATTGACACTCCCCTTTATTGGTTTGACCCTTGGCCTTATTTTTACCATTGTCTTCTCTGTATACTCAGTTTTTGGGCCAAAAGTTGTGTACATAGGTAGATTTTTGGCCAAAATTCGCGTTTACATTCAGGTTTTTGGCCAAAATCCATGTATACATGCAGATTTTTGGCCAAAAGTCACGTACATATGCAGCTATTCTTTAAACAGTCGTGTACATCCTCCCTTTTGGTGAGTTTGATGTTGTGGGAAGTTGTTGGGTGGGTTGTGAGTGTGGTTGGGTCTTCCTTGGTTCTGATGTTGTCTGTTGGATGCTTCTTTTGTGACCAGAAATCTCCTTTTCAATGATTTTTCTTTGAAAGTTGTTTTAGTCATTTATCGTTTTTGTTTTGCCATTAGTGCATTACTCTTTTTTGTCTCAGTGTCTTGTTGGGCTTGTGTTTTATACTTGCTGCAGAGACTGGGAGTTTTAGATGACTTTTATTGCAATTTTCATTCTTTTATATTGAAAAATACAAAGTAGTTGCACTCGTAGTTTCATCTTAGATATGGATTTGAGGAGGTACTTGCATTGGATTTCTTGGATGAGAGTTGTATTTAGGATTTCATATAAGAAGGATTGCATTGACATCGAAGGAATGATTTTTTATGCATCTCATGTAGTGGCATACCTTGTTTTTCATTTGACAAAGATTGCACTTAGCATTGTTTGTTATGGTGTGCATATTTATTTCACTGTTGATTCATAACATCATTAGTTGCACAGCCATTTCCCTTTGAGTAATTATATCCAATTAAAATCAACACATAATAAAATGAATTACACTCTTTTCCTTTTTAGGGTGCACCAATAAGACTAGGTTTTAGGGTCTTGGAATAGTTCATTGTGAGTAAATTCTCCAAGACCACTAAACAAAACATTTATGTGTCTGTCCAGGTGAGAGTGTGAAATTATTTTATATAATTAGTGTTCTCAGGATCCTCCTCTTACAAGGGAGTTAAGCATGAGGTAGTGTGAGTATTTATTGATTGGGATGACCCCTGGTCATAACTGAGTAGCACTGAAGATATTTCCCAGATTGTATTCGTATCTGGGGGCTCTTTCGAGAGTTTCGGGCTTTCCTACCCTGCCCATATGGTCAATTCTCTCATGTGACTGTCTGCTTGAGAATCGATTATTGTGAGGTGACCTTAGTTTCCTTACCTAGGTTATCAAGGGGGTATTTGCAGAGGTTATTATGCAGGTATCCTAGCCAAGTAGGGGTCGGACAGCATAGTTGCTATATGCATTGAAGGTAAGGGCCACTATAATTGGTTACATACCTCCACTTGTATTGTATGCGAGTCTCGAGCCTCTCCTAGGTGAAATATACTTGCTACATTTAGGATATTAGACATCCTCCCCTTAGTTTGCTTGTATTTTGGCTGTATATTTTCTTAGGAGTGTGTTCTTTGTGCGCTAGTTGGCCTTTGGTATCGCGGTTACTTGAGTATATTTATGCTTTCTTGAGTTTGGGTCCTTTTATCCTTGGCATGCCTGGTATCCTATCACCCGTCCTTGGTCCTAGTACTGACCCTGGTGTCGTACTTGGGGGCATCAAATCCCTTTACCCTACTCATAGATTTGGGAGTGGTCACATTTTTCCCTCTACTCCATTTGTGGAGGATGTTGAATCCCTTCTCTCGGTCTTTACATCGGTGGTCACCCTCGCAAGGGTGGTAGTGGATGCATGAATGTTGGGTCTACACCTTACTTTCCTTTTTATGTCCCATCATTCATCATGTTGTTTCCTTTGGGTTTAGTTGTCATGATCATTCCTCCCTATATCCTATAGTTTCAATTCTTTATTGACTATTTTGGGTTGTTTTGGACTAATATGGTTGTCATGTAGGGTCCAGTTTTTTTACACTCTCTCCGAGGTTTCGACCTGTTCATTCCTATCACATGTATTATGTCTAAAATGACATATAGGTTAGAATTTCACATCCTCTTGCATTTTGCATGACCTTATGACTGTTTCATTTTAACCTTAGGTACGAACCCATTCCATGGTATCATGGAACCTTCATGCTGTTGTTAGAAGTGGTACTATGTGAATGGAAGAGCTTTCCTATACATGGGTGTCCTAGTTAGCTCCCCTTTGCATTTGGTACCCATGCTGTGAGTCCTCTCTTAGGTCCAGGAGTCATTTGTATAGTACTACCATGACTTTGAGCAAGAGCTTCATACTCCTCTTGAACTTTATGTTGGCCATTTACTCGAGACTCCCTTGAATATGTCAAGTTCTAATTGCATTATCATGAGTTTCACTTGCCCTATTGAGCCTTATGCTGGTTTCCCTAACTTTGATTATCAGCCATATAGCCCGAGCTTGTCTCATGTCTAGCCAAGCAGAGCCATTTTATATATCTTTTACAGCTTGATTCCCCATTTTTACCAGGAGGGGACTTTCCCCTGAGTTTTGTTATCCTACACATGTGTCCTTGCATTGAGCATAGGTATGTTTCGCTGCTTGGAACTAGTTTGTTTACCACTTGACACTCGTCTCCTCCTAGTATGTAACTATAAAGCACTTTTATTCTTTTTCAAGCTTTTCAAAATATTTGAAAAAGTCCAAAAAAAAATCAAAAAGCCGGACAAGAAAAGATGTTATATTTGGCAGCAGTCGAGTCATGTCGCCTTATAACAGAGCACTGTATATCACATCTGTTGGTTGGGTTAATAGTTTGAATTTAGGAGTTGTAATTATTTCTCTGATTTTATCTCCATCGACTGGTTAAGCTTCCAGTCACTATAGAGCCTCTGTCGATGCCTCCTATGTCACAGAGATGTTCTAGTTTTGTATATCAAGTCTATGCTACCTACATTTAGTCACCATTCACCTTTATTCTCTTATTCAAAGGAATTTTAAACCTGAGTCGACCATTCCTCAGTTCTCTTGACTTTGCATGTCGGCCATTCCCGGTACTGATATTGGTTCGTGCACTTTATGACTGACTCCTTCCACATTATACAGCCTTTCTAAGTACCTTGTGTTTGATGACGAGGGATGAATTAATTCCCTCCTTCCAACGGATTTCATCTTGTTGACTTCATATCATTTATTCTAGGATAGGAATCTAGAGTCATTTTTGAGTGCCTTAAGACTTGAATTCATCAGTGGAAGGTTCTCTCACCATCGACAGTTTTTGGAATACATCAATGGCCCCTGATTGATGGATCCTCTCAAGTGTTTGACCTTAACACATTTTTTCACACTTGTTAGTTTGCACTCTAGTACCTTGATTCCCATTTTCATTATCGGTGGGTGATCTCACGTCTATTAATGGTATACATCAATGACCGGTAATCAGACGATGGAATATAACTATGTTCGACCTCGACACCTCTATTCACATAGTAGGACATGTACTCATAGCATATTATGTAGAAGACCTTCTAGATTGGTGGCATTTCATATATGCTACCTCCTTGATCGTGCCAGTTTTCATGAGATTTCAGCTCTCACGACTTGATTCCAGTATATGTTAGATGTTTCTAGCCATTATGGAGATCTTGATCCATTATATATCTTTAGCTCTCATGGAGATCATGATCCTTTGTATATATTCATCATGGAGATTTTGATCTATCTATATTGTACATGGCAATGACCACACATGTCATATTTTGTATCATGCCTATTCATGGCCATTGTACTCTTATGTATCCGGGACTGCTATATCTACTTGTAGTTATGTGCAGAGTTTCATCATTGTATTATACTATTGGATGGCTAGCTCTTCCACCAGGCTCTTCATCAATCCACTTCTGGGATGGACTTATAATGTATTTCGGCCATCGTATCATCCCTTTGACCTCACACATTAGGGGGCATCTCTTACAACTGATTTTACCATACATGGTGGATCACACCTTTATGGCCTTCCCTGCCCCTTTGCAGACTCTTTAGACCCCATGGACCATTTTTGTACCATTGATGTTTCCAATATCATCCCTAAAATCATGCATTATTTGCTATACGTGACTTTTAAACCTATTCTCGTGTATATACGTGGATTTGACCCTTAAAACCACATACATCGGGATGTGTGCAAAAGGCCAAATAGTTTTGGAGTTTTCCTTGATGTGGATCCAAGTCACTTGTCTCTTGGCCTTTCATATGCCTTGAGATCACTCAGATTTGACCTTCTATGACCCCATTGAACCACTATATAAGGAACCCTTTGGATACATTGAAAGGAGAGCAATTGAAGAGCAAGAAAACTATAGTCCATTGTTGCCGGAGCTTATACTTGAGTCTGCATCCCTTTGTCCCTTGGAGCACTTTGTGTTCTTCCCAAGCTTTCCTTTGCTTGTTATCTTACTATCAAGAGATGGAGGATTGAAGTGGTAGAGGCCGAGGTGGAGGACTTAGTTTCTCCGATTCGCAAACGTGCCGATAGAGGTTGTCACTATTGTAATCTCTGATTTATATTAATAGAAATATCTTTTCCTTCCCAATAATGTGGATTTAAATGAGTATTGAATCCATGGATGCTTTTAAATGATTATATGTTATTGATTATATATGCTAGAGTAGGTCTAACACAATTATGCATAGCATGCTTGTCTTGTTTGTTGAATGTTGAGAGAGCAAATTATCAATACAAGCGAGAGTGGAAAAGCTCAACGGGGATCTACATCAACCGTCCGGAATAAGGTATGTTTTGAGATCCTTTAGTGTTAGATGTTTGGTTTCTCTTGCATATAGGAAAGGATTGATTTCTGCAGTTACTCTGTCTATTGCGGTACCCCAAGCCATAGGAAATTTTCTTTGTAACATCACACATGTAAATAAATAAAATCGGTCATCATAAAAGTTTTTCATTAACATCTAAAAAGTGACGTCATAATACATAAGTGTCATAATACAAAATTGGGGCTTCCGAGCCACCAAAATACAATACACGGTCATACAAAAAGAAATACTCTCAGGTCTCTAAGCCTAAGGAGGAGGAGGGGGGTTCTGATCATTGTAGCACACTACGGCTCTAGCTAGCCATCGAAATAATCAAACCCATGCCCGTGGTACTTTGACCACCTGGAGCTGCATGGCCTCAGGAAAGTCCTTGACTTGCACCATGGGTACCTTTTGTGTCAAGCATATGAAGATTGTGTGAATGATTTGGAGCGTCTGCTCTGCATCCACACCCATGATATCGTCTCCTCTTCCCCTCTGCCTATGACGAGAGAAACCATCCGGTCGCCATGGTCCAACATCTGCATACACATGACAGATTGTCACTATGTGTCGACACACCAAAACATGTCTTTTGAGTCAATATATCAAAAAACACAACAAATTTAATAATTCAAAAAACTTAAAAAGTGGGTTTGGGATTCGTTACTTATGTCACCATGTGCTGCTCCTGGTGGTAGGGGCATGTCTGGATCTCCACGGAATTCTATCCCTGCATAGGGATAGTCATTGATGGCAATGATTTGCCTTCGCCACCATGGAAATAAGTGCACTCTAGGGATTATCCGTGGTACACGCTCAAAGAAGAACGTGCTCAGTATGCTACCGAAACCGAAGTTTCTCATGTTTCCCATATTGTATTCATCGAGCTGCTATTTCATGTTGCTTAATAGTGCAGTGCTCTAGTCATACACTATGGGTCTCATACAATCCACCGCATAGAACAACAGTGTCCAAGAGGCCTAGTGGAGTGAAGCTAATATGACTATCCTGCCTAATGCCAATAGTATGTCATTCAGTCCAAAAACTTGGATCGAGTTTGTCAGGATTTGACTCCCAACATTTTCTATGTCCGGAAAGTAGTACACTGCAATGTACTCATCAATAGTCAATCCACCTCCTCGCCCACGAGATCGGATATTTACCACCTCTCTTCGTTGGGATAATCCAGTGATAAAGTATATGTCCTCAACTTCTATGCTGAGAGACATCCCGTCAATGTGAAAAGGATGAGAGTCTGGATCCCAGTAATACACTAGCATCTGGAGGAGTCTTGGTTTGGCCCTCAAGCTTCCAAGACACCAAAACTTATACAAACCACATGCACGTAATGCTTGTTGGGCCATTAAATCACCTTGCACGACCTCTTCCACATCACCATGTTCCCTCTCCCTCCACTCTAATACCATCCTGCACAAAAAACAAGAGTTTTTATTATTATTTTCCCTTGAAAACCTCATTTGCAGCCTCATACATGACTATTTTCAAAACAGCTGCATATGTACGCAGGTTTGGGCATTTTTTCCACGTATGGAAAGCCCTATATGTAGAAAAAACCCCGATACCCGCATGGGCCGAAACGCACAATTTAGGATGGCTTAAAAAATTAAATGGACCATGAAAACTTAAAAAAATTGCATGAAATAGGAAGAGGAGGACATGAGGAGTTACCTAGATCAAACAGTGTCGAATTTCACCGGACGATGCTCCCAGAATCCGCGTTGGAAGTTTTGAGCTCAAATGGGTAAAAATTTCAAAAGATATGTAATTTTTAAATTTTTTACTATTTATAGAAAATTTTTGAAATTTTTTACCCACTTTCTATAGTTTTGACCATTTCTAACCATTTTGGACCATTTTGGACAAATTTAATGATGTAGGAGTCCGTTTTTAGCACAGTTTGACCGTGGATTTGACTCATTTGTGTCGATTTCAGGTATTATGTCTAAACTAGCATATAGGTTAGGTCTCACATCTTTTTGCACTTTGCATAGCGTTATGACCATTTCATTATAACCTTAGGTACAAACCCATTCTATTTTTTCACAGAACCTTCTTGTTGATTTTAGAAGTGACATGATGTGAATGGTAGAGCTTGACCATACAGGGCTTCCCTAGTTAGCTCCTGTTTTGCATTTGGTGCCCATGCCGACATTTTTCCTTTAGGGTGGGGGAGTTCTTTGTATAGTACCGCCATGACTTTGTGCAAGAGCCTCATACTCCTCTTGATCTTTTTGTTGGCCTTTCCCCCAGGACTCCCTTATCTCAAGTTGTAATTGCATTATCATGAGTTTTGCTTTCCTTACTAAGCCTTATGCCGGCTTCCTTGACTTTGATTATCAGCCATATAGCCCGATCTTGTCTCATGTCTAGCCATGTTGAGCCATTTTACATATCTTTTGTAACTTGATTCCCCATTTTTACTAGAAGGGGACTTTCCCTCGAGTGTCGTTATCCTACACATGTTTCCTTGCATTGAGCATATGTATGTTCCGCTGCTTGGAACTAGTTTGTTTTCCCCTTGACACTTGTCTCCTCCTAGTTTGTAACTATAAATCACTTTCATTCTTTTTCAATCTTTTCAAAATATTTGAAAAAGTACACAAAAAAAAACCAAAAAGACAAACAGGAAAAGATGTTATCTTTGGCAGTAGTCGAGTCGTGTCACCTTCGAACAGGGAACTATATATCACATCTATCGGTTGGGTTAATAGTTTGAATTTTGGAGTTGTACTAGTTTCTCTAAGTTTATCTCCACCAACTGGTTAAGCTTCTAGTCCCTATGGATCCTCTGTCGATGCCTCCTGTGTCGTAGAGATGTCCCAATTTTGTATATTGAGTCTATTCTTCCTACATTTAGTCACCATTCGCCTTTATTCTCTTGTTCAAAGTAATTTGAAGCCTGAGTCGGCCATTCCTCAGTTTTCTTAAATTTGCATGTCATCCATTCCTAGTACTATTAGTGGTTCGTGCACATTATGATCAAGTTCTTCCACATTATAAAACTTTTATGAGTAGCTCATGTTAGATGATGGAGGATGCCTTAATGCCCTCCTTCCTACAGATTTCATCCCATCGACTTCAGATCATTTATTCTAGGATAGGTTCTAGAGTCATTTGAGTGCCTTAAGACTTATAGTCATCAGTGATAGGTTCTCTCACCATCGACAGTTTTGGGAATACATTAATGTCCCCTGATCGATGGATTATTTCAAGTGTTTGACCTCAACACATTTATTCACACTTGTTAGATTGCACTCTAGTACCTTGATTCCCATTTTCATTATTGGTGGGTGATCTCGCATCTGTTAACGGTATACATAATTGACCAGTAATCAGACGATGGACTACTATGTTCGACCTCGGCACCTTTATTCACATAGTAGGACATGTACTTGTAGTGGTTTGTGTAGAAGACTTTCCATATTGGTGGCGTTTCTAATATGCTACCTCCTTGATCCTGCCGGTGTTCATGAGATTTCAGCTCTCGTAACTTTATTCCAGTGAATGTCAGATATCTTCAACCATTATGGAGATCTTGATCCATTGTATATCTTAAAATTTCATGGAGATCATGATCCTTTTTATATCTTCATCATGGATATTCTGATCTATCTATATTGTATGTCGCGATGACCACACATGTCATATTTTGTATCATGCCTATTCATGGCCATTGTACTCTTATGTATCTGAGACTGTTGTATGTACTTGTAGTTAGATGCAGAGAAATTTGTACTATATTGTTGGATGGCTGGTTCTTCCACCTGGCTCTTCATCACTCCACTTCTGGGATGGACTTATAATTTATTTCGACCATCATATCACCCCTCTAACCTCACACATTAGGGGACATCTGTTACAGCTGATTTTACCACACATGGTAGATCACACATTTATGGCCTTCCCTATCCCTCTGCAGACTCTTTGGACCCCATGGACTATTTTTGTACCTTTGATGTTTCCAAGATCATCCCTAAAAATGCCTGTTATTTTCCATACGTGACTTTTAAACCCATTCTCACATATATACGTGGATATAACCCTTAAACCCTCGTACATCGAGATGTGTGCAAAAGGCCAAATATTTTTGGAGTTTTCCTTGATGTGGATATAAGTCACTTGTCTCTTGGCCTTCCATATGCCTTGATATTGCTCATATTTGACCTTTCATTACCCCATTGAAGCACTATATAAGGAACGCTTTTGATACATTGAAGATGAGGAATTTTAGAGCAAGAAAACTATAGTCCATTGTTGTTGTTGCTTGATTATACTTGAGTCTGCATCCCTTTGTCCCTTGGATCACTTGGTGTTCTTCCCAATCTTGCCTTTTCTTGCGAGATTTCTATCGAGAGATGGAGGATTGAGGTGGTGGAGGCCCTGGTGGAGGGCTCAATTTCTTCGGTTCGCAGACGTGCCGACAGAGGTTGTCATTGTTGTAATATCTGATTTATATTAAGAGAAATATCTTTTCCTGTCCAATGATGTGCATTTAAATGAATATTGAATCCATGGATGCTTTTAATTGCTCATATATTATTGATTATATATTCTAGAGTAGGTCTAACACCATTATATCGCATGCTTGTCTTGTTTGTTGATTGTTGAGAGAGTAAATTTTTAGATTTTTAACATTAAGCTAGCATTATATTAGGATATTTAACTGAGAGAATAACAAGAACAACAATCAAACACAAGAGACAATGAAAACAATGTTTTTCATTAGGGAAACCATAAATGGAGAAAACCCCGCAACTTCCTCAGAGATAGAATCAGTACCAAAAGTAAAACCCAAAACAGTAGGATGATCTCCCGATAGCAGTAACCTTCTTTCTTCCTAGCCTTGGTGTCTTATTCTTCCTCAACTATGTGCTACAACTGAGTGTGAGTGAGTGTGTGATAAATAGAGAGGCTAGCTCTCTATTTATACTAATTTTTTACTTGACTAAACCCTACTAGGGCCAGCTTCACTAGGTGAGTCTAACAACCCTAGTGCCCCAGAACAACAGGGACTTTAACCCTTGAAGAATAGGAGGGTTACCCACATTGACTTAACATGACTTGTTTTCATTATAGACACTCCTCATAGGAACATCGAGGCATGACATGACTCAAGTACATTACAAATACATCCTGGAATAAACATCGAGTTACAATACATAATAAATACAAGTGAATACATTCTGAAGTTACAATTACATCAACACTCCCTCTTAACTAGGAAGGTATTATCTTGACATAATTTATCAGCACAAGTCTTCTTCTCTATATCATCTGGATCATCATCGATTCCTCGCCATCTTCATCTTCAAGTCATCTTCGTCTTCAAGTCATCTTCATCATCAATTCATCTTCATCTGGATATGGATAATCACTCGATCTGGATCATCATCACTGGATCTGGATCATCATCCCTGGAACACCTTCACTGCATCTGGATCATAACTGCTAGATCATCATCACGGGTGCTATCTCTTGATTCTTCTCGTCACAGGAATTTCTATAGAGCCTACCCTTTTTCATACTGGTTGTAGGCCTAGCCTCCATGTAGGTCTTCTTCTAGCACTTATATCAGACCCTAAGTCAGAATGGCCCACCCAACAATTATATCTGATCATGTAGGAACCAATCCTATAATCATATAAGAAAGGCATGCCCAACACTCACACCTGACCATGTGGGAAGACATCCCACAACCCTGTTAGAAAGGTCCAGCACTCACATTTTACAACCAATGTTATAAAGGCTCAGCACTTACAGTCAACCATGCGAGGAACCAATCCTCCATGTCGAAAGGCTCAAAAATTACATCTAACAACCAATGTTAGAAAGGCTCATCACCTATATTCGGCCATGCAAGGAACCAATCCTTCATGCCGAAAGGGCTCTGCAATTACATCTGACAACCAATGTTAGAAGGGCTCTGCACTCACATCTGATCATGAAGGAACCAATCCTATAGTCACATTAGAATGGCCCTCAGTCCTAGACTGAGCTTTCCTGGTAATTGGCAGGATCCTCGATTCCAAGAATGGCATTCATCACTTATATATGATCATGTAGGAACCAATCCTACATTCACATTAGAATGGCTCAACACTCACATCTAACATGGAAGGAACCAATCCTCTCACCATGAAAAAATGGCTCATCCTGTACATCTTACCATGGAAGGAACCAATCCTCTCACCATGTCAGAATGGCTCACGGACTCATCACTTCCCTTTGGAGGGAACCTCAATCTAGAGAACACCAAGATTCTCCCTGAAGTACTCAAACTTCACCCTAGCAAATGGCTTCGTCAACACATTAGTTATTTGTTCGTCTGTCGCAACATACTGGAGCTTCACTGCTCCCCTCTGCACCATATCCCTGATATAGTGATACTTGATCTAGATATGCTTCGACTTGCCATGGAACACTGGGTTCTCCGACAACTTCACGCAACTCTGGTTGTCACAATGTATACAAGTAGCATCCATCTGGAGATCAAATAAATCAAACAGTAGCTTCCTTAGCCATACTAACTCACTACTAGATGAACAAGATGCGACATACTCTGCTTCAGATGTACTCAGTGCCATACATGATTGCTTCGTGTTAAACCAAGAGATCACACCTGATCCCATAATGAAGCAGCACCCTGAAGTGCTCTTCCTATCGATGGCACTTCCTGTCTAATATGAATCAACATAACCCTCTAGATTAATATTCTGATTCACCTCATACTTGAGCCCATAATCAATTGTAACCCTCAGGTACCTCAGAATATGATTTGCAGCAATCAAGTGAACATGTCTCGGATGTGTCAAGAACTAGCTCAAGGTGTTCACAGCAAAGAAAATATCTAGTCTCATGTTCATCAGGTACATCAAGGACCCAAGCATCTGACGATACATCATAGCATCAACCGCTTCTGATGAAGCATCACTCAACACCTTCAAGTTTAGTGCCATAGGTGTGGTCATGGCCTTGCAATCCATCATCCAAAACCTCTTCAGGATCTCTACTGCATACTTCCCTTGTCTAAGGGATATTCCATCCGCATTCTGCCACACCTCCATGCCTAGAAAATAATGCATCATACCCTAGTCCTTCATTTTGAACTCGACAGCAAGCTTTCTCTTCGTATCAGCAATCAACCCATCCATACCTGTTACAAACATATCATCTACATACAGTAGGAGCATCGCTATGTTTCCATCTTCAACCTTGTAGTAAATGTTGGAATCTGCTTTACTTTTGGTAAATCCCAAACTGGATCGAAAGCTGTCAATTCTGTTGTACCATGTCCCGGGTGCCTATTTCAAACCGTACAAGGCTTTCTTCAATCTACACACATGAGACTCCCTGTCATGTGTCTCAAAACGGAGTGGTTTCTCTACATACACTTCCTCTTCCACTACACCCTTCAAGAAGGCAGTCTTGACATCCATTTGGTGTATCTTCCATTTCATAACTGCAGCCAGAGAAAGTTTTGATCTGATGGAAGTGTATCTGGCTATAGGTGCAAAGGTTTCTTCATAATATATTCCTTCTTTCTATGACAAGCCACGAATCTTGCTTTATATTTATCTATGCTGCCATCTGCAGTATGCTTGATCTTGTAGATCCATTTGGAAGTTACAATCGACTTCCCTTATGGTCTTGGGACAACATCCCAAACATCATTCTTCATGATCGATTGATACTCTTTGATCATAGCATCCTTCCATTCTCTCCATTCTGCCACTTCTTCATAGTTGAAAGGTTATTTATTGATAAAGTCACACAATAAAGCTACATACCCAGAGTAGGATCTGGTCCTCTTTCTTTCTCCATGATTCTCTTCTAGAGCCCCATATCTTTCTGCACCTTGGATAGATTCCCATACCCAAGAAGGTTTCCTATTATGAGGATTCTTCTCCTAAGGTGGATCTACAGGTTTTTTGAGGTTCTTCAAATTCTCGATCTTCTTCTTGAGTTTCTTCATTCATGGTTGTGTCATGAATTCTGGGTGCTTCTGATTCTTCAAGATCTTCAGCACGTCTCTTCCTAGATTTGTTGTAAGCTGAGTCTTCATCAAATGTTACATCCCTACTGATGTCGATCTTCTTGAATCCTGGGAAATATATTCTATAATCCTTCGAGCTTTTAGAGTATCCCACAAATATACCCTTCTTTCCCAAAGGATCTAACTTTGTCCTCTTTTCTTTCGAAATGTGTATGTACAATGGATAGCTGAATATTCTAAGATGGATAACTTTTAGTTTCTTGCTGGAAAGGACTTGTTCAGGTGTCTTGTTCTTGAGTAATCTGTGTGGAGTACGGATCTGTACATACACCATTGTTCTGGCAACTTCTGCCCATAGATGCATGGGAAGATCTTGATCATGAAGCATTGCTTTTGCAGCTTCCATGATAGTTCTATTCTTCCTTTCTGCAACCCCGTTCTGTTGTGGATTATATGGAGTGGATAACTCCCTATTAATCCATGAATCTTTGCATAACTCTTTGAATTCATTTGATGTGAATTATCCACCATTATCTGATCAAAAGTTATTGATCTTCTTTACTGTGTGGTTCCCGATCAAGGTTTTGAATTTCCTGAACTTGTTGAAAAATTCATCTTTTTTCTTCATGAAGTAAATCCATGTCTCCCTAGAATAATCATCAATGAAATAAACATAGTATACATACCCACTTAGTGAACTTGATTACATTGGACCGCATATATCGGAGTGGATGATTTCCTAGATTCCTTTTTCCTTGCTCTCGCTACTTGGAAATGTCTTCTTTGTATTCTTTCCTTTCGTACATCCTTTGCAGATTCCTTCATGTTTTGCTTGAATTTTTGGAAGACCTTCAACAACTTTGCTTGCAAGTGGTAGTGCTCTGTAGTGCACATGTGCAAGCCTTTTGTGCCAAAGTTCATTTTTCTCTACTATTTCATGGACCAAAGCTTGTTCTGGATGGCCCTTCAATTTGTATAATCCTCCTTCTTGTTCTCCAATTACTATTGCGTCATCAATAGTCTTTCCTCTTGGCCACATGAGGACTTGGCCATCTACAAATGCAACCCTAATTCCTTTTGCATCCAATGTCAATATGGAGAGAAGATTCTTCTTTAGTCCTGGTACAAACCAGACATCCTTCATTTTCATAGACTTTCCAGAGTCTAGCTTGTAGGAGGAATCACCACTACCTTTTATGGGATATTGGTAGTCATCCCCAAGTTTCACCTTATGGGGTGAATTATGTTCGAATAGTTCCTCAAAATATTCCTTGAAACCTATCATGTGTTTGGAAGCCCCACTATCAATGAGCCAATCTTTGCTTCCATGAGTGACAATTCCTATGAGAGCTGAGATCAGAACAAATTCTTCATCACTTGAAGAGTCTTCACTTTCTTGTTTTACTTTCTTCCTGGGAGGATCATCATCCTCAGTAGTGTGAGCATGATGTCTTATTTTGGAGTTATTCTTCTTATTGGATCTATTCTTATTCATGGGACAACTTCTATCAAAGTGTCCTCTTTCATCACATGTATAACATCTGAGTTTGGATGGATCCCTTCTTACAAAATTATTTTTCTGACGAGAATGCTTACCTTTGTGATGATGAATTTCCCTTCTTCCTTTCTTGGAGTGTACTATGAAAGCTTGATATTCACTTCCCATATTTTCTTCTCGAGCTACTATTCGAGCTTCTTCTTGAGAACATTCTTCCCATAGTCTACTGAACTTGACTAAATTCTTCCTAGCATAGATTCCTTAGATGAAAGAATCCCATGACCTAGGGAGACCATTCAAGGTTGTCATCACAATTTATGCATTCTCCACTTCTTCATATACTGCTTCAAGTTGTTCTTTGATATGGGATACCCTTGTGAATTATGACTGGATGGTCTCCTCAACTAAATATTTACATTTTTCAACTGGTTCCTTAGAGTTATCTTCCGGTTTATGTTCTTCCCTTCAAACAATTTGGTTAGGGCATCAAACATAGCTTTAGGTGTCTTGAGGGAGGACACTTGTGGTATGAGCTGATCCTTGATTGAATCAGAAATAATCCTCTTTTCCATAACCAACTTATTCTTATGTAAGGCCTTAGCCTCATCTCCCTCTGGAATTGGAACCTCCTCATGGATGTAGGAGTCCAACTCATTTTCTTCCAGAACCAGGGAGATCCTATACTTCCAAGCTCAGAAGTTATCAGATCCTTCAAGATTTTCATCAAGATTGGTATGATGAGACATATTAACTGAGAACCTCAAATGGAAATACAAAAGATTTAGATCTTACCAGGTTAAGATGTCGGATCTAGATTTGGAGCTGAAATTCTGCAGTGCTGGTTCAGGAGCAAATTAGGGTTTTTCTTTTCCAGAGTTGTGTCCAACCAAATTATTTGATATTTATCTCTAAAATTTTATTTTGGGGAGGAGATTAATCCAGGCCTGGGCTCACTGAAAAATTCCACTTCTGTGAAAAGCCCTAATTTTCGGTAGCAGTGTTGGGTCTAAAACTGAAAAATATCAGAATTGGATTCTGCTTTGAAAGAAAGATGTGCCCCAGGGAGGAGAGTTAATCCAAACTTCTTTTGCTGAAAATATATGGAGAGAGATCCATAAAGTAGGAATCCCTAGTTCCCGTAGCTGCACAGTGTCTTCTTCTCAGGTTAGCTCTAATACCATGTTAGATTTTTAACATTAAGCTAGCATTATATTAGGATCTTTAACTGAGAGAATAACAAGCACAACAATCAAACACAAGAGACAATGAACACAGTGTTTTTCCTTGGGGAAACCATAAATGGAGAAAACCCTACAACTTCCTTAGAGATAGAATCAACACCAAAAGTAAAACCCAAAATAGTAAGATGAGCTCCCGACAGCAGTAACCTTCTTTCTTCCTATCCCCAATGTCTTCTTCTTCCTCAGCTATGTGCTACAACTGAGTGTGAGTGAGTGTGTGATAAATAGAGAGGCTATCTCTCTATTTATACTAATTCCTGAATTGACTAAACCCTACTAGGGCCGACTTCACTAGGTGAGTCTAACAACCTTAGTGCCCCGGAACTGCGGGGACTTTAACCCTTAAACAATAGGAGGGTTACCCACATTGACTTCACATGACTTGTTTACATTATAGAAACTCCCGATAGGAACATCAGGGCATGGCATGACTCAAGTACATTACAAATACATCCCGGACTAAACATCAGGTTACAATACATAAGAAATACAGGTGAATGCATTCTAAAGTTACAATTACATCAACACAAATTGATAACACAAGCAGGATTGGAAAATCTCAATGAGGATCTACATAAACCATCAGGAATAAGGTATGTTTCGAGATCCTTTAGTGTTAGATGTTTCATTTCTCTTGCATATTGGGAAGGGATTGATTTCTGCGGTTACTATTTCTGTTGTGCTACACCCCAAGCCATAGGATGTTTTCTCTGTAACAACAGGATGTACAATGATAATCAGAGTTCCATTCATCTTGAAAATAACTCATGTTTTCATTTGAAGACTAAAGATATACAACTCAAGTACCACTTCATAATATATGTTCTAGATGAAGAACTGTTAAAACCTGAAAAGATACATACTAGTGAGAATCCTGCAAACATGTTGACAAAGAGAGTAACCAGAGAGAAACTTATTTCTTGCTTAGTTTCTATTGGCCTTCAAGAATGAAGTTGAAAATAAGAAAATAGCCAAGTCCAAGGTCTAGAGCATAGTCCAGCAAGTGCAGCAACGGTGGAGTTGTTGTGACCAGTATTCAAGTGGGAGATTGTTGGTTGTTGAGACTGATATTCCATATTCAAAGATGTTATCCAGTCATGTTTGTACCCCAGGTTTACTGTACACTCATTCCCCAAATTTGGTATGCTTGTTGGCCAATAGTTTTGCATACCTGTGGTATTAGGTTAGCCATAGTATTTTCCCATGGCATTTCCCATGTAAAAGAAAAGCATTATAATATGGTTGTGTATGGTATGGTATTGTATTGCAAGCAATCTCTGTGATTGTGTGAGAGAGACTGCGAAGAGGAAGTGCAACAGAGTCTCTGCAAGTTCTATCCCTTCATCTTTCTGGATGCTAATAAAAGGACTAGAAATTTCTGTGTGGATGTAGCCCATCTCTTGAGTGAACCACGTTATATCTGTGTCTCTCTATAATGTGTTAAATATGTTTTTTCATCTTGTTTAATTATTTAACTATATATATATTATTGCTTTGTGGTCCTATTTCTAACACGTTTTATTGATACATTGGATAAACTTGGTGAGTTTTTTCAATATGTCAGAAAAGTTTGGCGAGTTTTTCTGATACGTCGGAAGAACGTGGTGAGTTTTGTCGATACACCAGAACAAAAATATTCGTTTTTCCAACATTTCGAAAGAAAAAGATGAGTTTTGTTGATCAACGAAAAAACATGAGTTGTGTCGATACGTGTCGGTGATTGTGAGAAAATTCTATGTTTTGACAAGTTATCAATATAGGATTTTCCCAAATACAAGAAAGTAATTTATAAATTTACGAGAATATCATGGAGCTAACAATTGTGTTGGTTATGGAGAGAAAATTCCTATGGATTGGGGGTACCACAGCAGACACCTTGACACTAGAAATCAATATTTCTCAATATGCAAGAGAAACCAAACATCTAACACTAAGGAATATCGAATTGTACCTTGTTTCGAATGATTGAACTAGATCCCCATTGAGATTTTTCAATTCACACTTGCGTTAGCAATTTTCTCTCAACAACAGCAAACAAGAAAATCATGCTCTATAATAATGTGTTATAACTACTCTAGCATATATATTCAACAATGTATAAGCTATTAAATGCATCCATCGATACAATATTCATATTCAAATGCAGATTAACTGGACAGGGAAATATATTTATATTAATAAAATCAGAGATTACAATAGTGACAACCTATGTCGGCACGTCTACGAACTGGAGAAACCGAGTCATCCACCTGGGCCTCCACCACCTCAATCCTCCATCTCTCAATAGAAATCTCACAAATCAAAGTAAATCTTGGGAAGAACACAAAGTTCTCCAAATGGACAAAGGGATGCAGACTTATGTATACACAAACTAAGGCAACAATGGACTATAGTTTCTTTTCTCTTCAATTCCTCCCCTTCAATGTATCCAATGGGTTCCTTATATAGCACTCCAAAAGGGTAATGGATGATTGAATCTGAGAAATCTCAAGGAATATGGAAGGCTAAGAGTCAATATCTTCGAAATCATATGAGGAAAAATCCAAAAATATTTGGACTTATGCACACATCCTGATGTACGCGGGTTTGAGGTAAAATTCACATGTACACACAAGTATGGGTTTAAAATTCATGTACAACAATAAACATGTGTTTTTTAGGGATGATATTAGAACATCAAAGGATAATATAAGTCCATGGGGTCTAAATAGTCTGTAGAGGGATAGGGAAGGCCATAAATATGTGATCAACCATGTGTGGTAAAATCAGCTATAACATATGCCACCTAATGTGTGAGGTCAGAGGGGTAACATGATGGCCGAAATACATTATAAAATCCATCCCAAAAGTGGAGTAATGAAGAAACAGGTGGAATAACCATCCACTCATCAATACAATACAATAATAAATCTATGCATGTGACTACAAATACATATAGAAGTCTCGGATACATAAGAGTACAATGGCCATGAATAGGCATGATATAAAAAGTGTCGTGTGTGGTCATCGCCACGTACAATATACAATAGATCAAAATCTATAAAGTGGATGAATTTATACAATGGATCAATATCTCCATAATCGCTGAAGATATACAATGGATGAAGATCTTCATAGTAGCTGAAGATATCTAATATACACTGGAATCAAATCACGAGAGTTGATATCTCATGAACACTGGCATGATCAAGGAGGTAGCATACATGGAATGCCACAAAGATGGAAGGTATTATACATGAACCTCTATAAGTACATGGCCTGCTATGCGAATAGATGTGTCGAGGTTGAACATAGTAGTCCATCGTCTAATTACCGGTCATTGATGTATATCATTAACAGACGTGAGATCACCCACCGATAATGAAATGGGAATCAAGGTACAAAGTGAAATCTAATAAGTGTGAATAGATGTGTTGAGGTCAAACACTTGGAAGAGTCCATCAACCAGGGGAGATTGATGTATTCCCAAAACTGTCGATGGTGAGAGAACCTACCACTTATGACTGTAAGTCTCAAGGAACTCAAATGACTTAGACTCCTATTCCAGAATAAATGATCTGATGTTGATGGAATGGAATCTGCTGGAAGGAGGACATTAAGGCATCCCCCATCAACCAACATGAGGTACTCAGCAACATTGTATAATGTGAAGAACTCAAACAATATGTTCACAAACTAGTAACAGTATCGAGAATGGCCGACATGAAAAGTCAAGATAACTAAGGAATGGTCGACTCAGGATTCAACTTTCTTCAAACAAGAGCATAAGGTGAATGGTGACTAAAGGTAGGAATAATGGGCTTGATATGCAAACTGGGACATCTATGTCACATAGGATGCATCGACAGAGGCTCCATATGGACTGGAAGCTTAACCAGTCGGTGGAGATAAACTCAGAGTAACAAGTACAGATCCTAAAGTCAAACTAATAACCCACCCAATAGAAGTGATATCCAGTGCTCTATTCGAAGGTGACATGACTTGACTGCTGCCAAAGATAACATCTTTTCCTGTCTGGATTTTTGTTTTTATTTTTATTTTTTGGGACTTTTTTAGATATTTTGAAAATCTTGAAAAATAATATAAATGCTTTATAGTACAAATCTAGGAGGAGACCAGTGTGAGGGGGACAAACAAACTAATTTCAAGCAGTGGAACATGCCTATGCTCAACAAAAGGATATATGTGCAGGATAATGAAACTTGGGGGAAGGTATTTTCTTATTCAAAGGGGTGATCAAGATGCAAAATATATTTAAAAGGCTCTGCTTGGCTAGACATGAGACAATGTCGGGCTATATGGATGATAACTCAAAGTCAGGGAGCTGGCATAAAGCTCAAGAAGGAAAGCAAAAGTCATGAAAATGGAATTATAATTTGATATATACAAGGGAGTCCTGAGGGGAGTTGTGATCATAAAGTTCAACAGGAGTATGAAGCTCTTGCTCAAGGACATGGAGGGACTAAAATGGGACTCCCATAACCTAAAGGATAAATTTCATCATGGGCATCAAATGCAATATAGGATCTAACTAGGGTACCCATGTATAGGAAATCTCTACCATTCACATAACGCCACTTCTAACAGCAACATGAAGGTTCCATGACATCATGGAATGGGTTCATACCTAAGGTTAATATGAAATGGTCATAAGGTCATGCAAAATGAAAGTGGATTTGAAATCCTAACCTATATGTTAGTTTAGACATAATACCTATAATAGGAACGGAAGGGTCGAAGTCTCGAAGAGAGTGTACAAAAATAGACCCTACATGACAATAATATTAGTCCAAAAGAACTATAAATAGTCAGTAAGGAGTCCAAACTATAGGATATAGGGAGGATTGATCATGATAACTGCATCCAAAGGAAACTGTGCGATGAATGATGGGAAATAAGAAGGAAAGTAAGGTGAAGACCCAACGTTCATGTATCCACTATCACCCTCATGAGGGTGACCACTGGTGTAAAGACTGAGCAAAGGGCATAAAAATACTCCTCAAATGGATTAGAGGATCGAATATGACCATTCCCAAATACATGATCATGGTAAGGGGCTGTGATTCCCCCAAGTCTGACACCAGAGTTTGTACTAGGTCCAAATATGGGTGATAGGATACCAGGCATGTCGAAAATAAAAGGATACAAACTCAAGAGAACATACATATACTCAAGTAACCACGATCCCAAAATCCCACTGGAGTGTAAAGAGGACACTCCTAAGAGAATCTACAACAAAAATACAAGCAAACCAAGGGGAGGATATGTGAGCTCCTGAAGGCAGCAGGTATGTCTCTCCCAAGAGAGGCTCAAAACTCCCATACACTAAAAGCACAGGTATGTAACCAATTATAGTGGCCCTGAACTTCAACACATAAGGTGACTATGATGTTTGACCTCTACTTGGCCAAGACACCTACAGAATAACCTCTGCAAGTACCCCCTATGATACCTAGGTAAGGAAAATAAGGTCACCCCAATATAATCAATGCTCAGATGGACAGTTGCAAGCGGGATCAACCTTATGGGTAGGGTAGAAAATCCTGAAACTCTTGAAAGAGCCCCCTGATGTGAATACGATCCTAGAAATATCTCTGGCACTCAGAGAAAGTGACTAGGGGTCATCCCAATCACAATTGTGTGTGTTTCCTCGTGCTTGAATCTTGTGTAAGAGGATCATCCCAAGAAACACTAATTATACCAAGGATTTCACACTCTCACCTGGACAGACACCTACTTGTTTTGTTTAGTGGTCTTGGAGAATTAACTCACAATGAACTATTCCAAGACCCTAAAACCTAATCTTGTTGATGCAATCTAGAAAAGAAAAGAGTGTAATTCATTTTATTAAGCATTGATTTTAATTGGTTGTGATTAATCAAAGGGAAATGGTTGTGCAACTAATGAAGTTATGACTTAGCAGTGAAGTAAATATGCACACCTAAAAAACAATGCCAAGTGCAGTTTTGTAGAATGAAAAACAAGGTATGCCACTATATGAGATGCAAAAATATTCATTCCTTTCCAAATTCCAATGCAATCCTTCCTATATGAAAGCCTAAATACAATTCTCATCCAAGCCATCCAATGCAAGTACCTCCTCAAGTCCATACGCAAAAAATACAACTACTTTGTATTTTTCACTATAAAAGAATGAAAAATGCAATAAAAGTCATTTAAAAACTATCAGTCTCTGTAGCAAGTATAAAACACAAGCCCAACAGGACACCTAGGAAAAAAAAAGTAATGCACTAATGAAAAAAAAAGGAGATAAATGAATATAACTACTTTCAAAGAAAAATCAATGAAAAAGCGGTCTCTGCTCATGAAAGAAGCAGTCAACGGACAACATCAGAACCCAGGAAGACCCAACCACACGCATAACCCACCTAGCAAATTTCCACAACATCAAACTCAACCAAAAGGGAGGATATATGTGACTGTATAAAGAACACCAACGGATGTAGGCGAATTTTGTCCAAAAAAATGCATGTATACGCAGATTTTGGCCAAAAACCTGCATGTATACACTAATTTTGTCAAAAAACCCACGTATGTACACAACTTTTAGCCAAAAACCTACGTATACAGAGAAGAAAGGGGTAAAAATGAGGCTAAGGGTCAAACCAATCTAGGGGAGTGTCAGTGGATGAACATACTACTAAATGCGACATAGAAATGGGGAGAAATAGAGAGCAAGTCAAGAATATCAAGCACATTCTGCCCCCAATCCCCAAATAAAACCAAGGAAGGTCCCCAGCAGAGTCACCAATTCTGTTACGGAGAGAAACTTCCTATGGCTTGGGGGTACCGCAATAGACAGCTTGACACCAGAAATCAATATTTCCCAATATACAAGAGAAACCAAACATCTAACACTAAGGGATATTGAATCGTACCTTGTTTCAGATGGTTGAAGTAGATCCCCGTTGAGTTTTTCCAATTCACACTTTGCATTAGCAATTTTCTCTCAAAAACAACAAACAAGACAATCATGCTTTATAATAATGTGTTAGACTTACTCTAGCAAATATATTAAACAATGTATAAGAAATTAAATACATCCATGGATACAATATTCATATTCAAATGCACGTTAATTTGACAGGGAAAGATATTTCTATTAATAAAATCAGATATTACAATAGTGACAACCTATGTCGACATGTCTATGAATCGGAGAAACCGGGTCCTCCACCTGGACCTCCAACACCTCAATCCTCCATCTCTCGACAACAAGCTCACAAAACAAAGGCAAGCTTGGGAAGAACAAAAAGTGCTTCAAAGGGACAAAGGGATGCACACTCGAGTATAAGCAAACTAAGGAAACAATGGACTATAGTTTCTTTTCTCTTCAATTCCTCCCCTTCAATGTATCCAAGAGGTTCCTTATATAGCACTCCAAAAGGGTAATGGAGGATCGAATCTGAGCAATCTTAATAAATATGGAAGGCCAAGAATTAGGATCTTCATACTCATATGAGGAAAACTCAAAAAGTATTTGGACTTATTCACATATCTTGATGTACGCAGGTTTGAGGTCAAAATTCATGTGTACACACAAGTATGGGTTTAAAAGTCATGTACAACAATAAATAGGTGTTTTTTAGGGATGATATTGGAACATAAAAGGATAATATAAGTCCATGGGGTCTAATAAGTCTACAGAGGGACAGGGAAGGCCATAAATATGTGATCAACCATGTGTGGTAAAATTAGCAATAACAGTGTTTATGATCACATTTTCCAGAATCATAGTCACATGAAAGACAACATTTCACATAGTGCAGTTTGGAAAATTTGGTATTGGTTGGGGGAAGAAGCTAAAAATCATGAATGATGCACATGATCCCTATTATCCCAAGAAATATTCCATTGGAGAGAACATACAGGTTGAGAATGTTGAAATAAAATCCAATGGGAGGAGAAATCAAGAGACTCCCCCAAATATTACCGCCACCATGAGGAGCCTAAGGGTGGAGTTGCAAAGTTGTACAGAAGATAATGAAAGGATGATTAAAGTCCAGGAAGAAAAAAATTAGTTGAATGCATCCATGCTACATATATTGACAGACATCCAAAGGAAGATAAAATATGGGTATTGTACAACAAATACATAAGGGAGTAGGTGTAGTTCAAGGATAAATTCCCTCAAGAGGTCCAATAGATAAAGAAGATTTTATAGAGATATAACATATAATCCATAAATATATTCTAGTGGATCATCTAACTTTGAAGAATCCATTGGGGATTCAAGCTCTTCATCTCACAGGAGTAAGAGGAAGAATCATTACAAGAACAATTCACATGGGGAATTTAATAAGGAAAAGCCTCCTACATTTGACGATGAGGTAAAATCTAGTCAAGAAGATGAAGCTTGGCTTCTTGGGATGAGAAAGTATTTCCACGTCCAAGACTACTCTAGAAATATGAATGAAAGGGTATCCATATTCAACTTAAATAGAAGAGAATCTATATGGTGGGAGCACCTCAGGAAAGTGAAGAAGATCAATGAAATAAAAATTGTGTGGAAACAGTTCAAGAAATACTTCAAGCATAAGTACCTCTCTGATAGGTACTATGATGATAAGATTAAAGAGTTCCATAAGATGAAATTGGGACAATTTGCCATGGAAGAATATGAAAACAAATTCTTGGAACTGTTGAGGTATGTCAGGTATATTCGATATGATGAACCTCGAACTCTAGAAGAGGCAATAAGGAAGGTCGAGTATTTCTATGATAAAAAAAAGATAAAACCTGATCTCCATAAGGCATGGAAGGACAAGAGGAATGATAAGTTTGACCAAAGGAATAAAGTTTTCAAACCCTCTCACCTTCAAAATCAGCAAACGAATCCATCGCAAGTTGTGACTAAGTCAGCCAAAATGATGGGAGACAAGCCAAGATATTCAAGGGAGCCAAGAGAACCACTTCAATGATGGGGATGTGGAGGAGACCATATGCTTAGGAACTATCTGCATCGGAATGGGAATGTAAGTCAAGTTCACAACATCCAAGGAGTTGAAACTGTGGGTCAAGTGGCTAGGAGCATCCCTAGAATATATGTAGCACTAGAGGACCGCCAGGCAGATCATCAATCAATTGTGGTTGAAGTTGAAGGTAATATTACTAAGAAATATGCTTCTATTTTTATTGACCCATGATCTACTCACAGTTATATCACTCCTAAAATTGTTGAGATTTGTGCTTTTAAGAAATTAAATCATAGCAAATCATGGTTAGTTCAATTGGCCATTGGAACCAAGAGAAAAGTTAGTGAAATTGCAGAGAAATGTCCATTAGATATGGATGGGCTATTCACTTATGTAAACCTCAAAATTCTTCCACTTGGTTCCTATGATATTCTCATTGGAATGGACTAGTTAGAAGCACATGAGGTTAATCTTGACTGCTACAATAAGACATTTGAATGCATGGATGAAGAAGGAAACCCAAGGATTGTAAGAGGCATTCCAAAGGTTATTTCTATCAGGAATTTTTCATCAATGCAGTTGAATAAGTTTTGTAGGAAAGGTTGTCGATTGTATGCAACCCATGTTTTGGAGGAAACGAAAAATGAAACTCCTAAGTTGGAGGACTATCCATTATTGCAAGAATTCAAGGATGTTTTTCTTGATGATATTTTGGGACTTCCTCCAAAGAGAGACATTTATTTTATGATTGACCTTGTGCTGGGAGTTGCACCAATTTCCAAGAAACCCTACAGGATGAGCACACCAGAATTGTTAGAGATGAAAATGCAGTTACAAGAGTTGTTGGGAAAGAAATATATTAGGGCGAGTGTGTCCTCATTTGAAGCATTATTTCTATTTTTTAAAAATAAATATGGGAAACTGAGGATATGTATTCACTACAGGAAGATGAAATTTTTTATTGTGGATAATAAATACCCATTACCTCAAATTGGTGGCCTTTTTTATCAAATGAGAGGAGCAAAGGTATTTTAAAAAATTGAATTGAGGTATGGTTACCATCAGGTAAGAATAAATGTATAATATGTGATAATTTTTATCTACAACAATATCTAGGAGCCTTAGGGAATATCACAAATCAAATTACTTGCAAAAACTAGCGAAAAAACATGAAAGAGGAACAATTTTGCATACACAGTGTGAGTAGAAAATGGAAATTATTTGACTGTTTAACATGTGAATATGTTAAGAACAGGTATATCTTAGATATATTTCAATTAAAGAGGCTTTGGAAGCTAAATCTAAGTGTAGATGTGAAATTGGACAAATTGGCCTCAATCCCCCTTAGGTGGGATAAACTCGCTCCAACTCAGTCCAAATGGTCACAAATGGAGGTGTGGATGTGGCTAAGGTGTTATGGAGAAATCATGACTACTTTTCATGTGTGGGTGTGCAAAATAAGGTGAGTGGGAGGCTCAAAGTGGGAATTATGTGCTCCAATAGTCCAAAATTTGGGCTAAAACCACCCCTAGCGCTCCTAGTCAACCATAATTCCCCAATTCAAGGAGTGGGAGCACATAAACAATAAATCAAGGTGCACATGTGGATTTTTACTGAGCTGGAGCACTCTTGTAGGTGTGAAAGCATCAAAATATTTGGTTATTATGTTGGATTAACTTCCCTAAGTCCAAACCATAGCATATCATTGCATAAATGACAATAAAAATGACTAAGGATTTATAATAAGGTAGTAAGTGGTGGATTAGTGTTATAACACCCCCCATTAACCAAAACTTAGTACAACTCATAAAAATAATATGGGAGGCCTTGGAAACAAAGGCTCGAGTCACCTCAATACAAACAATAATTTTTATTTGTCCATGTAAATTGAGAAAAATAAGGAAATCTTCATGGGACAAAACCTTCCCTCTAAAATGGAATTGGGGCTGAAACCTGCAAAAAATAGCAGAAATCACCATCAATCACTCACTCCAAGAAAATATCTCAAGTGAGTGAAGGTCTTCTCATTAAAAATCTTGGTGATTATGTGAGTACTTTGATCGGTGGATGGGCAATACTGCAAGGAAATCACTATGTCATCCACTAAGCCCTGGATGTAGTGCATATGGATATCTATATGCTTTGTTCTCTTCCTATAAACTATATGAGTAGATATATTGATGGAAAATTGATATTCCTCCCAAATGTTGGTAGGAGAATCAATTGCAATACAAAACTTCTGAAGAATTCCTTGCAGCCAAACACACTGTGTGGCTCCATTCATTGCTGCCCTGTACTTGGCCTATGTTGAAGAAAGAGAAATTGTATGTTGTTTCTTACTAGAACAGAAAATAGGACCTTAATAAATCATGAAAACAAAATCTGATGTGGAATTTCTGTCAGTGGGATCTCCATCCCAATTCAAATGATAAAATCCAGCTAGTTGAAGTGAAAAACTAGTTGCATAATGTACCCCAAAACTCTTTGTTCCTTGGACATATTGGAGGATATTTTTGGCTGCCTTCCAATGGATCTCATGTGTATGGTGAATATACCTTACCACAACACTTACAGCATAATACAAATCAATTCTATTATGTGTAAGGTACAACAAACTACCAGCTAGCTTTTTGTACATTGTACAATCTACTAAAGGAGAATCACCAAATTTACCTAGTTTAATGCCAAAAAGAAAAGGGAAATTTGATACATTACAATCATCCATATTGAAATTAATTATCATGTCTGAATCATACTTAAGTTGACTCATCATGATGCCTCTTTCATATTTCTCAACTGCCAATCCGAGAAATTGTTTTAGCAATCCTAGATCTGTCATTGCAAACTCACTGTGTAGGGATGCCTTGATTGATCCAATTTGATTGTTGCATATCCTTGTAATTAAGAGATCATATACATACAATACAATAACCTGCAATACAACATCATTTTTCTACAAATACACATTTGTATCATATTTGCATCGAATGAAACCTATTGAGAGCAAGAAAGCATCCATTTTTGCATACCAAACCCTGGGGGTTTGCTTGAGTCCATAAAGTGATTTATTCAACCTGAAAACAAGTGAAGGATCCTCTTGGAAACCTTTATTTTTATGCATGTAGATATTATCATGTATTTCACCATGTAATAATGCACTCTTGACATCCATATGGTGCACTTTCCAACCTTTACTAGATGCAATTGCTAGAACTAGTCTTATTGAAGCCATCTTTGCAATCGGTGCAAAGGTTTCGATGTATTCCACATATTGGAATTGAAAGTATCCATTATAAACAAATATGGAATTTTAATTAACATATAAACCATATGCATAAATTTAGGTTCAAAATATCCACTTGCGTTGCACAAGCTTCCTCTTGGGAGGAAGGGGAACCAATTCCCATGTTTCATTCTCTCGGAGAGAATTGCATTCTTCTTCCATTACTGATTTCTATATTGCATCATGAAAATCCTCATGATATGATAATGGATAATATCCAATCATAATATAATAGTTCTCATAAATATAACTTTCACTTGAATAGGAAGCATTTTTACATTGATATCTTGTCTTCCTATGATCTTGGGGATTTCCTGCCAATTCCCCTGCAGCTTGTATGATTTTTTCATCCCATTTGGGTCTTGGTGGTGAATCATATACAGAAATTTCATCTAAATCCATATAATTATTAGAATTATCATAAAATAAATATCTTGAATCATCACTTACTTCAACAAGGTGCTGTGGAGAAGAGCATTCCCCCGATGCAAGATCAAAATATTGAATTGGTTCCTCTTTGAATTGCACACTCCTCTCAATGAAAGTCTTCAGTGTGGATGTGTCAAAGATATTATAACCATTTGTTTCCTCACCATATCAAACCATGATGCATTTCTTTCTCTATGGTTTCAAATCCTTCCTCTTTTCTAAAGGAATTCGAGCCCATGCTCTTGATCCAAAAATTCTAAAATTTGAGACATTTGGTTTATAACCAAACCATGCCTCGTAGGGAGTTTTTACTTTGAATAATGTGTGGAATTCCATGTTCTGTATATATTCAACAAAATTAATAGCCTCAGACCATACCTTGGGACTTATATCACTTTCCTCAATAATGCATGTGGCCATCTCTTTGAGAGATTTATTTTTCCTCTCTGCCACACCATTTTGTTGTGGAGTGTAGGGAGTTGAATGTTGCATTTGAATGCCACATTCCTCACAAAGATGCTGCATATTTTTGTTGAAATATTTTTTACAATTGTCATTCCTAAGTATTTTTATCCTATTCCCACTTTTATTTTCCACTAAGGCCTTCCAAATCTTCAATTGCTCAAATACTTCAGATTTCAATTTTAGGAAGTATACCTAGCAGAATCTTGAGTGGTCATCAATGAAGGTGAGTACATACCTATATCCACCATAGGAGGGAGTGTCTAGAGGATCAATCAAGTATGAATTTACCAATACAAGAGGTTTTTAGGCTCTCCTTTCCTTCCCCTTCTCATACATGCGCTCTAGATGCTTCCCAACTACACATCTAATGCAAGCTCTGTTACCAAATTTTTTGTACCATAGTTGGGTTACTTGAGGAGCCACTGGTTGACAGACTTGTTCAAAGTATGATTCTAGTGTATCAGTTGATCTGTCTACTTGTCTAGCCAATATTGGCTAGTCACTTTTTTATTTGAATAATTTTGACTAATTTTGACCATGGCCCCGCGGGGTTTGTAATAAAATGTGCTAGTAGGATATTTTTAAGTGGTTCGGTCTCCTAAGACGTAGAATCACAAATAGGGTATTCTAGGGAGTTTTTTGCCACTGACAATTATGCTTTGCCTTTAGCCGAGTATAATTGACGAGGTTTTCTCCCGCTTCCTCCAAAGCTTGAATGCCCGATGTTGAATTTTGGGCCTTGGGGGGTTATTATAGCCCAATTGAGTGTTATAAGCCTACTAAACATTATTTAGATAGATCATGGTCATGTCCTAAGTCATCTAGACACATAAAAAAATTTCAAAAAGATCTTTTTCGAAACAGTGAAAAATTAATTTTTAAAATTTTTAAATTTTTAATTACTTTTCCTAAGTTTTTTGGGTTAATTTTTCCATAAATTAAATGGAAAAAACTCATTCGTGATCCGGACTCAGAATTCAATGATTGAAGGCTCTAACCTTAATCCAAAAATCATTCTTGATCAACCAGCTAGTCAGAGACAACTTTTAGATCAGCAATCCGACACATAATGCCTTTTTACTCAAAAAAGTCAGTTTTGAGTAAAAAATGATTTTTAGTATAAAAAAATGTTTTTTATTAAAAAAATGATTATTTTGGAGAAAACTAAAAATCTCCAAATTAATCCAAATTCAGTAAAAGAAAAGGCTAAATGACATCTCATGGAACAGTTATGATGATTGGAGTTATCATAACTCAGCTTCAGTCATCATTAAGAGAGCAATTAATTTATTGTCAGTTATCATACATGTCATCTCCAGCTAAAGATGAGATGGAGAGCTCTCATTGGTCCGGTGATTTGATCGAGGTGAAGATTGAAGCTTACACCATTAGTGGGCTTCCCAAACCTATCTCAGGCTCCTGCCAGAACTAAAGGATGAGCTTACCTACATCTAGACTCACACATGTGGCCTCATCCTTGGCTTTTTTTCAGTGCACGGGTTTGGAGTGGGGGCGTCTTGCCTGGGTGGAGGCCTCCCCTCACTCCCGGTTATCCGGTTTAGGTCTGGGCTCTTTGTTAGGTGTCTAAGCTGGTTAGTGTTGGTTTTTTGGTTTTAGGGTTTTAGCATTCTCTCATTTGTTAAATAGAGGCTCTTTCAGCTCTATTAGCATGGACTTTTGGGCATAGAAACTCTGCAAAAAATTGTAATCATTATATTATTGAATACATCTTTTCGAATTTGGAGGTCTACAGGATTTTCTCTTCATTGGTGGATGTGTTGTATGAGGTGATCTCTTTCCATGCTTTCAATTTGTTATTTATGTGTTGAATCAAACAACTAGCTTTAGAAGTCTATTATTAGAACATAAGATTTACCATTTGCTACTGTCAAGTTGGTTTATTATGCAAAATTTATCATAATCTAGATGGGTACAAATATTCAGTTATATGAAGTATTGATCTTGATTTGCATATTCCTAGCATACTAGTTTTTATTGTTTTATCTCACTGGGTATCAAGTTGGATTATACTTACAGATCTCGCCATTTGGAGAAGGATGTGAGCTCAGCTGCATCAAACTCATTTCCATCATCATAAGAACCTTCTAAGAGGAAAAAAAACAAGGAGATCTTCCTCCAAAGTTCCATCTCAAATTCTTTCATAAATTTAAACACTTTCTTGGTTACTGAACTTTCTTCCTCTAGTTCTCCCTTTGCTCTTTGAATTCTTTTGTTTCCTTGCTTGCTAGCCCCTTTCCTCCTTGACTTGTTTTCTTTTTCTCACTTTTTCTTCATCACTGCCCTGTTTTTTCTCTCTTTTACCATCCTCTTTCTCTTTTTTGGACAGCCCAAATGTGCCCTATCTTTCTTCCCTTGTTTGCCTCTTTTTGCCCTAGTTTTTGGGCTTCCTTTAACCTTGTTTTTGGCCGTTTATTTTACTTTTTGTTCGCTGTACCATTTTGCACTTTTTATGACAGTCACTTATTTCATTGTTCACTGTCCCGTTTTGCACTTTTTATGACAGCCACTTATTTCATGGTTCGCTGTCCCATTTTTCACTTTTTATGACAACCACTTAATTCATTGTTCACTGTCCCATTTTTCTTTATGACAGCCACTTATTTCATGGTTCACTGTTCCATTTTTCACTTTTTATGACAGCCACTTATTTCATGGTTCGCTGTTATGTTTTGCACTTTTTATGATAGCCACTTATTTCATGGTTCGATGTCCAGTTTTCTTCAATTTTGTTCATCCCTTAGTGTCTTATTTGGCTGCCCTATTCCCTCCCTTTTCTTGTTTTTGACTTCCTCTTTGCCTTCCCTCTTTCTTCCCCTCCGCTTGCTTTTATTTCATCCTTCTTTTGCCTTGTTCTTTTGCTCTCATTCAAACTTCTTCTTTTCCCTTTTGGCAAGTTTCAAGAAAAGCTCCAAGTAAAAGTAAATCACTCTCCTTTTTATGCAAGTTGCAATAATAATAGAGTTGTATACTTTCCTTTGAAAGTCCTTTCAAGGATTAAATTCCTAAAAGCAATTTGTATAATTTTAATAAAGCATCTTTTGTTTGAGTGGGGTTTTTAAGTCCCCACTTCCATCCTCCCCCATTTGGGGAGGATTGTGTTGTGTCCATCTTTTACGTGCTTAGATTATATGTGCTTGTTTTCATCATCATTTGCATCTTATGCTTAGAATATTAATTGTTAATCCATCACTTCTAATTCATTAATTAATTTGATTACTCTTTTAAATTGTTTATCTTTCTAAGTAAATCAACTCCTTAAATCTCTTGAATCACACCATAAGGTGGATCAAGAGTGCTCTATGTCGGAGAGTTTAATAAGTCATCTTTGTTTTTTATTCACATTGCTTAATCAATTAACTCTTAAGTAAGACTCTTGAACTTGCAAAAACACAAGTCAAGATCATTCTCTATCGGAGAGCATCCTAGGTTTGCATAATCCCTGCATTAGTCTCATCTAGATTAGCTAAGTCTCTTGAACCACTGTCATAAGACAGAGTCAAGAGTGCTCTCTGTCGAGGAGTATTAATTAATCAACTTAATAAAACCTTCAACACCCACACCCCTTTTAATTAATTAACTCCCTCCCCTCCTTGCCGGAGTATGCTCTGACCGATCCCAGATTGGAATACCCAGAAATGGCAATAAATATTTTAACCCTGCAAGAGTAATTTAATAATACTTAAACACCCATAACCAACACACTGACGTTGTAAGGAATATTCCAAAGTACTTCCTAGTAGAGGCACCGGAACCTCCCGATGTCTTAGATTCTCGGCTAGCTGGTCAATCTTGGAGATACTAGCCTGGGATACTGGGTGGGCCCGACATGTCTTCAACGGAGGGAACTTAGAAGAGTCTCCTGGATTTGACAAAATTTTGTTGACACTCTAAGCAATACCACTATCAAAAGCTTTTAAAATCTACCAAGAGCACTTGCAAAACCTAATACTCACTAGCTTGATTCCTAGACTTTATTTCACGCATTTATTTGACTCCATAAGGCACTGGTCCTTTGTTATATTTGATTAATTTTCTATCTTGATCAACTATCTATGGGCCATTTCAATTGATTATATTTGAATGCTTAAGTTATAAGTTTAGAATCTTTGCTTATCTGTGTGATCTCTTGTTAGGAACGTGGATTGCTTTGATTAATCATCATCCCCCTAATATTAATCATTTTAAATCACAGCAACTCCTAAACAAAACCCATCCGCATCCAAAAACATCTAAAAATTAACTTAAAACATTGAGGCATAGAAAACTCTTTGTTAGGGACTACCCCCCTTGGCTTTGTTAGGATTTAGCCTAAATGGAGGAGCTAGGAGTAGGTGACAGTACCTAGCTTTGTGCTTGCCCCCAAGGTCACAACTCTCCCACTTTCTCAAGTGAGGAGAAAAATTTTGGAATATTTTTGTTGCTGGTGTGCAATTGGCAGACAACAATCTCCATTTGAAGATTTGATTGAAGGAAGCCCTTCCACAATCTCATCATTGTGCACTTCTTGGAGATACTTATAGTTCATGTGTCAAAATATTTCATTACATAGCTTGGAGATCTCAATGGTATGATAGAGGAGATGTTGGTCACTGGAACTAGGGAAATAATTTGAGAACTTGTACATCCTCTCTTGGTGATTTGCATACCTAATTTCCACAACTTTGTTGGATGAGATTTCTGCAATCTCTACCAACTCAGGATTAAATGTTTCTCTCTTGTCTTATCCTGTATGAGTCATTTGATAGACTCACAAAAAAATTTCTTCCAAATATGGTACATAGAGCAAATCACTAAAATAACCATGCTCCAATCAATCCTACTAACTCCTTTGGTCTGGATTTCAGAGTCATATCCCATTCGAACTATAGGGCCACTGTTCGAATGCATAGAGGAGAAGAGATCTCTGGTGGAAACCATATGTATATATGCCACTAAATCAATAATGAAGGTTTATGAATTAGAATTACCTGCTACCAAGGAGTAATATTTCTCTTTGTTGTCTAAACTTGAGGTGCCATCTTTCTTCGTTGCACCATCTGGGACAAGGATGTTGTATTTCTCGAGCAGCTGCGCCATCTGATCAATGGTTTTATTCATGCAGGAGGTGTCTAGATTCCATCCCTTATGGAAATATGTGCATTTTTTTTCTCTATCCCTTTCTTGTCCTTCTCCTTAGGAGGATTTGAACCCCCATCACTGGTTTTGGGTTTATCAGGTTTCCTCTGATCTGACTACTTAGAATTCTTTTCCTCCTGCTTTCCCTTGGAGGAATTTGAAACACCCATGGCCAAAGATTGATATTTAGCTTTGGTGTTTTCCTGTTTGAACTAGATTGTCTTGCTCTTGGGTGAGGGATTCCATGAAGCTAGCTAGTGTTGGCATTTTCCAATTTCAAAGTGTCAATTTGTCGAAATAAAAGGTGCTTACAAACACTAAAAAATTATGGGCCTAACTTTGAAAGGATGGATAGTATCAACTGATCCTCTTTCTTCTCAATTCCACATTCCTTCATCTGAAGTAGTAGAGACTTGAAATTCATGAATAACTCATGCATAGTTTCAAAATGTGCTAGGCTCAATCTTATGAGCTTGTTTCCAAGCTGATGTCCTCACAATTCATCAGTTTTCCCAAACAATGATTCTAGTTTAACCCAGACTTCATTTGGGTTTTTCAAACTGTCTATACGAAATAAGAGCTCTCTTGAAATACTCAGGAATAGAAATCCATAGGCTTCATCAAGTCTATTGAAGTACTTAGCTTTCTCTACAGCAGAGTTTGGCTCCACTTTTTTTCCCATGGTAACTTTGTAGAGACCCTTAGATCTCAATTGGATAACCATTTCTTCCTTCCAATTGAATAAATTTAAGGGGTTAAGGAAGATTTGGATTTCTTCCATTTCTTCTTGCGCTAATGGTGTGAAATTGGCCAAAAGTTCAGCAAAAACACTCAGTATTATCTGAAAATTATCTAAAAAATGCAGCTTAAACACTCAAGATTGATCTAAAACTCACTAAAATCCACTCAGATCTGATACCATGTGATAATTTTTATTTACAACAAGATCTAGGAGCCTTAAACAATCTCACAAATTGAATTACTTGCAAAAACCAGCAAAAAAACATGATAGAGGAACAATTTTTCATACACAGTGTGAACTGAAAATGGAGATTATTTGACTGTATAACATGTGAATATGTTATGAACATGTATATATTACATCTAGCTCAATTCAAGAGGATTTGGAATCCAAATCTGATTGTACATGTGAAATTGGCCAAATTGGCCTCAATCCCCCCTAGGTGGGCCAAACTCTCTCCGAATCATCCCAAATGGTCATGAATAGGTGTGCTAGAGAAATAATGACTACTTGGGATGTGTGGGTGTGCAAAATAAGGTGAGTGGGAGCCTCACGATGGGATTTAAATGCTCCAACAGTCCAAAATTTGGGCTAAAACCACCCCTAGTGCTCTTAGTCAACCACAATTCCCCAATTCAAGGAATGGGAGTGTATCGACAATAAATAAGGGCACACAAGTGGATTTTTATTGATATGGAGGGCTCCTGTAGGTGTGAAAGCATCAAAACATATGGTTATTATGCTGTATTGACTTCCCTAAGTCCAAACCATAGCATATCATTGCATTAATGACAATAAAAATGACTAAGGCTGTAGGATAAGTTACTAAGTGGTGGATTTCTATTCTAATAGAATATATTCATAAGAAAACCTTTAGAACAAGGTATGGGCACTATGAGTTTGTGGCGGTACCATTTGGTCTCACAAATGAACCAACTACATTCATGTGTCTCATGAATAATGTTTTTAGAAAGTATCTGAAAAAGTTTGTTCTTGTCTTCCTATATGAAATTCTTATTTATTATAAGAATGAAGAAGAACATGGATAACATTTGAGAATGGAATTGCGATTGATAAGGGAGCATAACCTGTATGCAAAGTTGAGAAAATGTGACTTTTATAAAGATAAAATTCAGTATTTGGGTCACATCATCTTAGACAAAGGAATATCTGTGGCCCCTGAGAAGATTGAGGCCATTATGAATTGGCCAAATCCAAGAAATGTGACAGATGTGAGATCCTTTATGGACTTATCGGGTACTACAGGAAGTTCTCACAGGGATACCAAATTTACCTCGAATTTTTGGAAGGGTATTTTTGCATATTTGGGTACAAAACTGAACTTTAGCACCGCCTAGCATCCTCAAACTGATGGACAAACATATAGAGTAAACTAGTGCTTGAAGACATGCTTCGCATGTATGTAATGGAAAAACCATCTAAGTGGGAGGATTATTTACACCTGGTAGAGTTTTCATATAATAACAGGAAGAAAACCTCACTGAGAATGAGTCCATATGAAACTTTATATGGAAGAAGGTGTAGGACACCAATGACTTGGGATAATCAGTGAATATAATTGTTCTTGGTCAAAAATTACTTAAGGAAATGAAATAAGAGGTTGCGAAGATCAGGCAGAAATTGAAAGTAGCCTAAGATAGACATAAGAGCTATGTAGATAAGCATATAGTGCATAAGGAATTTAGTTTTGGGGATCATGTTTATCTTAGAGTGAGGCCAAGGAAGAGTTCCTTGAATATTGGGAGTTGTGCCAATCTATCACCTAGATATTGTGGGCGATTTGAAGTGCTTGAAAGAATAGGTCTAGTTTCATATATACTTGCATTTCCTACTAGCACTAGAGCTCATAATATTTTTCATGTCTCTTTTCTTAAGAAATATGTACATGATCCTAACCATGTGATTAATTGGGAGGTGATTGAGGTGGAACCCGAGGGAGAGTCATCCTACAAAAGAAGGTATGAATGCTCAAGAACAGAGTCATTGGACAAGTAAAGGTGCAATGTAAGAATTACGGTCCTGATGTACATGGGAGTTGGAGGATGCCATGAGAGTGGCACATCCATTTTTGTTCAATTTTGAAGAGCACGGAGGATAGTGCTAATGTAAGGGCAAGGGAACGTAAAATCTAGATTTTGACCCTATTGCATTAAAATTGTACATGATGTAAATATTGTTACTAAATCATGGTGAGGAGCTCAAGGCCAAGGACCCTCCAATGATTTATCATTTTATGTATTAACAATTAAAATTGATGCCTATGGTTCTCATGCTATCCAAGCACAATATAAATTGAGACTTCCTGTAAATATGCAATTTAATAAAATACCCACAACTAGCTATGCAATGCAACAAAGAGACGGGAGCATGATTTCAGAAGGAATAGGGAGGGAAATTATTCAAACCATTGAGCCAATAGTGTTAAGCCAAATGTCAATGGGAGAAGCCATAAAAGTCTCAACTACCCATTTTTTCTTATGCACCCAATCATGTAATTCTTTCAGAAGTTGGTTGGGGAAGTTAGTGCATTGGGAATGGAGAAGTATGGAAGTCGATTTCGTATTGGGGAAATACATCATTTTTGGAAAAAACTTATTTTTTCTTATGGGGCAATAAAATACCCAAAAATTGGTGCCCATTCCATTCTTCACCCATGTTTTTCATTTCCTCATGCAGCTACAGCTAGCTGGGTGGTTTTCCCTCACGTTTTTCCTTCATGCCCAAATAGTGGCTGGGAAGTGAGATTCATAATTCTTTCTAAACAGAACACCATTAATAAGTTGATAAGGAGCTGATTTTAGCCTTAATACTCTACGTTTTTTGGGATCTAGGGTTTCAAGAGAAAACCCATTATGAAGAAAGAATCTGTTGTGATCATACCATTCAGATGCTACAATTTTAAGTGCATTAACAAAACCTATAGGATTAGCTTCTTCCTGTTCCCAATCGGCTTGCTGATTTTCAAGGTCGTTTGACAGGGCCATGAGATGACACAAACCTTGTCCTCTGACGATCTTTGCAGGCTTAATCTCCGGATCATACTCTTGAAGGGTGGTCATCTAGTGAGCTCTCTTTTCTCCCAACTCCTTTTGGACAAGGACATTGCGCATTGCTGCATAAGGAACAATCACCTTAGTCTTTGACTTCAAAAGATAAGGCATGTAATGTTTTATTGATTTATATACTGTGTAGGCATGTCTTTCAACCTACGAGTAATTGAGTTCAGCCCCTTTGAATGTCGAACTCCTAAACGAAATGGGGATTTCGGCGTCTTCATCATTTTTCTGCGTGAGGACAGCAGCATAAGAAAAGTCTGTAGCAAATGTATACAATATAAAATATTTACTGAAATCCAGGGACATGAGAGCAGGTGCTTTTGCTATGGTTTTCTGAATTTCAATAAATGTGTTTTTCTATTCTTCGGACCACTTAAATGGTACATCTTTTTTGACCAAAAACTGCAGGGGTTTAATTACTTTAGAAAAATTGGGAACAAATCTTCGAACAAAATTAATCTTACCCAAAAATGACTGCATTGCCTTACGAGAATTAGGAAGGCCAATTTTGGAGATTGCTTCAATGCATTTGGGATCAATGATCATACCTTACCTTGAAACTACGAAACCCAACAACTTACCTTCTGTTACTGCAAAGATGGACTTCTTGGGATTGAGGGAGATGCTGAATTTCCTGCACCTTTCGAATACCTGTTTTAGAGCAGACAAATGATCCTGTCATTTTTTAGAGTAAATGGTAACATCATCAAGGTACACAACGATGGAATTGTGGATCAAACCCCTAAAATATATGTCCATAGCTCTCTCGAATGTGGCTCCTACATTTATTAGTCCAAACGACATTCGTCTGTATGCGAATGTTCCCTAAGGGGTCCTGAAAGTATTTTTGAGTTGATTGTTGGGTGCAACCAAGACTTGGTTGTAACCAAAAAAATCGTCTAGCAGTGAAAAAATCTATGATCCAGCTACCTTCTGTAGGATCTACTCCATTGAAGGAACATGATAGTTGTATTTTTCATAGGCTCAGTTCAGGTTCCTGAAGTCTACGCAGAGTTTGATTTCCCCATTATTTTTATGAACAGGGACCAAGTTAGCTATCCACTACGTATGTCAGATGGGAAATATGATCCTAGCCGAGAGAACCTTGTCTAGTTCCTTCTTGACAGAAGGCTCCAGAATAGCGTGCATTTTTCTCAATTTATGCTGATAGGGTTTTACATCAAGTTTCATGGGGATGTTATGATGCATGATGGTAGTATCAAAAGTCCTGAGCTCATTGCATGTCCAAGCCAAAATGTCTTTAAATTCCCTACATAGTTTGATAAAACTTCTTATTTCATCATAGGAACAGTGTATTCCAAGAGTGATAAATCAGGGTTCGTGATTTGTTCCTAAGTTAACAGGGGTGTGATTCAAGGTCGAGCTTTGAGTCTTGTAATTGATGGTTTGTCTGAATTTATATTGTAAATCATAGAACTTCTCTAGACTAATGACAAAATTGGGGATGATGTTGGAAGGATCAGATAGAGATTTCTCATGATCAGCTTCGTCAATAGCCATACCCTCGAAGGTATTTTGGGCTAACAGGAAGTCAATTACTTGATGATCATCATCAAACAACTTCCAATTTGTGACATTGCTGGGTATTGAGGGTCTGTACATCAATTCAATAGAAAAGTTTCATGGAGACAAGCCTTCGGGAGGGATCAATCTAGATGTAGTGTTGGTTAGAAGATCCACGTCAAAGTTCTGAGATCTAGGAACATATCTAATACTAAATTCTGAGAAGGAATTAATCATGTCTCTGATTAATATTTGATAATTAACTAGGTGGGGAGATAGATAATGTATCTGATCCCATACCTATTTCACAATGATTTCAGAGTTTCCCACACATTCAATTGCTTTATCTCCCATATTGATGGCTTTCTTGAGTCCTTGGACTAAAGCCTCGTACTCAGATGCGTTATTGGTACATTCAAATTTCAACCTGCATGCAATCATGGTTTTGATCCCTTTGGGATCAATAAGTATGCATCATGTGCCTTCTCCTTCCTTTGACCTAGAGCCATCAAAAAACAAGGTCCAATTATAGGATCAATCATGAAATTGGTATTTACATTATATACATTATGAACAACAGTGCTAGAGAATGGAACAGATGTAAGATGAGTTACCTCAGAGTGTTTCTACTCATTCTCTATTGGTGATACATCAACAGGTAAGTCTCCAAAGAAAGTGTCAAATGTGAAATGTTCAATTTGATTATTAAAGAAGGAGATAGATTCATTGGAACCATCGAGGTCAGTTACAGTTTGTTTCATGAAAGGTTCTCTGTCAACTTTGACCTTATTAGGATTCCTGTAAAGAGGCAACCATAAGTGAGACCAATCAGTAGAAAAGTAACCTTTAAGTTTCTCTTACCAATCTTGACTCAACCACATACCATAGGTCTCTGGAATATCTGCAACCACAATATCGATTGTTTGGTGAATCTGAGGATCTACAGATAGTCTGAGAAGAACATTTCTCAGCCTTCCTACCACTTTAACCTTGGATCTATCTAATTGCACAATCTAAATAGGATAGTTTTCCTAGGTGGAATTAAACTTCTTACATATAGAAAGGGGCATAACATTGGATGAAGCACCTGATTCTACCATACAGTTATGCATGTTCCTGTTAAATATTTCAAAGGTAAGTAAAAAGGGAGGAGTTCCCTTGATTCCCAATTTTGGATGGTTTGGACAGGGATTGGAGTCAAAATTATTATTCTGAGATTCTCAGGGTTGCTTTATGATCATGCTTTTGGGTAAGGAATCCCTTATGGAAGGAATTTTGAGAAGGTCAAATAAAGATATGTCTTCTTTGACTCTCTTAAGATCCTCGAACAAGTTGTATTCTGGCTCAGGAATGAGTGTGTCCTTCTGAGTTTGAGCTTTACCTTTGCTAGCTGTCTGTATCGGAGGAGATGGATCCTAGGGAGGTGGCCCTTTAGACTTGGTATTATGTGTGTGTTGGAGATTAAAAACTGTATTGGTTTTTTTTCTTCTTCTTCTTCTTCTGAAAAGAAGCTCACAGAGCTGACCTGCTAGTCATCCTCCTCTTCCTATTGGGGAGGTTGTGATTCTTCGGTGGACTGATCTTCAGAGGATTCTGGGATATCTGGTGTTCCTACAGCTAAGGCTTTCAATACAGAGAAGATCTCTTTTGAGGTGAACCCCTCGCTGGAATTTGGAGGTGGTGGATTTTGAGGAGGTTGATTTGGCCTCCTAAAAGGTGGCCTATTGAATCCTCTATTGTTTGATTGATTTTTATTGCTTGTCTTCTTGAGATATACCATCTCATTACACATCCTTTGAAGGAGATTCTTCACTTCACTCATATTGAACGGATCTTGGCTGGTAGTAGCAGGTTTAAGGGAACTATCACTTTTCCTACGTGAGGTAGATGCTTGCTCAAATGCAGTGTCGGTTTTTATTTGAGACAAAACATGTCTCTTTAGAATTGGATGGCTTTGGAAAAAATAATCTTGTAAAGACTCTTTACGGGACCTTTTAACCCATATGGCTATTTGGGTTGGGAGACCCTTAATATAGTATGCTACCAGTAATTCCTCAACAGGAAGTACTATATTCAAGATCCTATTCTTTAAATATGAAAACCTGTGATTGTAGTCTTTGAATCTTCCTTTACCCTTAGTTTTCATGGAAGAGAGCTCTATGACTAATTCCTCTGGGGTTTTTTAATCCCCAAACTTTTGAGTGAAGAGTTTGAAAAACACATCCCATGACAGGATGGAGCTAGCTTCTAAGGCAAAGTACCAACTAGAAGCTTTTCCCTCAAATGTGTAAGGGAATAGTTTGCAAACCATGTATTCATCGATAACATTTCTAAGTCTAATGGCTTGCATGAAGTATTTTATGTGGTCTTCCACAATAATCTTATCATTTGGATTAAATTTCAGAAGCCACTTCTCAGGGTTTTTAGGAAATTTGTGCTTATTGCCTAAAATAGATACGACATACCCATCTAACCATGGCATGTTATGTCATTCGTTAGCCAACATAATAGATTCTGCTGAGGATTCTAACGATTCATCATATGAAAATGAAGAAGAAGGAGGAGATGGGGGTGGCCCTCTCGCTCGAATGTTATGTCAAGGAGTTGCTGACTCTGGAAACAAGGAACCTAGATCTAACCCAGGAGTGGATGGCTCACTGAAAAGGTCATGACGTATTTCAGTGTTTTGATCACCTGGGCTTGGACTGTCTTGATTACTGATTTGAGGAAAATATTGAGTAGGATGATCTTCAGCAAATTTTCTTCTAAACTCGGCAACGTTGTAGGAATTACCCTTCAACAGTTGTTCGACTATGATGGGCCCTAGGATTGGTGATATGAGCATGTATCTGTTTGACAAGATATCCTGTTCTTGTCCAGGGGTAACTATGACACTGTCTAAAACTTGAGATACTTGTTCCCCTGAGGTAGAAGCGCTAGCGCGACTACGAGTGATGATCGGATATCTTGCTCGAGGAGGTGTATGAATATTTTGTTTAGGCATGATGTGTTGGCCCTCCTTCTAGTGCCATTTGTTGAATGCCCAATTGTGTATTTGCATGATTAGGGTGTTTAAGGCTTGCAACACATGAAGAAAACCCATCCAAAGGCTTCAAATAATACCACGCAGGTATTGTTCTATCCTTGAGCTGTTTGAAATGGTAATCTCCCATGGATACTTTAATAGCCTCTGCTGGCTTATGGATGGATTTTATCCACAAGGGGATCTATTTTCCAGAATGGAAAACAAAGAGTTAAGAAAAGAAAAGGAAAAACTAAAACCTAACTAGGAAGAATAACCTAATCCAAGTCTAAACTACTTTGAAAAGGTGTTGGATAATTGACAGATCATCTTGAGCTATGTGAAGAACAAGTAATTCATCATATTGACAGAAATGTAAATAGAATGAAACTGTACTTGCTTAGATTACAATTGTTTAATAAAAATTAAATAGCAGTAAATCAGAATTAAACCACTCAAGATAAACTGCAAGTGCTCAAGTTAGTTGAAAAACCAACTTATAAGCTATAAAACTCTTACTGCTGAAACATTTGCAGAAATATATAAAGACAATTCATAACATAAATTTCATGGAGTTTTATCAATGCATTAATAATTAATAGAGATAAATCAGAGTTAAATAAACACATTAACGAATTGCAAATGAACAACAGTACTATCTGATCATTCGGAACAAGAAACTAAAACCTGTCAAAGAAATTTGATAGATCAAACACAAGAAATGAGAATTGCAACACTGTATTTATTCATAATTCTCTGTAACAAATTACATAAAATACCTTTGAAAAAATGAAGTGTTTGTTCGATCCCTTGTATCAGTCTCCCTTCCAAAAGTCAAATGTTCAAGAGCCCTTGATACATCGAAGATCATTCACTTAAATAATTATTACAAATAGTAGAATCCCCCCTAAAGGGGATCCAAAACCTAAACAAGGCTAATATCCTAGGAAATCTTTCCAGACCCTCCAAATTTGTAGCAGTTCCTCGATATCAAGATAAGCGGCTAATTCTATGACTAATTGAGCATTAAAATTATAATATTTGACCTCATTCTTAGGCAAATTATGCCAAACTCAGATGTAGACATGGATATTTCTTTGTACTGCAAATGGTTGTTTGATTAACTTCTCTACGTCATGTATGCTCATGTGGTCAAGTTGCTTGATCTTCTCCTACTGGTCATTCCTTCATTTCTCTACTTGCTCGATCATCAGTCAAGGTGGACATGCCTTCTCAATAAGCACCATGGTAGGAAAGGATAACTTAGTCATGATATTATCAACTGTATACCACCTTCTACTACAGATTTCCTGAGCTTTCGTTATAGCTTCAACTACTATTTCATCCAAGTATTCCCAAGCTCTCACAATAGTTATAGCTCTTTTAAACTGAAAAGTAGTGAGAAGAGTGATATTATCAGGACTCTCCTTCATGTACCTCCTCCAATCAGTGACCTCATCGTAAGCTTTTGAGTCCTGCTATCTTTTCTCAATTAGGTCTTCTAGAACAATGGACATCTTGTCAAACATTGTGTGAGTCTCAAATATATCAGCTAGAGTGTTAAATAACTCATATACCAAATGAAAGTGTTCCATGTTAGTTCTGATCGCAAGCTCCTTAAACTCTTCTTGGGAAAATTTGGAAAATGAAGATGAAGCTTCACTTGTAGTTGCATCTTCATTTTTCCTTTCTAATACTGCAACTTTTCGAACCAGAGTGGCATTTTAATTCTTTTCTCTCTGTCTACACTGAGAGTAACATTCCTCAATTGAAGTTCATATTGTTTGTCCTCATGTTGTTTTTTGAGCTACTCCAGTGCTTCTTTCAAACTGACAATTTCTACCTTTTGTTTATCAAAATATCTGTTCAAAGAGTTGACAGTAGCATCCATATTGGCACCTGTGAATTCTCCTAGAACAGAAGCTTCATATGTAGCATAGGCTTGTGGATCACTTGATTTCTATGTGCATAAAACTTCATTCACCATTGACATATCCATATCATTATTATCTATGCCCCTCTTCTTTCCCCGTCTTACCACTGATTTCTCAGCTTTACTATATCGATATTCAGCTAAAGATACCACAAAATCTTCATTGAACTCATCTTTAACCTCATCAATGAGAGTTATGCTAACGCCTGTGGATATCAAAGATGAAGTTTGAGTTGTGGTTTGAGAAGGTATAGCCATAGTGATATGAGAGGTGGCAGGGGAGGAAGTAACATTATAAGCAAGAGTCACTTTAGGGGATAAACCAATGTCCTGAACAGAAGGAATTTGCATAGTAGTATCCTTAATAAATGATGATGGTGACACTATTACAACTTTATGAGACATAGGGCATGAGACTGAGCTAATTGAAGAAATACGCAAGGTATTTTAAAAACTGGAGGGACAACAGATGAAGGAATAGGGATATCCATAGGAATGGGTATGATTGATATGGGTAATATAGTGGCAGTTTGATAGATCTCAATCATAAAACGAGTCGCAACAAAACCATCAGAAAATTATTATAAAGCCATTATTGATGAAATAAATATTGCAGAAGAAGAGGGAGAAGACTAACAAAAAGTTTGAGATTGAGGAAGAGAGGATGAAGGATTACTATTGCTACCATTGGTGAGATTTTGGAAATCATTACTAGTCTCAACAATAACAGGCACAGGAGAAATTATGTCCTCCTCTTCCTCTGAATGAATTAGGTCAATACTAGGAACATGGATGTAGATCTTTGTCTTCTATGAAGGTTTGTCCTCAACTTGATTTTTTTCAGGTAGATTCTTTTCAATCATAGTGGTTACCTTGGCAATTTTAGGTGACTGAGATGTTGCAACTTCTTGAGTATCTAATGCTGAAGTCATTTTGTTTAGCTTCTGATTTATTTGCTCTGAAGTCTGCAAATAATATTTAACCTGTTGTTCCACAGATGTCTGGGGAACTTCTCCCATGGGATATTTCCCTTTGTCCAAGCTTGAGCTAGTTTCCACAGATGTAGTTTTGGATGCCAGAGCCTCTTTTGTTGCAGCTCGAGCTTCTTTTTCTTCCTTGTCTTTTGCCATCCTTTCCAAGATTTCCAAATCCATAGACTTGTAATGTTTTACCCTATCCCTGATCTCCTTCTGATACTGCAGGATATGTCTTTTCTCTTCTTTTCTCTTAGCCCTTTCGAGGACTTCAGAAAATGTATCTACTCCCTGATAAATGAAATCATCCATAGTTTCCTCATGAACATAACCTGTTTTGAAATAGTTCTGCCTCAGGTGTAAATCGACAATCCCTTTGGGATCGTGCTACCTTTTGCTTGCAAAACCAAGTTTAAGTGACATGATATGGTCACTTAGCTCTGATGCCTAAGTAGATGTGGGTACGCTCAAGGATCCAAGGGTAATAGGAAACCTGGGCAAAACTTTTCTCTTCGGTACAACACATTTCTGGTAGATCCCCTCTTTAACTATCTGAAATGAGATCTCTTCTAAGACCAACCTGTCTGGGATGACCTTAGGAAACATGTGAGCTGCATTGCTGCCATAAACCCCGATATAGGTGAAACATTCACCCACATACCAGTCCCCCATAGTGGCTATGAGATCTTTTGCTTCTAGTGAGAACGCAGGGGCTTCTTTGTTAAAAATAAGAAAATACACCCTGCCAAGAAAACATTCACATATATCATAGAACCTAGTCACATAGTTACTATCCTAGCACTCATAATGGTAAATATGTACAGGCAGGGCCGACAGCTCCCAACTCCATCCCAAATTAGGGTAATGAAAATCAACATATAAGATGTCCACAATGAAGGCAGTGAGATAAAAATTGTGCTTTTTCTTAGTAGTGGCTTTCTAGAACTCTTGTATGGCATTTTTAAGTTCAAGTGACAGAATTGAGGCCCAAGGTAAAGATTCACCTGTTGTTATAATATGATGAGTGATGGGAGCCCATTCCTCTTTAAAGAAAGAACACTTGGGAAGGCCATAAATCTTGCACAACATCACTGCAAGCAGGTAGTAAGGCTCTTTAAACCATTCGATGGGGTATAATTCATCTTTCCTCTTGGAAAACTTGTGGGGTTTAGTCATCCAGGATTTAAACATTTCGTCAAAATTGAATTTGGATTTGGAAGTGTTAACAAATTCTGCATCAAGGAGCTAGGTGTAAGGTTTAAGAGCATAAATCCTGACAAAGGTTTCAGGGCAGAAATTGGCTAGCTGAGATCCAGTACTAGTATTAAAAGAATGATCTTTCACATTGGCATGGTATAAATGTTTTTACTCTTGGTAAATCTGGGGGTTTTGGATGTCCCCATGTGTCGTTTTGACTATTTATACCAGAAATTAAAACCAAATTATACAGTAAGCATAGTAAACAATTCAAATTGCAAGAAAGCAACTTGGCAACCAACTTGAAACTGTAGTAATCACTATCGAAATCGTGTGGTAAATTCTAGAGGTAAAATCACACATCAGAGTGAATTATAGTAGTAAAAATAGTGAAAAATAGTAAATCAAAACTATCATATTTATAATTCTTGAGAAATAATACAGACCATCAGATGAGAGTAAAAAAGAAAAATAACGGTGAGGATCAATTTGGTGGGATGTGGGATAAAAAAAAAAATCACAAGTTTTATTAATCATTCCACAACCCGCATTCTGCAACTTGTGGGATGCGGAGTGTGGAATATCAAAATATCAAAAGAAATTATTCAATCGGCTCCGCATTCAACATTCCGCATCTTACGGGATGCGGAAATACGCAAACCAAAACGCAAACAAATGATAACCATGCGACCCGCATTCCACAACTTACGGGATACGGGATGCAAGACGACTAAAATAATCACACATAAAAATTCTCCCACATCCTACATTTGCAGGATACAGGATGCGGGTTTGAAAATGAAATATAAAAATAAAAGGTTTCCCGCATTTCGCAACTTGCAGGTTGCGAGATGTGGGATGATAAAACAATCCAAACAAAACCCAATCATTTTGCATGTAAAACAAAGAAATCAAACCTGGATTTTTGGAAATTTGGTTAAGTTAAGGAATCCCAAGAGTCAAAATAAAATATCTTAATGAAATCCTTTAAGATAACGAATACTATTACCAAGTAATATTCGTATGTAAAATTGGGCTCCCGTGTCAAAATGACATGGGAGTTGTTGTACCTACAACAGTCCCTCAGCATATTTGTGATGCTTCCATTTGAAATAGTACAAGGGTTTATATTGTCATACCCGAGAAGGTGATTTTACTTCCATTTGTGGGTTTTTAAACACCCAGCTTATCAGGGTTACTTTCATCGGGTAATTTCTAGCAAAAGGTTGTTGTAGAGCATGCACCCAAGCATGTAATGGAGGATCTATGTTGGTAAACATAATTTGAATGAGAAATCCCAGCTTTTGGTGGTTAATACTATTGTGTATAAAACTAAAATGATGGTGGCTTGCAATAGACTACTCCTTTGTATCCTGTAGTAGCTTCTTAGTCCTGAAATTGCCAAGGTTTTCTGCAGCAAACTGTCTAATCCAATCCATTGGTCTATAAAAAGTTTTTCCCCTCTTTCACTTGTTGGTTGAGTATGTATTAATGGCGGATATGAATTGTATCATTTTATTGGAAGGATTGATTAGAAGTAGTAACCTCAAGCCCTAGTGAGCAAAAATAAGCAAAATCAGAGCTTCACAATTCATAAAATCCCGAGTGGAAGCAAAAATAAGCAAAGTTAGAGCTTCTGAATCCATAAATTTTCAATGAAGCTGGCAGAAATTTGGCGCCCACATTTTTGTTTTTTGAATTTAGTGAAATTGATTTTTTTTAATTTTTTTAAATAAAGAAAGTTTAGTGATGAATTTTTATGACTATAACACTCACATAACAAGACATAACAAGACGAATCTACATAGCAATTTCTCCGATCAATTACATCACCATTGTGAGAAAATGGGAATACCAAAGTAAGTCAAAACACAACATTTATAAATTATTGTTGTTTTTTTATTTATATTCATATGTTTTACTTCCCTACCACCTTATAACAATTAATAACAATTAATATGCTACCTATCATCAACTTTTCTATCACTTAAATTGCAATGCCTAGGACGTGTAGGAACTAATTTACTTCCACTTGTATAATGGCTCATTACATAATGTAAATACATAAACAAGGTGGAGGCTATAGATGGACATTGCATTATATGTGGAAGATGTAAGGTAGGCATTATTGAAATGTAACCAAAGGGTTGTGTTGTAAATGAAAAGGATTTCAACAAACTAAGTGCTTTAGAGAGTTTGGGTTTATAGAACAATCAACTAAGAAAATTGTTGTTAAGTTTCAAAGGGATAGGATAGTTGAGGCATAGCCTTATTCTATATAAGTGGGGTGAATATGGCCTAATATGACCTAATGAAGTGGAAACAATATTGTTGGAGATACATTAAATCAAAGTAAATTTCAACATTAAATCAAAATGGAAAACAATATAAAATTGTAACCACTAGCACCCAAAATCCATTATCCCTCTAATACTAACCCACTAGCCCATAACCTATGCACTAAGACACATAATGCACCTAACCAACACACAAACACAATAAACTTTGACATTGGGTTCTAAAACAATTATTCAAATCAAAACCTTTGGCATCAAGGTTTGAATGATCACTAGATGTGTTTTAATCAAACAAAAATTGGTGCCAAAAAAATCCATAAGAACTTTATTATAGAAAAAATACTCCCTATGTAGGGCATGTATGATGGCTCAAGGCCATGCTCATGGCACGAATCTCAAAATAAAAAAAAATCCCAAGACCCTACCATTTGTCCCTAGAACATGGCTTAGGCTACTAGAACCATCCACAATGTGAAAATACTAAAAATAGTGAATGCGTCACTCATAAGCTAAATATTCCCTATGAAAGTGGGGAAAGAAAGTGGTCATGTTGATCCAAAACCCAACATTGTAGTATTTTTTATGTATAGATTATTTAATTTTTTATGTATGGAATCTTTGAATATTGGGATTTTAAAGGTATGTCTCTTCTTATTTCATTCTATATCATGCAAACTACTATATTGGCAGACTAATGCTACCATGTCAAATGGTGCATCAAATCAAGGACCTTTTCAAATCTCACCTCTTTTCAAATAAAATACAACATATTTGATGAGGTTAAAGGTATACTGTTATGACCAGCTTGACCCTTTAGCTATTCAAGTGAAGATTGCATGGGATCATCCATTGGAAAGTTAAATGCATAGCTTCTTTATGAACTAGTATAGGTAATTGACAAGAGTGCCATGTTGCAACAATTTGTTTGAAACTACAAATATCGGTTATGTTGGTATTCTTTGATTTTATAAATACTACAATGTTACAATGAACTTCATGCTAGTTATAATGAAGATTCATTTCTTGTATGGGAGAATGATAGTATGAGAAGGACAACATTTCTTTTTTGTTCCATCATTGGGTCCTTACACAAAATGAGCTATATTTATACTTGTAAGGAATGAATTCCTAAGTAGAGAAAATTTATTGAAAACTTGGAGCCCTCACCAAAATTATAGTTAGCAAAGGGATCCCGTGTCGAATTTGTAGCCTAGTCATGCATAGTTTATTTTCCCTCTATTACATTGACATTGGAGTGGTAAAGCTAATGTGATATTAGTAGTGAGGGACTGGTCAAAATCTTGGGTGAGTGTTGGTAGCTAGGTCTTTGTAAAATTTTCACCAAAATGGCTAGTGGTGAGGGATTATTTCATTTTCCTTCTAAGTTAACTTACTATATTGGACATGTAGCAACATTTTGAGGAATGTTTTGTGATCTTATAGAGAAATATAGTGAATCATCTTCTCCCTATTCACCACATATCCCAACATGATAGTGGTGTCCACATTTGATGACTATGGCCAAAGGAAAATCTCTCTTTGGTAATGAATTAAGATGTTTAGCTTTTGTGCAAGATAAGTTTTATTACAATTTCTGTGTATGTTTAGATTTAACGAATATTGTTATAATTCATATGAGGTCAAATTTGCATCTAGATGGGTTAGAACAATTCAACTATGGTAATTTGCGTTTATATGAACCACTAAAAATATATAAGAAGAACAATTCAACTATTGTAATTAGAATTTAGATGAACCACTAAAAATCTATAAGAAGATGTATTGTTAAATTTGTGTTTTAAGTTTCTCTAGAATATCTATAAGCTTTATATATGGATTAACTTAGTACCTAGTTTAAAAAGGAAGTTGGTAAGGTATGTATTAAACATTATTACCTAGCATGTGTAGATTGTTAAAAGAGTTCAAGGTTGATGTGTCATAGAGCACCCGGAGAAAATAATTGTGTATGGTGTGCATTTTTCATTTATTTTGATCTTACTTGAGGTTAGAGAACTCATGATAGTTATAGTGGGAAGTTATAATATCACCTTAAAGAATTAATTTTTATGATAGTTTCAAATGTTCCTTGAACATTTTTTACGCTAATGGAACCCTCGTTTATAACACAAAAAGGGATTGAAGTTGTTACAGATTAATATTTTTGGTATGAGCAACCTTAGTAGACTAAAAATATCTTCAAACCACTTGAACTCATCAATATTCATTATCATTGGTACTAAATATTGGGAGATGTTTGAGTTTGAAGGGATTTAGGGGCTTGGTTTTCATAGGGATAAGTTGAGTTGGGTTTGACAATGAACAAGCAATCTCAAATGTCATGTCTAGCAAGGATGACCTAAAATAAGTAGTGAGAATATTGGTATATCTAATTAGTTATTTAAACATATTATATCCCACCTAGATAAAATTTAACATAAATTTGGCTCACTTTAACTAAACATAAAGTTGGTTGCTTTGACTAATCCTTTGGGCTTCCTCAAAGACTTCTGGTCCTGTCTAAAATACTGAAAAAATAGGCTAAGACAAATACGACCCAATATTATATCAGAGAGCCAAATAATTCCATTTTCTAGTATGAGAAGTAGATATTTCAAAATAATGTTCTTGTATTTTAGTTGATCAATGAGAAATATTACCTGAGATAAAGGTATGGGACAACATAAATTTGACATTAGAAATAGGAACTTTTTCCAAGATATAAAAGGTTATCTAAATTACAGCAAATGAAAATAAAGTATGTGAAGTTTCTTTGGGGTATCGATATCTCGTAAGATAGAAAAGGGTGTAAAAAATCCATGTGAACAATCCATGATTTTGTACTATGTTTTATTCTCAGAGGTTAATGTCAGGCCACATGTAATGCAACATACCAAATATGGAAAGGTTAACATGTTGCGTAAACGGTGTAATTAAAATTGTAATATTTTATTTTAGAGGAATACTTTATCCATAGGAATTGAGTTCAAAGGAAAGATAAATATAATATTCCATTTGTAGAGGTTATTTAGTAAAAAAACAAATTGTCACAAGAAGTTTAATAAATATGTTTTTTCCATGTATGGATTATTTTGGATTCCTCAACTACTATTTCTTGTGGACTAGAAGATATGGAAATCCCAAGCTGCAACAAATATTTCAAGGAATTGGAGTTGTCGCTATATTATCCACGATGCACTTTGATGATAATTTGATAAATTAAATTTCTTGTGTTTTGTTTAACTATTTTTTGCGCACAAGTTTTACTCAATCATCATAATGAACATGTGATTATTTTACCTGATATATTCATAATGACAGTGTTCTTATTACATTTGATATATTGGCTGTAAATATAGATCCATACATGTGATAAAAAAATTTCCATTCAAATTGACAAAACGGGGTTCAAATTTATTCTTAATGTGTTTTTGTGGGGGATGGTAAAAAATAATAGAAAACAACATTTCCATGCATTTTTCCACTCACAAGTGTCGAATATCAAAATAAAATAAAATAAAGTTCATGTTTAAGCAAACACGGTTAATAGTTTCATTAAAATTTATTTTTACATTATTATCAAATTTATAAAAAAATTGAAAATAACATCTTCCAAGAATTTGTAGTGGTAGGGAGAGGAGAGAACTTTAAGATTGTCTAGAGAAATGGGTGTCTAAAGTTAGTAGGTGATTACAACTTCTAAGGTAAATATGATGAATAAATTGATAAATAAAAATGATAAGGTCAATAAAATATTATGTTACTGAAAGATATTTTTTTATAAAATATAAAGAAAGTGATATTGTGAGTCATTTAGGTGATATTATTATGTTTCTCATATGTCGTTACAGAAATTTAAGTTCCATAATTATGATCAATCACTATCCAAAAGTATTATCAAATGCACTATCATCGTGGACATTGATGTTGTTGTCATCATCATCATCAATGTCATGTGCTACATCGAAATCATTTTCATCATCATACTTGTTAAGTCAAGTCCCTGGGATAGTTACGTCTATGAATATTTTAGACCTCACTCGATGTCTATGTCACTATTATGGTCAATTCAATGCATTACAGTGAATTATGTTTCCATTAGGACCAATCAATATCAAATAGTGCTATAATTACCTACATCATCATTATTGGCATTGATATCATTGTTGTCATCAACATCCTACTAAATATTGTAGAAATAATCATTGCCATATTTATCATTGTCAATATGTATCATCATCAACAACAACATGTCATTAAGCGCACTCTAATGTCATTAGGGACCGTAGGATTCCATTAGGGTTGTTTACGATTAATTAGGGTCTCTTAGTTTCCAAAATGGCCAATTAGGTGCTACTTATGTCAACATGCCTGGCACTATCCCTAACACAACATTGGAGTTTTCTTGACATTTTTCTAGCACAAATACTTTCGAACTTCCCAATGAAATTCTTGGTGCTATGCATTAGAGGAATTTTGGGGTCTAAAATGGGCCTCCTAAGGAAAATAATAAAATAATAGTTAAAATAATAAAATAATATTGATTAATTTTGGAGGAAGAAATAAAAAAACTACTTTTTGTGTTCGTATTTTCGATATATCTCCCTGTGTTTTTACTCAAATTTTGATCGGAAGAGCTCGTTGGATGCGGAATTTGATTCCGCGTCCAACGAGTACCCACACTGCATACTTTTGACATACCTCGCTACCCCAAAAACAAGAAATACCTGAAAAAACGTGATGATGAGAGCTCGTTGGATGCGGAATTTGATTCTGCATCCAACGAGTACCCACACTGCATACTTTTGACACACCCCTCTACCCCAAAAACAAGAAATACCTGAAAAAATGTGATGATGACATCATCATCACATTTTTTCAGGTATTTCTTGTTTTTGGGGTAATGTCATCATCACATTTTTTAGGTATTTCTTGTTTTTGGGGTAGAGGGTGCGTCAAAAGTATGCAGTGTGGGTACTCGTTGGATGCGGAATCAAATTCCGCATCCAACGAGCTCTCCCAATCGAAATTTGAGTAAAAACACAATGAGATATGTCGAAAATACGAACAAAAAGTAGTTTTTTTTAATGACAAATATGTCAATTCAACCATTATGGTTGACTTATTTTATTGAAATTCTATTGGTTCTTGAATTCCAACTCACAAAAACTTATTTTGGCACATTTTCTTATAAGGCCCATTTTAGACCCCAAATTTCCTCTAATATCTAGCTCTAGACCTGGTGTTATGCTTGGCCCTTTTCCCGGGGAAATTATTAGTGCAATACCTTTCAAAATTCCTATCACAATTCCTAGTGTTATTTCTAGGTCTATACCTGGTGCAATTCCTAACACGTTTCCTTCTGTAATTCTTGGCTATTTTCCTAGCGCAAATTTTGGCTTAATCCTAGCTCTATATCTAATGCTATGTCAGACATTTTTTCAAGCACAAATTTTGTCTCTAAACCTGACACAATTCTTTTAAAAACATTTGGCACTATACCTGGCTCTATTTCTGGTGCTATGTTGCATTTTTTCTAGGCTCAATTCTTAACTATATTCCTAGATTTAAACCTGGTGCTATGCTTGGCCCTTTTCCTAGGTAAATTCCTAGTGAAATACCTTCTGAAATTTCTATTGCAACTCCTCGTGCTATGTCTAGCTCTATACCTAGCACTATGCCTGGTGCAATTCTTGACACAATTCCTTCTGAAATATATTGCTATTTTCCTAGAAAATATTTTGGTGCTAATGTTGGCACTATATCTAATGTTATGTCAGACATTTCACAAACACAATTACTAACTCTAAACCTAGTGCAATTCCTAGCGTGGTTCCTTTTTGAAATTTCTAGCATTATCTTAGGAATTATACCTAGCTCCATACCAGGAACTATGTTGGATAATTTCTAGGCGCAATTCTTGGATCTATATTTGGTTCTTTGTCACATGTTTTTCTTCGAGAAATTCATGGTGCAATTCTTAGTGCTAACATTGGCTCAATATATGGTGCTATGCTTGGTGCTATTCTAGACATTGTTTTAGAGGCTATTCTGGGCGTATATGGGATGTTATTTTGGACATTAGTTGGGATGTTAAATTTCTAGCTTTATTACAGATGCTATAACTATATCTATACATAGATGTATGTTAGATGTTTTCTAGGTGCAATTCCTTGCTCTATACTTGGCGCTATGTCATATGTTTTCATGGCGCAAATCCTGGCGCTAACCCTGGCTTGATATATGGTGCTAAGCTTGGTGTTATTATAAACATTTTTTTAGGTTATTCTGGGCGTTATATAGGATGCTATTTTGGAAGATAATTAGGATGCTAATTGAGATGCTAATTAGCGTACAAAATAGCGTCAAATTTTAAAAATGGAAACTAATAATTCCATTAAAAGCTCCATCCTGTGGAAAAGTGTAACATCCCCGACCCTCCGACCAGCGAAGAGGATGATACCATGGCCTTAACCATCCGGCTACTAGCCCCATGAACATGTGAATTCATAAAAGTTGAAATGCTGAAAGAGAATGCATTGAAGTAGAACATACACAGATGCAATTATTTATCATACACAGCGGAAGCAACATACATTCATACAAGCATTCATTCAACATGTTCATCATAATCATTAATAGTAAATAGGATTGCAGAAGTAAAATAGACAAGGTTACTTATCTTATAAAGAACTCATTCTGCAACCAGCTACGTCACTACAACGTTCCACCCAACCATAGGCCAGTGTGCTCCTTAATCTCTCAGCAACCATGCCACCCTGGAGCTGGGCATGATTCTCCAAGGAATAAGGAACAAGCATGCTTACACATAACCAAGGATACACAAAACACAGCCAAGCCAACACAGTTGGGTTTATCAGGCCATCAACAAGGTATCCAAGCCAACATGGTCAGGTTTATTAGGTGATCAAGGAGTTGGGAAAGGATAAATGCTAAGCTGGTGAGCCCATTACAGAGCCAGGAACACCTACACCAGAACTAGCCTGACTTCTAAGATAGCCACACACACCCAACACAAGGAATCAGTCCCTTCTCTGCTACACAGTCCCTTAGGCCCTGCCTTCCCTTCTAGTGCTATTTAGGGGTTGTGGAGAAGAAAGCCATCCCTCTAGTTCTATCTGTGTGGTTTCCAAACACACCAGGTTTATCAAGAAACCCAAGCCCCCATCCCTGCTCCAACACAGTCCGAAGACCAACCATTGCACGCATGCAATTAATCAACAATTACAGCTTAACAGGGGAAGATGAATCCTGAGTCGTTCTTGGCCCTATCGTGGCCAAAATGACTCCAAAAAAATGTGACAGCCCCGAAGCATAACAACATACACAACCAACAAACGTGGGGAACAACAGCCCATTCTACACAATCAAAACCACTAGGGGAAAACTTAGACAACCCACACTGGGGAAGAAAATGCAGTCTCCCAACATGTGCGTAAGGGAAACTTGCACCAGACCCAAAAATGTAAAGAATACCACAACAAACACATCGTAAGGGAGACCATAGCAATACAATGAATCTTGAGGAGAACAACGGCAACCATAACTCATGGGAAGAACAACAGTCCCAATATCAACATTGAAATGACGGGAAAATTACACGGCCATACCAGTCTGTAAGGAGATCATACAGCCGAAAACATGAATGGCTCTTTATAGGAAAATCATGGATGAAAGAGCATGGATCCTAGCTCGATGCATGAGTTGAGACCAGGAAAATCCTGTGCATAAGAAATGAACAAGAATCCCACCCCTGCGTGAAGATGAACAACTCTGCCTATGCGGGAGGATGAACCGACAATGGAGAAAATGCGTGGCAGTAAGAATGGAATGAGGGGCATAGTCATTCTTCTTCCCATCATGAGTTTCAATATGCTGGTGGAGTGTGCGTGTGGGCAAGGACTGACAGTCCTGCCACACTCCACCCCTAGCCATAACTGCCCCAACTAATAGCAGAGATTTTAATGGTGGTGGTTGGATAAGACAAGGGAGGATGGAAAAATCAAAACAGGGTTTAACAGCTGACACATGGATTTTTCTCCATGGGTTCAAAGTTTAATCATCCCTCCCCTTGTCCTTAGGAAAATCATGCCCCTTCTCAATTTAGTTGTCCCGAACGTAGCTGGTTGGGTTCATTTTAATTAAAGATGCATATTTACATGATGACAAAACTTAATATGTGCCGTATATCATGATATACATTTGGCAACATTTTCAATTGCCGAACATAACACAGACAAATCGATGGTGGGGCTTTTTGCTTTAGCTCCACACCATGATTAATTACAATATATACATCATGTACATCTAATGAAACGGGGTCAAAACCGGGGTGTTACATTCCCCTCCCCCTTCAATAGCACTGTCCTCGGTGCTTTACAAAATTTGAACAAAATGCTACACTGGTATCGCCTCAGTGTTCGGCAGAATTGAACAAAAATGGATGTGCCAACCGCATGGCATCCTCCAGCTCCCATGTATCCTCTTCATGTCTGTAGTGCTCCCATTGCACCTTTACCTACCCTATGGCCCGGTTCTGGAGAATTGTGACCTTCCTGTCGAGGATGCACATTGGCTCGATTCAGAAATCTCCCTTGGGTTCCACCTAAATCACATCCCAATTTATCACATGGTTAGGATCATGTACATATCTCTTAAGCAAAGAAACATGAAAAACATTATGAGCTCTAGTACTAGCAGGTAATGCAAGTCTATATGCAACTGGCCCTATTCTTTCAAGCACTTCAAATGGGCCACAGTATCTAGGTGACAGCTTGGCACAACTTCCAAGCTTCAAGGAACTCTTCCTTGCCCTCACTTTGAGGTAAACATGATCCCCAACACTGAACTCCCTGTTCACCCTATGCTTATCTGCATAGCTTTTTTGTCTATCCTGTGTTGCTTTCAGATTCTGCTTGATCTTTACAACCTCTTTCTCCATTTCCCTGAGAAATTCTAGTCCAAGCACATTCCTATTCACTGGATTATCCCAAGTCACTGGTGTCCTACACCTTCTTCCATACAAAGCTTCATACAGACTCATCCCCAAGGATGTCTACTATCCATTGTTATAAGAAAACTCTACCAAGTGTAAGTAATCTTCCCACTTAGTTGGTTTGTCCATCAGGTACATGCAAAGCATATCTTCAAGCACCTGATTAACTCTCTCTGTCTGCCCATCTGTCTGAGGATGGTATGCAGTGCTAAAGTTTAGCTTTGTACCCAAATCTGCAAACAACCCCTTCCAAAAGTTGGAAGTGAACTTGACATCTCTGTCAGAGACTATTGCCTTAGGAAATCCATGCAATTTGAAAATCTCCTTCATGAAGATCTTTGCAATGTCATCAGTCTTATGCATAGACTTAACCGGTATAAAATGCACTGCCTTTGTCAACTTGTCTACCATAACCATGATGGAATCATGCTGTCTCCAAGTCATCGGCAATCTTGTAATAAAATCCATGGAAATAACTTCCCATTTCCATTCTAGAACTGGCAAGGGATGCAACAAACCTGCTAGATGTTGATGCTCAACCTTTACCTATTGAAATTTCATACACCTCAAAATGTACTCAGCCATATCCTTTTTCATTCCTGGCCAAAAGTATTGCTTTCTAATTGTAACAATTGTCTTCTGATATCTTGGGTGACCAAAATACAGAGTTTGATGGATTTCATCCATAACAACTCTCCTCAAACCTGCTACAGTCGAAATATAAATTCTACCTTTATAAGCGAGAAGTCCATCTTCTTCCAATTTATATCCCTCATACCTATTCTCAAGACTTTGCTACTGCAATTTGTCTTTTACCTGCTCATACAATTCATCTCCAGCAACATGATTAGCAATTTGCTGCCTCAAATCTCATTGGAAAATACTAAGAGATGCCACATGCATTTCCTTCACTTTCCTGCTCAGTGCATCAGCTACCTTATTCTCCTTTCCTTTTATGTGCTTGATTTCAAAATCAAATTAACAAAAAAATTCTAGCCATCTTGCTTTCCTAGCATTTAGAGTAGGTTGATCAAACAAATACTTCAGACCACAATGGTCTGTACTGAGCTCGAATCTTCTACCCATCAAGTAATGGCTCCACATCTTGAGAGCATGTACTATGGATGCAAGCTCTAGATCATGAGTGGCATAGTTCTTCTCATGGTCCTTCAACTTTCTTGACTCATAACATATCACATGGTTTTCCTGCATAAGGACTCCTCCAAGCCCTTGTTCGCATGCATCGGTACACACCACAAAATCTTTCTTCGGATCTGCAACCTTCAATACTGGTGCACTGGTGAGAAGATTCTTCAACTATTGGAAGCTTTCTTCACACCTCGATGTCCATTCGAACTTCATCCCCTTCTTTTACAAAGAAGTGATGGCATGTGCAAATTTGGAGAATCCTTCAATGAATCTCCGATAGTATCCTGCAAGTCCCATAAAAGATCTTACATCTATCACATTTCTTGGAGTAGACCAATTCATAATGCTTCAATCTTTTCAGTGTCCATAGATATACCCTCCTCTGAGATAATGTGACCCAAATACTGAATTCTATCTCTATAGAATTCACACTTGCTCAGTTTTGCATACAACTGATGCTCCCTGAGCAATTGCAATGTCAATCTCAAATGATCTTCATGCTCCACCTCATTCTTAGAATAAACAAGAAAGTCATCAAGGAAAACAAGAACAAACTTGTCCAAATATCTATTGAAGACACTGTTCATAAGGCACATAAATGTAGCTGGTGCATTTGTGAGACCAAATGGTACCAATACAAACTCATAATGTCCATACCTTGTTCTGAAGGTTATCTTATGAATGTCTTCACCCTTGATTCTCACCTGATGGTAACCAGACCTCAAGTCAATCTTGGAAAATACCCTTGCTCCTCTCATTTGATCAAAGAGGTCATCAATCATAGGCAAAGGATATTTATTCTTCATAGTAACCTTGTTCAATTGTCTATAATCAATACATAACCTGAGGGTACCGTCTTTCTTCTTTACAAACAGAACTGGTGCTCCCCAAGGGGACACACTCAGCCAGATATAATTCTTTTCCAACAACTCTTGCAGTTGCATCTTCAACTCTAGCATCTCTGGTGTACTAATCCTGTAGGGTGCCTTGGACACTAGTGCTGCTCCTGGCACAATTTCAATTATGAAATCAATGTCCCTCTTTGGAGGAAGCCCTGGAATCTCATCAGGAAACACGTCCCTGAATTCTTGTAAGAACTAATAGTCCTCCAACCTAGGAGTTTCATCTCCTGATGTCTCCAAAATGTAAGCTACATACAACTGGAAACCCTTCCTACAAAACTTCTTTAACTGCATTGCTGAAACCTGTTGTACTGAAATCACCCTTGGAATACCTTTCACAACTACTAGGTTCCCTTCTTCATTCATGCATTCGAAATTCTTATTATAATAGTCAAGCTTCACCCTGTGAGCTTCTAACCAATCCATTCCAATGAGAACATCGCAGGAACCAAGTGGTAGAACATTTAGATCTACACAAGCGACCAATCCATCCATGACCAATGGACATTTCTCCACCACTTCGCTAACCTTTCTCTTAGTTCCAGTGGCTAACTGAACTAACCAATACTTCCTATGCTTTACCTTCTTAAAATCACAAATATCCACTACTGTAGGAGTAATGTAACTGTGAGTAGAACTAGGGTCAATCAAAATAGAAACAGATTGCTCAACAATCTTACCTACTACTTCAACCACAGTTGATTGGTGATCTACCTGGCGGTCCTCGAGTGCTGCATAAATCCTAGGGACTGCCCTTGCTACTTGACCCACTGTTTCTGCTTCTTGAATGTTATAAGTTGGCCTTGCACTCTCATTCTTGAGTGGACAATTTCTGCGCATGTGGGGTACTCCACATTTCCAACATTGAAGGGGCCCTCTATTATGTTGTGGATCTTTAGGATTTTCTCCTGTCACTCCAATTGGTTTGCTCACAGCTTGGGATGGCTGCTTCTACTGATTCCTGAAGTTAAAAGGTTTGAAACCTTTCTTTCTTTGGTCAAACTTCTCATTCTTCTTGTCCTTCCATGCCTTATGGTAATCTGGCTTACCTTTGCTTTGCTCATAGCAATACTTAGCCTTCCTTATTGCTTCTTCAAGAGTTCTAGGTTCATAAAACTCAATTCTATCTTTGTAAGACTGAGGTAATCCACTTATAAAATGCTAGACCTTCACTTTTTCATCTCTGATGTACCGTAGATACCTCAACAGCTCCAAAAACGTATTTGCATATTCTTCCATGGTCCGCTGTCCCAATATCAACTCATGGAACTCCTTAATCTTGTCATCATAATACCTGTCAGAGAGGTATTTCTGCTTAAAATACTTCTTGAACTATTTCCACGTAAGTCTCCTTTCACTGATCCTCTTTACTTACTTGAAGTGTTCCCACCAAATGGATGCCCTTCCATTCAGATTGAATATGGCAACTCTTGCCTTCATGTTTCCTGAATAATCATGCACTTGAAAGTACTTCTTTATCCCAAGAAGCCAAGCTTCAGCTTCTTGTCCAGTCTTTTCCTCACCATCAAATGTACGAGTTTTATCTTTCTTTAATTCATCCTGAGAGCAATCCCTATGGTGTCTCTTCCTTTTTCTTTTATGAGAAGAAGAACTTGAATCCCCGCTAGATTCTCAGAGTCAGATGATCCACTCGAAGTCTTTCTCCTTCTCCTAGTGCTGCTCTTACTACCTTCTGGTCTTGCTGTACCTTGTCCAGAGCCTATCCTTCTCTGCAAGTATGTTAAACTCTACAACATAGCAGCATTCAACTGATGCTATTCTTCCTGGGCTTTGATCAAGATTCTCATGGTGGCTGCAACATCTGATGGTGTCTCTTGGAATCTCCTTCCATTAGACTCTATGTCATCATTTCCATTACGGACATTTTCTCCCATGGCATCTCTCGCATGCTCGTAAGAATCCTGAGCTTCATATCTGTCATGGGTTCTCATAACTGAACCACCACTTACTTACCAAATTGCACTACCTGGAATACTGCTCTTGAAGGTAACTATGATTCTGCAAACGTTGTAGTAACACAACTGTTAGATGCATAACATTGATATAAATCAAAATTATTTACCTTCTCCTGGAAAAATTATAAAATAAAAAATTGCCCAAACACAATATTTTCTTCATCAAAGAACATCTATCTGAGGGGGACGACGGGGGTCAAGGGGGCTTCAGCCTTGAAAATCCACTGAAAAATAGCAGAAAATCCCACTGAAAAATAGTCAAAATTTGCTAAGAAATCCCACTTGAAAAACTCAGAATTTCCTTGTACAAGATCGGGTTTCATCCCAACTAACATTTCGACGTTTCGGCGGTCAGAACAACTAGCTTCTTCCAATATCCATCGCTGGTCTGTTTGTCTACTCATCGGGCAGCTAGTTCCATGGGCAGCCACAACGACGACCCATCATCTTCGATCTTCTTTCGATCGGCAACCCATTCTGTTGAGGAATAACCTGATCGATGTCGGTAGTCTCTTCTCATTGAAAGACTAGTGCTCTAGGCTTACGAAACAGCGGGTGCACGAACCATTTTTTACTTCCGATGGTCTATGTTTTCGTTGCTTGGAAAAATTTTGAACTTTCCTTACTGTATCGGTGGTTGGAGACCTTACCCATCGGATGGGTAGTTGTCTAGCCATCCACAACGGCGGGCGCTCAATCAATTATTTTTCGCCGACGATTCAACACTTAAACCAATTTTTGAAACTTTCCTACTGTCGGCAATCGGATCCACTAACACTGCTGTATCGACATTTTAGTCCCTTCGGCAGCCGCAATGGCGGGCTGACAACCGCTAAATTCTTCCGTGGTGTCGGCGACCCCAACATCTATTTTCCACCGACGGACATTGAACACTTAGAAAATTTTCAAAAATTTTCCTTCCAACTGTCCTCCCTCAGGTGTGCTTCCGCCTATCCCTCCACTACATCGAAATCTTGTCCCACTAAGTGTTTCGATGAACTGATAGTTCAAGCACTTAGACAATTTTGTGGAAGTTTTCTGTCATCAACTTCTGATCTTTGCTGGGCAGAAAGAAATCCTGCCTCTGTCACTACATCCTTCATGGCTCATTAAGGCCCATGTTGCAACATGAGCTCTGATACCACACTGTAACATCCCCGACCCTCCGACAGGCGAAGAGGATGCTACCATGGCCTTAACCATCTAGCTACCAGCCCCACGAACATGTGAATTCATAAAAGTTGAAATGCTGAAACATAATGCATTGAAGTAGAACATACACAGATGCAATTATTTATCATACATAGCGGAAGCAACATACATTCATACAAGCATTCATTCAACATGTTCACCATAATCATTAACAGTAAATAGGATTGCAGAAATAAAATAGACAAGGTTACTTATCTTATAAAGAACTCATTCTGCAACCAGCTACGTCACTGCAACGTTCCACCCAACCATAGGCTAGCGTGCTCCTTAATCTCTCAGCAACGCTGCCACCCCCGAGCTGGGCATGATTCTCCAAGGAATAAGGAACAAGCAGGCTTACACATAGCCAAGGATACACAAAACATAGCCAAGCCAACACAATTGGGTTTATCAGGCCATCAACAAGGTAGCCAAGCCAACATGGTCAGGTTTATCAGGCCATCAAGGAGCTGGGAAAGGAAAAATGCTAAGCTAGTGAGCCCATTATAGAGCCAGGAACACCTACACCAGAACTAGCCTAACTTCTAAGAAACCCACACACACCCAACACAAGGAATCAGTCCCTTCTCTACTACACAGTCCCTTAGGCCCTGCCTTCCCTTCTAGTGCTATTCAGGGGTTGTGGAGAAGAAAGCCAACCCTCGAGCTCTGTCTTTGTGGTTTCCAAACACACCACGTTTATCAAGCAACCCAATCTCCCATCCCTGCTCCCAATACAGTCCGAAGACCAACCATTGCATGCATGCAATTAATCAACAATTACAGCTTAACAGGGGAAGATGACTCTTGAGGCGTTCTTGGCCCTATTGTGGCCAAAACAACTCCAAACAATGTACGACATCCCTGAAGCGTAACAGCATACACAACCAACAAACTTGGGGAACAACAGCCTGTTCTGCATAATCGAAGCCACTGGGGGAAAACTTACGCAACCCAAACTGGGGAAGAAAATGCAGTCTCCCAAGCTGTGCATAAGGGAAACTTGCACCAGACCCCAAAATGTAAAGAACACCACAACAAACACATCATAAGGGAGACCACAACAATACAATGAATCTTGAGGAGAACAGCGGCAACCATAACTCACGGGAAGGACAATGGTCCCAATCTCAACATTGAAATGATGGTAAAATTACATGACCATACCAATCTGTAAAAAGATCATATAGCTGAAAATGTGAATAGCCCTTTACAGTAAAATCATGGATGAAAGAGCACGGCTCCCAGCTCGCTGCATGAGTCGAGACCAAGAAAATCCTATGTGTAAGAAATGAACAAGAATCCTGCCCCTGCGTGAATATGAATAACTCTGCCTATGCAGGAGGATGAACTGACAATGGATAAAATGTGTGGTAGTAAGAATGGAATGAGGGGCGTAGTCATTCTTCTGCCCATCGTGAGTTTCAATCCACTGGTGGAGTGTGCGTGTGGGAAAAGACTGACAGTCCTGCCACACTCCACCCCCAGCCATAACTGCCCCAACTAACAACAGAGCTCTTAATGGTGGTGGTTGGATAAGACAAGGGAGGATGGGGAAATCAAAACAGGGTTTAACAGCTGACACATGGATTTTTCCCCATGGGTTCAAAGTTTAATCATCCCTCCCCTTATCCTTAGGAAAATCATGCCCCTTCTCAATTTAGTTGCCGCGAACGTAGCTGGTTGGGTTCATTTTAATTAAAGATGCATATTTACATGATGAAAAAACTTAATATGTGTCGTATATCATGATATACAATTGGCAACGTTTTCAATTGCCGAACATAACACAGACAAATCGATGGTGGGGTTTTTTCCTTTAGCTCCACACCATGATAAATTACAATATATGCATCATGTACATCTAATGCAATGGGGTCAAAACCGAGGTGTTACAAAAAGCGTCCACTTTAGCCAAAAAATGATGAAAAATACATTAAAAGCGATAATGGATGCTAAAAAGGAAGCTAAAATAGATGCTGATCACAGAGTTTTGTTGTAGTGTTAAAATAACAATATGCATTCACATTCAAGTAACGAAGAGGATATAGTTTTTTTATCTTGATTGCATGTGATGAAATTTACCTAGAAATAAAACTTAGTGATAACCCACCATCTCATTAAGATTCCTCTACTACAAGAAGCAACATATATGATGTACAAGATAAACACTTTATTTGTAAATAGCAAGAAACACAACATGATTTGAACCTGAAATCTGACGAGAAAATCCGACGCATTTCGACGAAATTGACCCTAACGTTGGATTTCAGCTTTGTAATTACATTTTTTTTCTTTTTTTTAAATTTACTACAATTTCCATCGAATATTTGATGGTCGTTGAAAATTCGATGACTGTAGTCGGATATTCGACTTTCTTTTGTCAGAAATCCGAAGACTCATTTATAATGGTAACTATGTTAATTTTGTCAAATATTCAACAAGTAATTATTTTTAGAAACTATATATTAGGAATATTTTGACATGTTTTCTATACAAATGACGATTAGCGGAAGTTATAAAATTCACACGAACTGTTTTACATATAAATAGACACAATTGTTTCAATTTTTATGCTAATTAAAAATTGTGGAGTATGTACCTTGATTTTTAATTTCGATAATCATCAGTGAAGATTTGTATAAAAAAAGTCAAATCGTAACATTAATATTCCTGATCCACACGATCAAAATCATGAATCACTTGCTAGATTGTGGGATGGATTGAAAATAAAGGGTGATGAGAAATTATATTATCCATGTAGTCAATGAAGGGGCTTTAAAAGGCGAAGAATAAAAATCACAACATCCCAAAGACATTGTAGGGAATATGGGCATGCTGAGGGGTGGGGTGGGGCATCACTATCATCCATTGGTGAGTTGTTCATTATATATGTCTTTATATTGATCGGTTTTGTAAATGTATGTATCATTTTAATATTTCTTATATTAACTAATATATTTTGATGGTTTAATGATATTATAAAGGAAAGACATCTTACGATATATCTCGTGCTGGATGTACTTTCAGAACAAGTATCGATGAAACACAGAGCTATGAATAATGAAGAACAAGTTAATTATCATATTGAAGAATACGATCATACTGATAACATAGTTGAATATGATAGCAAAAATACACTAATCCATTGTACATTCAATGTTAGAATGGATGATAATTATGACGATCATGAAAATGATGACTTTGATGATGCGCAATATTTACCTCTTCTTGAAAAGGCATACAAATGCCTTTATGAAGGATCCAACACAAATCTCCTCTCTGCTATATTGTTGATAATGAACTTGAAGGTTATGAATGGTCTTTCAAACACATCGGTCACACAAATGTTAAGGTATGTAATATATTCCATCACATATATATGATCGTGATAAAGGTTATCTTTATTCCTTTAATAATTTCAATGTTAATTCATAAGTAAAATTAATACAGATGAAACATGTTTCATTAATATTATTTATATATTATATTGACTAGTTTTTTACTTTAATTTGTTGTGGCTTGCTAACTGAATTTTTATTACAACCATCAAATATTTTACCTCGAACATATCGAGATTTATCTTTCATCTTGAAAGAAATTGGAATGCAACATGAAGCAATTGATGCATGCTTCGATGACCATATTATATATTATAAACAACATGCATTTGAAACAGAATGTCTAGAATGTCATATCAATAGATATTGAATGGATCAAGTAACAAAAAATGTTTCTCACAAGGTTCTTCGTTATATTCCCATTATTCCATGTTTTCAATGACTATTTAGGTGCAAAAACATAGAAAATTTTATGGATTACCATGCACATAATATAATTCAAGATGACATTCTTCGAATGCTTGCAGATGGTTCTGCATTTAGAGATATGGAGGAGAAATGGCCACACTTTAAAGAAGAACCTCATAATGTTAATCTTTCTTTGGCAGCAGATGGTATCGATCCATATTTATAGAAGAGATCTATTTAATTGGTGTGGGTTGTTTTTATTATCAACAATAACATTTCTCCATGGTGGTCAATAAAGAGGGAGCACATAATTTTGTCAATGATTATTCCAAGTATGTGTTTACAACAACTTTTTTTAATGTAGTGGCATCTCATTTGTCGAATTTTGTTGCATGCCATATATATATATTACTCTTGTATTATTTATATATATTCATCGTTGTAATTATAATTATATATTTTATATGTTCAAATCAATCAGGTAAGTACCAAGTTAAAGATATGAATGTATATATCGATCCTCTTATTGACAGACAACTAAAGCTTTGGAATGGCATCACTATGTATGATGTATCTAGACCAGTAAAACAATGGCAATTTCAACTCCATGCAATGTTTGTATGGACAGTACATGACGCCCCATGGTTAACCCATTTTTGTGGTATGTAATTATAACGTTGAATTTAATAGTATTTAATTTTATGAAGGATATATTATGCATGCATTGTTTTGTAAATAATCCATTCATTTTAAATAATTGTAATCAACGATGTTAATCCATGAACCCTTTATGTAGGTCTTCAAACAAAGGAAAAATTTCCATGTCCAGTATGTGGTCCTAAGATCAACTCCTGTCATTCAAAAAGTTTACAGAATGAGGTGTTTGATCAATATAAGCACTTCCTCTTTAAGAAGCATAGGTATCAAACTACTGAAGAAAAACTATTCAATGGGAAACAAGAGACTACATTAAAACCATAGAGAGTGACACCTCACCCATGGAAGTTGCAATATAATAGAAATTGTCAAGTTACGTACAGATCAAATTGTCTATCTATCATCATATATGAAATGTTTTGAATAATTTTTTATTGTGTGTTGTTTACTGTAATTGACGTCGATTTCTCTAAATTATTTATAAACAATGATTCATGATGGTCGTTGTGATCATGAAGGAATTAATGGGATTCCACGAGGAATGAAAAGTTATCGTAAACAATTTATTTGGTTTCCGTACTATGGGCACCTAAAAATTGCTCATATGTCTGATACAATGCATATCAAAAAGAATGTGGTTGAACCATTATGGCGAATATTGGATCTATGGAGTGACAAAGAAAAAAATGTCAAAATTTGCAATGACATTCAAGAAGCCAATCATGCAATGAAAGATGTCATTCAATTACATAGAAACAGATACCAAATTAATATAAACTCACTTTCATTGTTGTTAACGGAGCAACAAAGCAATTTTGTAAAAGAAGTCATATGAAAAAATTATTTTCCCACCGGGTTTTGTTCGAACATGAACAATATCATAACGTAGAAAGGTGATTTTGCGGGGGTGAAAACACATGATTTACATGTATTCATCAAGGTAATTATTATGGTATATATATTTCTATACTTTTTTTTTTATTCTAGTGGATATTGTTAGTATTTTTAAGTCTACTTTTTGAAAAAAGTAATAAATGTTTTTTACATTGTTACAGTAAATCCTACAACATAAAATTCATGGATTTAGCTATTCCGACAATGAGAACCAAGATCCCTCATTATATGCGCACTGCTGGAAACTAAAATTTTCATGGGACAAATCTGGTACCAACATATGGACCTTGAATGTATAGACCTTGAATGTATAAATTTAGACAATAGTATAAACAATTTTTATATGTGAGATATTTACCTTTGCATAAACAGTAAATCGTACAACCTATCATTGTCCAATCCAAGTACTAAATCCTTCTAAAATATAACGAATGGAAACAGGATCCAAGACCGATGCTGAACAGGTGTCAAGTGATTAAGCTTTGATGAAAGTAACAAGTCTCAAACACCGATATAACACCCATGAAGGTCAGCGTTGATAAAAGAAAAATACCAGGAATCGACAAGATTGACGAGAATGATAAGGTTGAATCGCTGCAAAATTTCTACAGATTCTGAATTGTATCTGTGTCAAATAAATACTACTAGTTCATCATGTCATTATAATTCAAATTGATTGCAAAACCCAGATCACAACAACATCATCTTCTCACTCAGATTGGGTGCCAGGTAGAGAATGAAATATTGTTCCATGTCAACACATGCAAAGATCTGCCACGAAATTATCTCATCGGCCAAATTGCACAAGAGATACATCACCAGACATTTCGTGAGAAAAGAATCAAGGGAATATCTGGATTAAGTTGTTAAATATGTTGAACAGCGAATGTGTGGTGGGTTTATCAAATCCTTTGCGTCGAGATCGCTGGAATGAAAGTTGAGCGTATATTTTTCTCATGATAGGTTTCAGCTCTCTAATTGAAGAATTAATATGAAATTCAGTTTCTTATTTCCCACGCCAGTCCAGTGGGAAACCACTACTTTCAAGATTATGCAAAATTGCATCCCTTCCATATCGAGTTCATAACCAATAAAGAGAGCTCTTAAAATTGATTGTTGATTTGAAATCCAATTTTAAAGCCAAAGAAAATCGTCAAAGTTGGAATACAATTCGTGATCTCTTATGCAGATTTCGTGGGAGTGAAGATGATGAAAGTCGTAAGTCATGCAACGAATTGGAACAAGAAAATACTGATAACAGATGGTAATCTCCGTCGAGGTAGATGGAACATAACCGACATCATCGGATCAATATATAAAGCATATATCGTTGAATTGGTGATGGAGAAAATATTATGGAGATTATTATTCCAAATGGATGCTGAAGTTGCGTAAATGAGGAAATAATTTGCTAAGACGTTAGTGGTTTGGACTACCGAGAACCTGAAATCTAGGCCTGGATCTGCGAAATGCTAACAACTAGTTATCCAACTTGGTTTTTGAAGCAGCTCACTTCTTATATAACAAATACCAGTTGAACTAGAACGAGGAGGAGGAGGTACTAGCCAGGAGGCTGTGAGTTTCTGTAGAAGGGTCGAGAGGATACTCTGTAATTTCTATTGGAGGCTTGTAATTTAAACAAGTATTTTCTATTGGTTTGTGCTAGATTCTAGTTATCATTATAGTCTGGATATTTTGCAATCTTGTTTAGAGTGATATGTATTGTAGATTCATTTATATCGATGTTTTCCCTATGAATGTTTATACTCATATTTAATATTTCAAACTTCATCTTTGGAATGTTTTTCGGAACAGGTGTTTTTATGTTATTATGAGAATGAAGTGTTTGTTCCGCATATTAAGAATTTTTCTTTGACCCTCTTTCATTTCGATATGATTTTTCTTTAGTTATGTCCATTCATTGTTATTGATAGAGCTGATAACTATCTAAAATTTCTCTATATGCATATTCTTTCACCTCCTTGCACAACCTACAAATATCTAAATCCCAAACAAACAATATTTCTGATTCAATATGTCTTAAAAATGCTCCTTTGCAGTCTGGTGCATCTCTAAGTACTAACAGATTGTTGAGAGGTGCTTGAAATTTTTGAAAAGATTGGTTAGACAATGAGAGCATATTTAGGGTTCTATGGTGGAGGGATATATGGTATACCAAAAGATTATGTATATTAGTGAATACCTTCCTAAATTAGAATCAAAGGTCAATTTAGGTCGCATTTGCGCTCTAGACTCCAATAACAATTTCAAAGGGGACTACCTGATTGGGAAATATAGATCGAGAAAGGTGAAATGTAATTATTATAAGCTAGTGTATATTAATTATAGTATGAGGAAGATGACAAAGAATTATTTGAATTAGATGATGTAGCAGAAAATATCCATGAAGACGATATCGACGATAAGTGACGTGTCTTTCCCTATTTAGTGGATAATATTAAATTATTCTAAAAAAATAGAAGCTTGGTAATGGAATGCTCTCGCTTTCATCATCATCATCGTCATCATCCTCATCGTCATCGTCATCATCATTATCATCATCATCATCCTCATTTTCATCATCATCTTCATCACCCTCATCCTCATAGTAATTATCATCCTCATCATCATCATCATCTTCGTCATTATTCTCATTATCATCATCCTCATCCTCATCCTTATTGCCATTATTGTCCTCATCGTTATCATCATCCCCATCCTCATCCTTATCATTGTCATCGTTATCATCATCCCCATCGTCATCCTCATCCCCATCATCATTATCATCATTTTCATTATCCTCACAGTCATAATCCTCATTGTCATCATTATCGTCATCATCCTCACCCTCATAGTTGTTTCAGTACACAAGGTACTCTCAAAAGAATGAACACCTAGAGCAACCACTTCACACAAAAAGATCATAGATCAATACACCGATGTTTTTCACGTGGTTAAGACCCTCGAGAGGGAAACAGTCCATGGCCCCAACCAAATAGCTACTTGGAGAAATTTATTATGCAAAAGAAATAAAGTTACATGAGCTTCTCATAATCAATCAACTAGCCAAGGACCCTCCATGCTCTTTAAATAGAGATCATGGACCAATCGGGTGTTAAGCCACAGATCAATGGTAGGTATGATCTAAGAGAAGTTGAACTGTCAGATCACTCTATGTCTAGAACATATCATGACCGTCGGATTAGAATATTTACAAATGCATACTAGTGCATAATAAAGAAACACATTTTTACCTAACGGATATATTACACAAGTTGATCTTAACTAACTCCTAAGTGTCTAAATATCCTAACATCCCCCCTTAAGAACAACTTGGGATAGGATTGAAGGAAAAAGTGACACTATTAGGAAAAGGAAGGAGGCACTAGAGCCTATCCCCCCTTAAGGACACATTCCTAAACTCCTAACATAGATCAAAGTTTAGAAAACTTTGCTTTTGTAAGAGACTTGGTGAAGATGTCTACAACTTGATCATGTGTAGGGAAATAAAGCATTTCAAGAACACCTTCATGAACAAGATTTCTGATGAAGTGCATGTGTAGCTTAATGTGTTTGTTGCGTTGATGTAGAACTAGATATTTGGAAAGCTTGATGGAACTTTGATTGTTGCACCAAAGTGGAGTAGGCTACTGCTTCTAGAATCCAAACTCTGAAAGGATCTATCGAAGCCGTAAAGCTTCCTAACTGGCATTAACTGCAACTCGATATTCTACTTCTGCTGAAGAAAGATCAATAGCTTGTTGTTTCTTACAAGCCCAAGTGACAGGTCTAGATCCCAGACTGAAAACATAACCTGTAGTAGACTTTCGATCATCAGGATCACCGGCCCAATCTAAATCAGCGAAACCAACCAACAAAGGTTCCCCCCCTATACTGTAATGAATCCTAAACTGAATTGTACCTCGAATATATCGAAGTATTATTTTTGTTTCTTTCCAGTGACTTTCACGATGTGTTTGCATATAACAGAAAACACAACCAATGACAAAGGAAAGGTCAGGATGGGAATGAGTCAAGTATAAGAGACTACTAACAAGCTGACGATACAAGGTGGCAACCACTTTAGGCAAAGTACAAGTGGCAGAAATTTTGACTCCCGACTGGAAGGGAGAAGGGGCTGGTTTACAATCTTCCATGTGGAAGAAACAAAGAAGGTCACAAGCATACTTAGACTGGGAAGAAAATATTCATTCTTTGGTTTGCAAGACTTAGAGCCCAAGAAAATAATGCAAATGTCCTAAGTCTGACATTTCAAACTTTTGCTTAAGACTCGATTTCACATGGGTTAAAAGTTTAGGGTCACTACCAGTAAGGATAAGATCATCAACATAAATGACAAGTATGATGAGATGGTTTCCTACTTTCTTGGTATAGACATTGGGATCATAATGGCATCTAGAAAAACCCGTGTCAATGAGAAAGCTATCCATTTTGGCATACCAAGCTCTAGGAGCTTACTTAAGGCCTTATAAGGATTTCTTAAGGCAACATACAAGGTTAGAGTTATCCTGAATATATCCAAGAGGTTGTTCCATGTAAATTTCCTCCTATAAATCACCATGTAAAAAGGAAGACTTGACATCCATTTGATGAAATTCCCAGTTATGTAAGGCTGCAAGGGAAAAAACAAGGTGGATGGAGTTTATTTTTGCGACAGGAGCAAAGGTTTCATTGTAGTCAATCCCTTCAACTTGGGAAAAACCTTTGGCAACTAAACTTTCCTTAAGTCTTTCAACACTTCCATCTGATGCATACTTAGTTCTGTAGACCCATTTACATATGACATGTTTTCTTCCTTTTGGAAGAGGAACAAGATCGCAAGTATCATTCGTCATTAAGGAATGATATTGTTCATCCATAGCTGCATCCCAATCTAGATTTCCTGAAGCTTCTATAAAAGTTTTTGGATCATGATTCTCGAGAACTTGAGCCAAAAGAGAAGAGGATCGCTGAAACTAAGAATGAGTTCGACGTTGATCTCTAGGATCACCGGCAGATCACCAGCTGCTTTGCATGTTGAATGGATCCATCGAGGAAATATTGGTGCTGGTGCAACTGGAGGAACATGACTAGGCGGAGGTGGATTTTCATGCTCACTGTCATCATCAGAAACTGGAGTTGGAAACCTATCAAGAAATTTGGAAGAAGAAGAAGAAGAAGGCACAATTGCTGAATTAGGATCGCAGGCCAAGATATTTTCATCAAATCTAACTTCTCTTCTAATGATTATATCATGAGAATGTGGCTGAAGAAGTCTATAACCTTTTACATCTTCAGAATATCCAACAAATATGCACTTTTCACTTTTAGGCTGCAATGCTTTCCGTTTTTCATCCGGAATGTGAGCCCATGCTTCACAACCAAACACATGAAAGTGACTTACATTTGCTCTAGTTTTACTCCATGCTTCTTCCAGTTTTATACCTTGTAAAAATTTAGTGGGTGTGCGATTAACTATGTAATTTGCACAATTTATGGCCTCAGCCCAATATTGAAGACTTAGTCCCTTAGATTGGATCATACAATTAGCCATTTCTTTTAAAGTGTGGTTCTTCCATTCAACTACACCATTTTGTTGTGATGTATATGGAACAGTGTGTTGTTGTTGGATTCCTTGTTCAGTGTAGAAAGTAGTGAAGTTGTTGTTAACATATTATCCTCCATTGTCAGATCTTAACTTAATAATTTGATGACCACATTGTTTTTCAACAAGGGCCTTGTAGGCCAAGAACATGCTAAATACTTCGCTCTTAAGTTTTAGGAAGTAAACCCAAGTGCGTTTGGAGTAGTCATCCGTGAAAGTTAAGAAATATTTGAAACCAGAAAATGAAGTAGAGGGAAGAGGGCCACACAAGTCATTGTGCAAAAGATCCAAGGGAACCGAGGCGTGTCAAGATGCACATTTGTAAAAATTGTCCCGATGATGTTTTTCGAGTACACAACAAGAAACAACACCATCCTTTCAAGATACCATCAAAAGACTAGTCACCATATTTTCTTTACATAGTTGTTGCAATGAGCGATAATTTAAGTGACCAAATCACTCATGTCAAAGTTTGCTCAAGTTATGACTATGAGAAACAAAAACTGAAGGAAAAAGTGATGACCCAAAGTTGTTAAAGTTGTACAACCTGGTAATATCATCAACAGTTCTAGTAGCAAGAAAATTTTGAGGATTTTTAAAATTCTTGATTACAACTTGATGAGGAGTAAACATCACAGTTTTACCTTCACCCGAATGAGTAATTTGATAGACTGATAACAAATTGCAGAATTTTTTTGGAACACATAGTGCATCACTGAAATGACCATTTTCTACTGGAACTATTCCAGATCCTACAACACTTAGAGATCTATCATCACCAACAAATATTTGCTTGGTGTTACATTCATGCATAGTAAAAAATATGGCTTGATCCTTAGCCATATGATAAGATGCTCCAGAATCAATGAGCCATTCATTTGAAGTAGAAGAAGAAGATGCAATATAAGAGTAACTAGAAGCACAAAGTGCATGTCCATTAGAGGAAAATTCTGAAGATGAATCTAGGCTAATGTGGTGCTTCTTTATTGCTAATTCCAAGGCTACCATATTCTTGAAACACTTAGGTTCATCATGATTATCTTTCCCACAAAAATTGCAATGACGCCTAGTCTTCTTTCCTTTTGGCTTGGATCATTTGTTATTTTTAAAAGAAGGAGCTGACTGAGAGGGTTTGGGACCCTTGTTGTTTGGCTTATTATTGCGAAAATTTTGTTTCTTGGGAGACTTGTACTTTTCTTTCTATTGAGACAATAAGGCTTTCCCAAATGTATCTGCATTGTTAATTATTCCAAGATGAATTATCTTATCTTTCCCTCTAAATAAAGAATCACAAAAGGATTCAAGACTAGCTCTTGATAGCTAGCTGCTGTCAATGATTCTTTCATGGACTAGAATATAGATACAAAAACAGAATGTGCAAGTTCAAGTTTGGAAAGAATATGATAAATACATTGTTTGTCTTCTTTCTTAATCTTGCATTCTTCACATAAGAGTCTAAGAGTTTTATACTTAGATAAATAGTCTTTAATGCATGAAAAGTCACTTGGATTCAAAGAAACCAACTCATTCTCAAGTTGATGACCTTGAATTCCATTATGTTTACCAAACACAGATTCCAACTTTTTTTAAGCTTTATCAGGTTCATCAATTCCATATATGTGGAATCACAAATCAGTAGAGATTGACATCCCAATCAATCCACAAGCTTCATCACATATATTTTTCCATTTAATTTTCTTATCATCATCTGTGGGTTCAGTTTCTTTCCCTGAGGTAATTTTGAAAAGTCCCCTACTTCGTTTAACCTCCTCCATACGAGATTTCCATGAGAAATAGTTAGAACTTGTAAGTATAATATCAAAAGGGGTAGCCATACTGTAAATTAATGGTTGAAAGAACAGAAACTAACTGTTAGGATGCAAAGAGCTCGAAAAAATATGCGCTTTAAAAAAAAAGCACTAAAAACTAATTATGGATGATGAAGTTATGCTTGATCAAAGAAAATGTTGAAGATGTCCCCAATAGTGACGTGGCATATATTAACTTGACCAACTAAAAAAAGAACCCCCTTATTCCCAAGATGAACCTTTGACAATCACTTACAAGAAAGTTGATTTTTAAGTGAATCACTTTTTGTAAAATAAGTGATGTTCACTTTTACAATAATGTTACTTTTTAAATAGTGTGGAAATAAATTAAAGGCTTACGTGACTCACTTTTTTATTTTATTTTATTTAAGTGAGATTATCTTTTACAATAAGTAACTTGAAAATAGAAATTGCATGCACTAACAAGTAACTTGATAAGACTTGAACTCAAGAATTATCAAGGAATAAATCAACTTTGAACCAAGTGAGCTAAGTTTAAAAGGTACGTAAAATAATGGAAAGAGAAAGGTTTTTTTTTAAACTCTTCTCTCTCATTCTCTGTGATTGTCTTTTTTCTCTGCAAATCACAAAAAACACAAAAAACAAAAACCAAAACAAAAAAATTCCACACTATGGGTGGGGTTAGATATTGGTTAGCTTACACCCGAAAATTCTACATTTTCAAGTTTTCTCATTGCTTCTGATTCACCATGATTGCACAAGGTGCACGACAAAGAGCATACGTAACCGAGAAGATAAGGAAAAAAAAACTTTCCCTTTCTGTTTTTGATTCACCGCGATCACGCAAGGTGCATGACAAAGATCATACACAGCCAAGGAAGGAAATAGTCCAAGACTAAAAAAATAAAGATCTAATAACTGATAAAACACGAGAGACTTTATAAAAAAAAATTAAACAAATCCATCACTGTAACATTATACCTTCAGATTTGCCAAAATGGGTGTTTTTGGAACAAACGAAAATGGTTTTTTGTGAAACAAAAAAATATTTCCCAATGGAAACAGTGCTCTAGACATAATGGAACAGCTCCCACAGGCCACAAATGCATGGAAAATATAGAACCAGAAACCCTTTCAAAATTTCGGCAACACCGGTTCCAGATCTTGATCAAAACCGAAAGCAGCTCTTCGTAAACATTCTAATACCATGTTCAGGTACACAGGGTACTCCCAAAATACTAAACACCTAGAGAAACCACTTCACACAAAAATATCCCAGATGAATACACCAATGTTTGTCATGTGGTTAAAACCCTTGAGAGGGAAACAATCCACAACCCCAGCCAAATACCTACTTGGAGCAATTTATTATGCAAAATAAATAAAATTACATGAGCTTCTCATAATCAATCAACTAGCCATGGACTATCCATGCTCCTTAAATAGAGATCATGGACCAAGTGGGTGTTAAGCCACGGATCAATAGTAGGTATGATGTAAGAGAAGTTGAGCCGTCGGATCACTCTATGTATAGAACATATCATGACCGTTGGATTAGAATATTTACAAATGCATACTAATGCATACTAAAGAAACACACTTTTACCTAACAGATATATTACACAAGTTGATTTTAACTAACTCCTAAGTGTATAAATATCCTAACAATAGCCATTATCATCCTTATCGTAATCATCATCCTCATCCTCATCATTATAATCATCATCATCATCATTGTCATCATCAACATCCTCATTCTCATAGTCAATATCATCCTCCTCCTCATCATCATCGTCGTCTTCCTCATCCTCATCCTCATTATTGTGATCATTGTCATCATCATCTCCATCCTCATGGTCATCTTCATCCACATTGTTGTCATCGTCATCATAATCCCCATCCTCATCATTGTCATCCTCATCATCATCATCATCATCATTATCATCATCATAATCCTTATCATATTCATCATCACCATCATCCCCATCCTCATCCTCATCCTCATCATCATCAACATCATCATTATCATCCTCCTCCTCCTCCTCATCGTCATCATTATCCTCATCTTCATTCAAATAACAATGAATAACATTTGTGATAATGTTGTATGATCCACATTTGTGATATACCAGTTAGAATCATGAACTATAGGTTGATTTCAAGCTCAATTCTAAAGGATTCTTCATAGTGACATTTTCAAAAATGAAAGGCGGGGATCTAATATTAAAAATTGATCCTATTTCTTAAACTTGATTAACTTAAACCTAAGATATTGTATGGAGAGGTTTATCCCAAAGAAAAAGAACTTTACTTAGTTCTCCATCTTAAAATGTATTAACTCATTGTGTCAATAGTATTGGGAAAAATATTTTTTCTAAGGGATTTTAAATATGCTCATTACCTTTGTCAATATATTTGAAGGAGCCATAAGATATGACGTCCAAAACATCACTTCTTATTACAAATTCTACAATTATGTAGTATCTTTTAATACCCATACTTAACTGTAAGAATTCTACACAATAGTAATTCTATTAGACAACAATCAAAACAAAATCATTATTTAAGAAATTATGTTATATATTTTGAGTCAAGTGGTCATATTCAAATGTAAAATGAACATAATCCCTTCTTCCCAATTTTCTAACTAGAGGTATATTTTTATTCAATTTTGAATACTTTGGGGATAATATAGGGATCAAGTATTGGATGTTGGTTTCATGGAATTTCACATTGAACCAAACCACATTTTTTTTTAAACTCAAAGACACTATGGATTTGGCTTATTTATCCTTACATTTGTGGGTTACAAGCATTTCATGATTTAACCTATTTTTTGTGGTCTAAGCCCCTTAGTGACTTAATTTCTTTATGGATCCAATTCACCTAGAAAACAGTAAATTAATACTCTTTCTATTCTCTATGTTACATAAAGTAGATTCCATAAGTTGAATCACATTTGCATTCCACACCAATCCTAGTGATTCTTGCATGAAACACTCAAACCCTTTTTCTTCCTTGTATGCCATCATGAGCCTTAAGACTTATTTTGTATGTGTCCCCTTCCATGTGATTGGTGCTAATTGGTTGATAGAGTGATAGGGTCTTTAATTTACTCATTAACACTTTCAACTAAGATAAATTCACTCAACAAAGATGATGCCAATGTCCAACATATTGATCACATATCAAATAAACATTTTAGCTCCACCATTAATGAACCTATGACATACTATTGCCTTTTCAAAATTACTACATGTCCACATACCAAAGTGGTAGTCTAGTCATCACAAATAATCCACATGGAAAATAATAAAGTATCACCATTGCCATATATCCACAAGGACAATAACAAAGTAGTAGCATTTCAATATATCCACATGGAATACAATTAAACATCCTTATCATATAAAAATGTCCACTTTGAAAAAGAGAAAACATACATTTAACAATGTTTTCTTCAATTAAATTGAATCTCCATCACTACCTTTTCCTTGTATTAATGACTAAATAGATAAAGATTCCCCCCCAAGTAAAACGATGACCCAAACCTTCTATTATATGTTGCTTCCTTGCATGCAAAATTTATTGGTTCTGTGGAGACATACTTACATATGTACTATGTTGACTGTACTTTTCCTCGTGTGATAAATTCACTATGTTGATGATCCTTATAACTATTGGTATCAGCTTGATAGGCACAATTTAAACCTCTTCTGGTCATTCGTATCATTTACATTTATACTGATGTTTATCATTTCACAGTTGTATATCACTAGTTTGATATCATGGTTCACCTTTCATGGTTGGATTTGAAGCTCACTTGTTGGATTTCATGGTTCGCATTTCACAGTTGGAGATCACAGTTCACATTTCACGGTTGGATATCATGAGTTAGAGTTAACTATTCATGATTCACAGTTCTCATGGATAAAAAGGTATGCATTGGGATCCCATAGAAAATAAACATTGGATCAATTTGTACTGCACCTTATGTTAATATAACCTAGGGTTTTGAATTTATGGTGAAATACCCAGTTTTTTTAATTTACGATAAAAACCACTACCAGGAGGTAATGAAATTTATGACAGTGAATATGATCTTCCAAATTATAGGAAAATTTAGTAGCTTCTACATGGTAAGCTTCTATGAATTTGAAGTGGGCATAATAATTCCATTTGGAAACTACCAATTTCCCTGGAATCTTGAATTGAAAATCCCTATAGGTACTCCATCCCCACAGATAAGGATCATAGGTATGTTGTGTTCCTTATGGAAGAAATACTCATTATTTTTTCCTAAAAGAGTGTCATTCGTTTTTTTTCCGGTCGATCAGCTTAGACAGGGTTATAGGTGTCAGGAATATTTCCCAACTCCAACTCCAAATAATGGAGGAGAACCCATTCTAGATCCATAAATCATCCTGGTAATATGCCCCATAAAAGTTATCCAAAGGTAAGGGAGGGTAGTAAACCCTAAAAAAAAGACAAATTATGATAAAAAAGAGTCTTATGACTCATTGGAATACCAACTAGAATTAGTTGTAAAATCCCTACCCATCATGGTAGTACTAATTTATGTGCCACCCACTTGAGCATATATGTATGGTATCTCCATAGGTCATGAGACTTGTAAGGTTTAGGGAAGTGATTTCACCTTACAATGAGTTAGAAGCTATCGAAAGCATATCTTTGAATTTACGGTGAAACCATTTTCATTTTGTTTATATTTATATCAATGGATGAAGTGTTCAATGTTTTATCCACTCAACTCAACATGTTACCATATCACCCATGGAAAAATCCAAAAAATCAAAGAAAATGGAAAGTAGTTATAAGGGAAGATAGTAGTCTATCAGAGACTAGTTTGATACCCTCCTAAAAGCTATACCAAAGTTAACTGTAGAAAAATTTTAGCCCCTTAATTTTCCTTATATATTATAGTAACCTTTATTAGGGTTCAAATGGACATGAACACCTATCCTATTATGAAATTTGGGGGTTTGTGCCATTATGTGATTAAGGAGGGAAGGAGGATTTGATCCCAGGGACTTGGTTTAAAAATTTAAAATGTTCTCTGAAATAGGTATTGCAAATTCAATGGTTTGAAGTTTATGTGAATCCACCTTCATGCCATCGTTGGAAAAGTATGAGACATGTACTGGATTGAAAATGAGAGTCCACTTTCCTCACTGCTTATCCTTGGCTTGAAAATAAACCTATAATTCTATTCTCTAGCTCTAGTATCAAAATAAACAAATATTTAAGATATTAATGTATCTCACTTATATTACAATGAACTCTTTAAGATCGTGAGCTAACTCTACATTAATGCCCAAACTTAGTGAGGAATATTGAAGATAAAAATGCCAATGGATTTAGAATCCTTTCGCAAAATGGCTATAATTGGATTTGGAGGCTTGGAAACTCATTCCAAACAAGAAAATGCAATGCAATAATTGTTTCAACAATTTATAAATCTTAAATCCATCGAGAAAACACAAGAAAAGTACTTTCAAACACTTAAAACCATTAAATAATGACATTTTTGCAATGTAAGGTTTTGAATTAGATAAAGAAAAAATCCTATGGTTGTGTTTCAATTACAATATACATACCACCCACTAGGGCTCATTTTCTTTAAGTTCAATGAAAATGAGTAAAGGTCAAAAACATTACCTTATCATGTAGTTTTTTGAAGAAGTTTGGATTGCTATCTAATATTAATATTATTAGTGTTAGTGAGTAGAAGTATGACCCAAACCATCTAAAACATGAGATATTGACCAATAAAACAATAAAGGGAAATTTCAAATAATTTTGATATAACAAAAAAGACATTGAAATGAAAATTTGTAGTTATATTAAACAAATTAATTGCATTGAGAATAGGGATATGCTTTACAATTGTAATGACCACCAACTAGCTCATGGACTGTAGTTACCACCAACTAAACTATGACCTTGTTTGCAGTTATCCTATAGGTCGTAACCTTCGTTGGCTTCCCAGATTTGGGTCGTGATCTTGATGTTTCCTAATGTACTGGGTTGTGAATCTTTTACTACACCTTTAGGATGGTTGTAACTACCTTTTGGTTTGTTTATTGATAGTCAAGCTAAGCTATGCATTCCTTAATTGCTGGTCATGACTGTAGGTTGAATTGTGTGTGTCCTATCTATTGGGCTATTACCGTGTAAAGAACTGTGATGTCCTTCTCTTATTGTGATGATGATTTGTGGGGGTTTTATTGTTGTTGTTGGGAAGTGAATTGAATGAGTTGTAATGGACCGTATGATTCCTCACCTATGGAATTGTAATTTTCTCTTCTTCCTAGACTGATTTGTTGAAAGAGATGAAAATTATGTTTAATTTGTCTTACTGTTTTGCATCTAGCATTATGTTGGAAATTTACTCAGTTTTTCAATTTAAATGTAATAATAGGCCACCCACAAGAAGCTTCTACCCAATTTTGATGCAATGGGAGTGCGCGAGCAGAAAAAATAGGAACGCGCACACACCATTGGACGTGTGCATGCATTCCATATTCGGCAATGGTGAACCTCCACATCGGATTTCCAAAGTGGACAATAGAAGCGTGCACTCACCCCTAATGGTGCATACACATGTAATTGCATGCATGTGTATGTGGATGCACATGTGTCCCTGTGTTTAAAAAAACAATGAACAGTTTTGTTCAATTCACAACCGACCCGTGAGCATGCAAGCTAGCAAAAACGACATCTAAGGAGGCCAAAACGATACCCACAAAGCTCCAAAGACGTGTCCAAGCATCCTAAAGTTACACCCATGGCGTTGGAGTAAGGTAGATGGAGTAGTATTTGCAATTTTTTGTTTATTTTAATGTTTTTTATTGTTTTTCAAATAAAATATAAAATTAAAAAAAATTGCAAATGGATTGAAATGGAAAAAAATGATATTGCAGATACAAATTAAACTAAACATAATGACAAATACCAATGAACCATCCCAACAAAGGAGTGAAACAAATCAATCAGAGGACCCAATAAACACCAAATTAAACAAAGAAAACCCTGAAGATGGATTTGGTGAACCACTAGAAAACCCCGAAGATGGATTACATGAGGATTTAAACAAATTAAGAATATTTATTGATGAATTGAAGAACACCAGGGAACCCTCTCAAGTTTCCCTCTCCACATCACTAAAAAACATAATAGAGTCTATAAAAATTGCACATATTGAGATAACAAATTTGAGCCAATATAGGAATTGAATGAGAGAACATTATGGCACTGGTATATCTAAAGAGGATATAAAAAACTTGAATATCACAAAATCCCAACTGTGGAGAAAATTTACAGATCCAAGAACAGGACAACCTCTAGATGTGAGGAAGAGGCTAGTTTGCATGGACTAGTGTAATTACCAGCCATGGAGAGAAAACTCGAGGAAGAGATGGTTCATGGTTTTTGACAAGCCTCCATAAAACAATGTTGAGGTCCCACAATATTTTCTTAGGAAATTGTGGGATGAATTTGTGTTAAGTTTCCATGTGAACTACTTTGACATCACTGAGTTCTAGGTCGTTGCTTTTGGCTTAGCCCAAGATTGACCTCACGCCCACCGAAACCCACTCAGAGGACCTCCTACACCTAGGCGAGAGCCAAACCCGTTTCCTCAACCCCTTGGGTTAGGTAGTGGGCTAGATGATATCCATGATTTCGTTAGATGTTCCACACGAAACCTTCTTAGGAATACCAAATGTGTCACTATGTCCTCACAGAGCGAGCATGACCACCCCAAGAGACACACTTGTGCATGATCTATTGGTGGTGGGAAAGGGAGAGAAACCACAAGTGGTATCTAGGATGATCCATCCAGCTCAACGGGACCAGTGTCACATTATTGTTCTCGTTGTGGGAATCAATGCCATGTTCCCACATAGGAGCATGCCTCAAAGAGCTACCTACACCAGGTTAGTTATTTCTTTATTTAATGTTCAAGTATTGATTATACGTTATGGAATCTCATAATTTCTAATAAATTTAACCTAGAATTAGATGTTGATGACTTGATGTTTTTTAATGTACATCTATTCAGTGCCGAGTCTCCAACACCCGGGTGGAAGGACATTGATTCCATTAACCTAGACGGAGCCATGGCAGCTGCAGAGGACATTGCGACACCATACACACAAGTAGTTCTCTTTCAGTAATTAAATTTAATTTTAGTATAGTTAATCTTGTCATCCAATGCAGTTAATATTTAGTAATTGAATAAATATTTTTTTGTTTGCATAGGTGTTCACAGGAGTGAATGTCCAGCCATCCCCACTGGGGATCTGTAGATTCCCTCGTGAGAAGGTATCATGCAATAAAGTATAAATTTAATTTCACTTTTGATGGATTAGATTCGTATAGTTATATTTTTTATGTACTAATATACGATGCCATGAATATGTATGCAGGTCCCAATACATAGGCACGTCAATGTCACTATCTCTCCATTGACTGTCGTTTCCCCACCATATATGTCAGGTGTAGCCCCTGGAATACATGTCCCTTTAACTTCATCCCTCCCCACCCTATTCCATCCATCCCTTACCTCCCATCCACCACCACACTTCCATCTAGCTCCCCCTTATTCATCACAGCCTTCTCTCACTCCCCCCTGCCTCAACCATCCACCTCCTCCCTTGCAATTTCCCATGTTTCCACCCTCCCCCCTCCAACCACTATACACCATCCATCCACATTCAACCATCCCTCCACCCCATCCTAGAATTGAGCCCCCTCCCCCATATTCCCCCACTGCCCTTGTTTCCTCTTCGAGGGTGACCCATTCCATTCTATAGCCCGTTGGGGTTTATCGTCGTACATCATCACTTCGCCCACTCCAGCCCACATCCTCTCTCAGCATGCCCCCTATTTTTGTAGCCAACATCAATGTGGATACATCCTCCGCTATGATATCTACCCTAGAATCAAAGCAGGTTTTCCAGCCCACTACTCCACCTACCACCCTCGAGGAATAGTCGACTGCTCCACCTGCCAACCCTAAGGACTAGCCAGTTGCTCCACCTGCCAACCACTAGGACCAACCTGTTGTGTTCACAGTGAGATTGATAATTTTATGAAAATGGCATGCAATATTAACGAAAATTAACATAGGAAGTAAATTGTATGAGTTATATTATTGTTTAAATGTTGCAGGGTGGCATTGCTGAGAGACTTGGATCATGGAGGAGGGTAGCTCGCTCAGCACTTACAGTCTCGTCTGAGGTGAGCTATTTAAGATTTGAAAATTTAATTTTGATTTGTAAATTGTGTTTTATACTTGTATAATTTCCTGTAGGAGTTGACATTTGATTGTTGTCATTTCAGTGCCCAATGGGAGGTGGTCAAAGCATCTAGAAGAACCAAGCTTCCTCTAGCTTGAAGAAGAGGAAGATTGATTTTGTAGGTGCACCTAAGAGCTCCGAGGGTGGCCAAGAGGATTGAGAGACCCTCCTATGTACACTAGCCATGATGTGGCATTTTGGCACGAGTTTCCATATTTTGTATAAGGCACTAATTGCCATATTTTGTATAGGGAATGAGTTTCCATTGCATAGACATAGGGAATGATATTCCAATTTTCACTACTACCATATATGATTGGAAATTTGTGTATATGAATTTATCATTTTTCACTTATTTATATTACTTTTCCTTTGATTACATATTTGCATACATTATGTCAAATCTAGTAGTAGAAAGCAGTTGATGCGCTTGCAATACTAGTTATTCTTGACGAAGCAATATAGTCTATATGTTGACAATAAAATGCATAAAATTTTTAACACTATAGGTTAGTTAACAAAAAAATACACAAGTTCATAAACGTTTACAATAGCAATCATAATTTTAAATACCAAATACCTGCTCTTGTAAATCATAGTGCAAATACCTATCTTGGCCCTTCACCCCTCGTCCCTTCCATTTCTTGTCTCAGCTTGTCATACCTAGCTTCAGCCTTGTTATTGTAGACCTAAACCATAAGAATCTAGACCTAACTAGACACCTAACCTAAAACCCTATCTTTCTACCCTTCCAAACCCTTCCTCCCTTCTCCATCTCCTAACCTACTCGCTTACCTTTCCACCTCTCCTCTCTCATTTCCTAAACCTAATCTTCAAATCTCATACTCCTATCCTCAGCCTATAGGATCAGACCTTGGCCCCCTTTCAAAACCCCTTCTATATCCTTAGCATCCCTCTTAGGACTCTACATATCATTGATATTTCCAGCCACACATAAAAAAATTTACAGTGATCTACAAGTACATTTGTACTATAAAATACCAAAAAGACCTCGAAAAAACATGTACGAGATACAATATTTATTGAGGACTATCATATAGGTACCTGTTGGCACTCTTGGCTTGACTGGAAATTACTATTTGACATAGTCATAGTAAAATTGGTCTTGTCTTTTCATTTACCTTACAATTGTCTTCCTAATTGCAAGGCTTGAAATTGACATAGCTATTGCATCTTTACTTTGACTTAAAGTAACATTTTGGGACAGTCAAACTTGACTGAAAGTTATCATTGGTTTAACAGTCTTATTTATTGTCTAAATTTGAATAGAAAGCACTTTTTTTCCTTTGGTATTTACATAGTAATCACTGTCTCATTTTCTAAGATAGAAATTGATATTGGAATGATCTTCTCTTACCATTTTATAGTATTAATGAGTTGATAATTATATTGAACATGACTGTTGTTGGCTTGCATTTGTTACATCTACCTGGAAAACATTTATTTTGATAAATTTGACAATTTATATCATTTGAAGATGAAGTTGACATGGCTTACTCTCATTGAATGCATACATATTTGTTATGCTATTGTTGAGCACTTGCAATTTTAACGATATCTTGTACTTGTTGCTTTGGCATAGGCTAACTAAAGTTTAAGGGTTAGAATGCATAACCTAGGGTTTAGAATCAATGAGGAAACCCTAACCCTAGCTGAAGTTTAAAGGTTAGCATCCATAACCTAGGGGTTTGAATCAATGAGGAAACCATAAACCTAGGAGGGAAACCTAACACCTGTTGATGTATGTGTAACTTCGGAATGTATTCATCTAAGTATCTTATGTATTGTAACCTGATGTTTATTCTGGGATGTATCTATAATGTAATTGAGTCATATTGTCATGCCCTGATGTTCAGATCAGGAGGATCAATAATGTAAACAAGTCATGTCAAGTCATAGTGAGTAACCCTCTGATTGTCTAAGGGTTAAAGTCCCCGTAGTTATGGGGCACTAGGGTTATTAGACTCTCATAGTAGAGGTCGGCCTGGTAGGGTTTTATTCATGTCAGGATTAGTATAAATAGAGAACTGGAGTCTCTATTTATCACACAACTCATCCACACTCAAGTGTAGTGCATAGTTGAGGAAGGAGAAGACACTGGGGCTAGTCAAGAAGAAGATTACTGTTGTTAAGAGATCACTTACTATTTTGGGGCTTTTACTGTTTTGGTGCTGATTCTATCTCTGAGGAAGTTGCAGGGTTTTCTCCTTTATGGTTTCCCCAAGCAAAAACACTGTGTTCATTGTCTCTTGTGTTTGATTTTTGTACTTGTTATTCTCTCAGTGAAAGATCTTAATAATGCTAGCTTAATGTTGAAAAACTAACATGGTATTAGAGCTAACCTGAGAAGAAGACACTTTGCAACTGCGGGAAATAGGGATTCCTAGTTTGTGAATATTCCTCCACATATTTTCAGCAAAAGTAAGGTGGAATAACTCTCCTCCTTAGGGCGCATCTTTCTGTCGAAGCAGAATCCAATTCTGAGATTTTTGAGTTTTGGACCTATCACTACTATCGGAAATTAGCGCTTTTCACAAAAGAGGAATTTTTCAGTGAGCCCAGGCCTATATTGATCTCCTCCCCAAAATCGAAGTTAGGGACAAATTTCAAGGCATTTGGGTGGATAGAACTCTGGAAAAGAAAAACCCTAGTTTGCTCCTGAACCAGCTCTGTGGGATTTCAGCTCAAGTCTCAGATCTGACATTTTGACTTGGTAGGATCTAAGATCTCTTGTATTTCCATTTGAGATTCTCATTTTTAAGATGTCTCATCATACCAAGCTTGATGAAAAGCTTGAGGGAGCTGATAACTTTCGAGCTTGGAAGTATAGGATCTCCCTGGTACTGGAAGAGAATTAATTAGACTCCTACATTCATGAATAGGTTCTAGTTCCAGAGGAAGATGAGGCAAAGGCCTTACATAATAAGAACATGGTTATGGAAAATAGGATCATTGCTGATTCTATCAAGGATAACCTTATCCCACAGGTGTCCTCTCTTAAGACACCTAAAGCCATGTTTGATGCCCTAACCAAATTGTTTGAAGGGAAGAACATAAACTAGAAGATGACTCTGAGGAATCAACTGAAGAATGTGAAGATTCAAAATGCAGAGACCATCCAGTCTTACTTCACAAGGGTTTCTCAGATCAAGGAACAATTAGAAGCTGTATATGAAGAAGTGGAGAATGCAGAGATTGTGATGACAACACTGAATGGCCTTCCTAGGTCATGGGACGCTTTCATTCAAGGAATCTGTGCTAGAAAGAAGCTAGTCAAATTCACCAGACTATGGGAAGAATGTTCTCAAGAAGAAGCATAGATATCAGCTTGAGAAGAGAAGATGGGTAGTGAAGATCAAGCTCTCATAGTTCACTCCAAGAAAGGTAGAAGGAGACCTCATTACTCTAAAGGCAAGGATCCTCATCATAGAGATAACATTAAAAGAGACCTATCCAAAATGAGATGTTATACATGTGATGAAAGAGGACACTTTGCAAAATATTGTCCTAAGAAAAGAGCCACTCTCATAAGAAGAAGGGGAACAAAAGAAGACATCATGCTCATGCTACAGAGGATGATGAACCATCCAAGAAGAGATCTAGATATGAAAGTGAAGATTCTTCAAGCGAGGATGAATATGTTCTGATCTCCACTCTCATAGGTAACATCTCTCATGGAAGTGATGATTGGCTTATAGATAGTGGGGATTCCAAACATATGACTGGATTCAGGAATCCTTTGTGAGACTGTCAGAACATGAATCACCTCACAAGGTGATTCTAGGAGATGACTACCAATATCCAATAAAAGGTAGTGGGGAATATTCATATAAACTAGACTCTGGTAAGTCTCTAACAATGAAATAAGTATTGTTTGTGCTAGGACTCAAGAAGAACCTTCTCTCCATATCAACAATAGATGCAAAAGGAATGAGGGTTGCATTCATAGATGGTCAAGTCATTATGTGGCCTAGAGGAAATACTATCGATGATGCGGTAGTGATTGGAGAACAAGAAGGAGGTCTGTACAAATTGAAGGTCCATCTAGAACAAGCCTTGGTCCATGAAACAATAGAGACAAATGAGCTTTGGCATAGAAGGCTTGCACATGTGCATTACAGAGCACTACCTGTTGCAAGCAAAGCTGTTGAAGGTCTTCCACAATTCCAAGAAAAACATGATGGGGTTTGAAAAGGATGTGCGAAAAGGAAGAATAAAAAGAAGACATCTCCCAACAGTGAAAGCAAAGCCAAAGGCATACTAGAAATCATCCACTCCGATGTATGCGGTCCTATGTCATCAAACTCACTAAGTGTGTATGCATACTATGTTTCTTTTATTGATGATTTTTCTAGAAAGACATTCAGTAAGTTCAAGGAATTCAAGCCTTGATCGAGAACCATACTAAAAAGAATATCAAAACCATTCGATCAGATAATGGCAGAGAATTCACTTCGAATGAATTCAAAGAGCTATGCAAAGAATCAGGGATTAAGACGGAGTTGTCCACTTCTTATAATCCACAACAGAATGGGATTGCAGAACAGAAGAATAGAACCATCATGGAAGCTGCATGAGCAATTCTTCATGATCAAGATCTTCCTATGCATCTTCGGGCTGGAGTTTCCAGAATAGCAGTGTATGTACAGAACCATACTCCACATAGAGTACTCGAGAACAAGAATCCTGAAGAGGTATTCTCCAGCAAGAAACCAAAAGTCATCCATCTCAGAATATTCAGCTGTCCTGTGTACATACACATTCCAAAAGAGAAGAGAACAAAATTAGATCCTTTAGGAAAGAAGGGCATATTTGTGGGATACTCTGAAAGCTCGAAGGCTTACAGAATCTATTTCCCAGGATACAAGAAGATTGACATCAGCAGGGATGTGACATTTGATGAAGACACAGCTTACAACAAATCCAGAAAAATACCTATTGAAGAACCTGAAGAAGCAGAAGCAGAAGCACCCAGAATTCATGATACAACCATGGATGAAGAAGCTCAAGAAGAAGATCGAGAATTTGAAGAACCACAAAGACCTGTAGATCCACCTCTGGAGAAGAATCCTCATAAGAGGAAACCTACTTGGGTACGAGAACTTATCCAAGGTGTGGAAAGATATGGGGCTCTAGAAGAGAATCACAGAGAAAGAAAGAGGACCAGATCCTGCTCCGGGTATGTACCTTTACTATGTGATTTCATTGATAAAGAACCTTCCAGTTATGAAGAGGTGGCAGAACAAAAATAATGGAAGGATGCTATGAACGAAGAATATCAATCGATCATGAAGAATGATGTTTGGGATGTTTTCCAAAGACTAGAAGGGAAGTCAGTTGTAACTTCTAAATGGATCTACAAGATCAAGAATGTTTCATACGGTAGCATTGAAAAGTATAAAGCAAGATATGTAGCTTGGGGTTTCTCTCAGAAGGAAGGAATAGCCAGATACACTTCCATCAGATCAGTACTTTCTCTAGCTGCAGTGATGAAATGGAAGATACACCAGATGGATGCCAAGACTGCCTTCTTGAATGGTGTAGTGGAAGAGGAAGTGTATGTAGAACAACCACTTGGTTTTGAGACACATAATAGAGAGTCTCATGTATGCAAATTGAAGAAATCCTTGTATGGTTTGAAACAGGTACCCAGGACCTAGTACGGTAGAATTGATAGATTTCTATTCAGTTTGGGATTTACCAAGAGTAAAGCAGATTCCAACCTTTACTATAAGGTTGAGGATGGCAACCCAATGATGCTTCTACTATATGTAGATGATTTATTTGTGACAGGTACGGATGGGTTGATAGCTGATACAAAGAGAAAGCTTGCTCTCGAGTTCGAAATGAAGGACTTGGGGATGATGCATTAATTTCTAGGTATGGAGGTGTGGCAGAGTACAGATGGAATCTTCCTTGGACAAGGGAAGTATGCTATAGATATCCTGAAGAGGTTTGGGATGATGGACTGCAAGGCTATCACCACACCTATGGCATCGAACCTGAAGCTATTGAGTGATGCTTCATCAGAGTTGGTTGATGCTACGATGTATCTTCAGATGATTGGGTCATTGATGTACCTGACGAACACGAGACCAGAAATTTGCATTGCTATGAACACCTTTAGCCAGTTCTTGACAGATCTGAGAAGTGTTCACTTGATTGCTGCAAAGCGTATTCCGAGGTACCTAAAGGGTATAGTTGATTATGGGCTCAAGTACGATGCGAATCAAAAGATTAACCTGGAAGGTTATGTTGATTTAGATTGGGCAGGAAGTGCCATCGATAGGAAAAGTACTTCAAGATGTTGCTTCAGTATCGAATCAAGTGTGATCTCTTGGTTTAGTAGGAAGCAATCTTGTGTGGCACTGAGTACAGCTGAAGTAGAGTATGTCGCAGCTTGTTCAGCTAGTTGTGAGGTAGTATGGCCGCAAAAGCCACTATCTGATATATTTGATCTTCAGTTGGATACTACTTGTATACATTGTGACAACCAGAGTTGCGTGAAGTTGTCAAAGAATCCAGTGTTCCATGAAAAGTTGTTGGGGCGCACACCTTAACGGTCCTTAATTTTGGTAACTCCGCGGTTTTTGTGGAAGCTTGTAAGCGGAGTTGCAACTCAAAATAGTCTTAGGGGTGTCGGGGTTGAGTCAAATCCCTCTTTTTGTAATTAACCCATGGGTTAAGTCCAGGTTGTAGGGTTCGGGGTTCCCATGGTTTTTTAATAAGTGCACTTGTATAAATAGGCACTTTTGTAAAAGAGTCAGGTTAGGATTTTAATGTAAGATGATTTGATGCGAAGCTAAGGCTAGTTTTGTAAGAAAGGTTAAGTCCCAGCTGTGTGCATGGATGACCTCTGCAGCTGTGTGTGCAGAGGGTTTTGGGTGATTAAGAGGATATGCAGCTGTGTGCATAGAGAGTTGCAACTAAGTGTGCAGCTTGAGGAATTGAAGGGATCTACAGCTGAGTGCGCAGATCAAAACTGTGGTTTTTGTAAAGAGTTGAATAAAACACAGTTCTGTGGACGTAGCCCCTGAACTGGGGGTGAACCACATTATATCTTGTGTTGTGGTTCTTTTGTGTTGTCTCTGTTATGTTCTTTTATGCATTGATAAGTAGATAACTGATAAGTAAGATCACTACTAAACACTAACTTCGCTGTGAATTCCCAGTTAAGGGTTAAGCAAGACACTATTTGTTCATCTAACTGCAAAGCTATATAAGTGAATGTTGAAGATCTGTAATGTATGATTATTATTTGTTAAAAGGCTAAAGGTACAGTAATATCCCTCTTCTTCTTGCAGAAACCTGATTCTGCGACACCCCATAGCTGTTTCGGGTGAGACTGCAACTTGTTCGCAGGTTGTTTCCAAAAGGGCCAACACTGTGGGTCTTTTGTTGGTGCGAAGACAAAAGTATAGAACCTGGGTCTTCCCTAAGCCCAACACAAGTCAAAGCATATCGAGATCAAGTATCACTATATCAGGGATATGGTGCAGAGGGGACCAGTGAAGCTCCAGTATGTTGCGACGGAGGAACAAATAGCCGATGTATTGATGAAACCATTGGCTAGGTTGAAGTTCGAGTACTTCAGGGAGAAGCTTGGTGTTCTCTAGATCGAGGTTTCCTCCAAGAGAAAGTGATGTGACCCATAGCCATTCTGACATGGTGAGAGGATTGGTTCCTTCCATGGTCAGATGTAAAGGCCGAGCCATTCTTTCATGGTGATAGGATTGGTTCCTTCCATGTTAGATATGAGTGCTTGCTATTCTATCAAGTAGGACAGATGTAAGGGAAATTGCCATTTTAGGAATGGAGGCACCTGGTCAGTTGCCAGGAAAACTCAGTCTAGGACTGAGAATCCATTATGATGTGACAGAGGGATGTGTTCCCACTTGATCAGATGTAAGGGCTGAACCATTCTATCATGGCTAAAGGATTAAGTTCCTTCCATGTCAGATGTGAGTGTTGACCATTCCGACGAGTAGGTCGAATGTAAGGGCAATTGCCATTCTCTCAGAGAATGGAGGCACCTGGTCAGTTACCAGGTGGCTCAGTTGAGGAGGACTGGGGGCCATTCTGATATGATTGCTAGGATGTGTTCCCTCATGATCAGATATGAGTACATATCCCTTCCATCAATAATGGGATGTGTTCCCTCATTGGGTGGATGTAAGTGCAGAGCCCTTCCATCAGTAATGGGATGTGTTCCCTCACTGGGTGGATGTAAGTGCAGAGCCCTTCCATCAGTAATGGGATTTTTTCCCTCATCGGGTGGATGTAAGTGCCGATTCCTTCCATCAGTAATGGGATGTGTTCCCTCACTAGGTGGATGTAAGTGCAAAGCTCTTCCATTAGTAATGGGATGTGTTCCCTCACTGGGTGGATGTAAGTGCAAAGCCCTTCCATCAGTAATGGGATGTGTTCCCTCACTGGGTTGATATAAGTGCTGGGCCTTTCTGATATGATTATAGGATTGGTTCCTACATGATCAGATGTGAGTGCTGGGCGTGCCTTTCTGACGAGTAGGTTTGATATAAGTGTTGTACGAAGACCTACATGATGGCTAGGCCTACAACCAACATGAAAAAGGGCTAGCTCTGTAGAACTTCCTGTGACAAGAAGAATCATGAGATAGCACCCATGATGATGATTGCTAGTGATGATCCAGATCGAGTGATGATTGAGATCCAGTGATGATCCAGCAGTGATGATCCAGATCGAGTGATGATCCAGATCTAGTGATGATGACTAGTGATGATCCAGATCGAGTGATGATCCAGATCCAGTGATGATATCCCATGATGACCCAGATCAAGAGATGATCCAGATCCGATGACTTGAATACTCAGAAGACTTAAGATGCTGATGATGAGATGATCCAATTGATGCAAAGAAGAAGACCAGTGCTGAAAATTGTGTCGAAAGAATACCTTCCTAGTTAAGAGGGAGTGTTGATGTATGTGTAACTTTGGAATGTATTCATCTAAGTATCTTATGTATTGTAACCCGATGTTTATTCTGAGATGTATCTATAATGTAATTGAGTCATATTGTCATGCCCCAATGTTCTGATCAGGAGGATCAATAATGTAAACAAGTCATGTCAAGTCATAGTGAGTAACCCTCCGATTGTCTAAGGGTTAAAGTCCCCGCAGTTTCGGGGCACTAGGGTTATTAGACTCTCCTAGTAGAGTTCGGCCCTAGTAGGGTTTTAGTCATGTCAATATTAGTATAAATAGAGAACTGAAGTATCTATTTATCACACCACTCATCCACACTCAAGTGTAGCACATAGTTGAGGAAGGAGAAGACACTAGGGCTAGTCAAGAAGAAGATTACTGTTGTTAGGAGATCACTTATTGTTTTGGGGATTTTACTATTTTGGTGCTGATTCTATCTCTGAGGACGGTTGTGGGGTCTTATCCTTTATGGTTTCCTCGAGGAAAAACACTGTGTTCATTGTCTCTTGTGTTTGATTGCTGTACTTGTTATTCTCTCAGTTAAAGATCCTAATAATGCTAGCTTAATGTTGAAAAACTAACAACACCAATGCTACCTAACCATCTCTTGTGGAATCTTATAAAGTAAATTTTTGTTTATATATGAACAGTCCTAGGATTTTAGTCATATGTCACATATTATTTATACAATAATCAAATGAGATACTCTTTACGGTTTATCATGCACAAATTACACAAGTTGATGTTAATCAATGGGGAAAATTTAACCCTAGCGAGGAAACTATTTTGACTTCGTTGGAAATCATTCTTAGTTTGATAGTCCTATCTTCATGAAAAGTGGATTGATTGGGGTCTATGTCAATGTATGTCAGTTACAAAAGAGGTCGAATTTGTATGATATGATGATAACGTTCCATCAACACCACTAACATGCTTCAACCACATGAATAATTGAAAGGAAAATTACATCCAATGTTATTCATAATCACCCAACCAACCATTAAATAAAATATTGAATCATCCTATAGTGTTTGACCCCCGTCTTTCAGAAGAAATATTCATTATGTTTATTGGCTTGCATATATTCTAGGTATATGGTTTATTCTAACTACTCAACATATTGGGTGTAAGCCGACCTACGCTGTAAAACATTTCTATATTTCTCCACATGGTAATAAAACCCCAAGTTATATATGTTGTATCCATTTCATGGCTCACGACCATTAAACAACATAGTAATTCCATTAATATAAACTGTAAATCAATTAAACTCATGTCTATGCTAAGCAAAAGCAACGACATTTAGTTCATAGGGTTAAACCCCATAGTCATAGCCACTTCCAAATAAATACACAGGTAAGAAATAAAATCTATGAATAACCATAAATCCACATTCCATTCATATCTTACACAATCACTATTCTAAATGGGAAGAGTTCCATTTCCAGCAAGGGAACGACGCTAAATCCCAAAACAACTATGCTAAAATATCCAAATAAGAACCTAATTACAAACCGAATTTTACATAGAGTCAACCAATGGCAAGAATCGTAACCACAATTTATACACAGTAGCAAATGCAATATTATTTAGCCACCATAAAATATATAACCAATACACAGTCGTAATTTCCAAACCATTGCACTATTACAAGTAATGGTGTTGTCACCATTTATCAAAATTCAGAGTCTATAATAAATCACCATGACCACAATTTTTACTCGATTAGCTATTTATTCATTTACATAGCTAAACCACAATAGTCTCGGCCTAGAGGTGCCAAACCCAACAAAAACACCAAACGATATTTGCATCCCTGGATGCTTTACATCATTTTAATGATAGACCCATATCCAATCAAAACTATTAAAACTAAACCATATATTCATCCAAACAACGAGCTTAAAGCTCTATCAAAACAACCACACACAGAGGAACAAGTTTTAAACTTGTTTGTGAAAGGGCTAACCTGTAAAGGGTAGTGCGACGACCACCTGGAAAACCCACGACCATGCAGTGAAGGCCTTGCCACCTGTAAACAGATGAAAATGAAGGATGAGGAGTATGCCAAACCTCTAAACCAAAACAACAAATAAACAAGCGTTGCAAAACCAGAATGAAGGACATACCTTCCAACGTGCAGCTAAACACCAGACCTCATGCCATGAAACAAACCAGAGAGACGAACAGAGCTCACCCAATGAAAGTGAAAATGAATCATGCCTCCATGAAAATCCAAGATTAGGGCTTGATACCCCCAACTCCCAAGGCGTATTCACTCTGCCACCATGTCCACCACTATGTTGATTTACAACACCAAGACTATAGTTCATACAAATCAACATAATTCATGAACTTAGGATAAATTCATAATTCATGGCATATGTAATATGCCATGAATGGCTTATAATAAACTTCCAATATTGTATACAAGAACATTAATCAACATAGTGTCCATATTTAATATCATAAGCCTTATGCAAAATAGAAAAAACCATATAAATGTTAAGTATAGGCTTAAACCAAGGTCTTAAGACCATAAGTAATAATGGTAACCAGTATAGACGTAGGTATAAATAACCTAGGCTCGCGTAAATGATAAATGCTAACCACCATAATAAGAGATGCTAGGAAAGGAATTTGTTCTTGTAGTCTTCAACGACATAAAGAAGTTCTGCATAGGTAGTATGACATTGTTTTAAACTATTACCATAAGTCTTCCGTCACCTGGTGCACCCGCACAAGGAAGAGATGCATTAGTTCTATAAGAACTAAGTAAACCCTGTAGAGACAAGTAAAACTAGTTACCTCTCCATGTGTTTTTACAAGGGATATAAGTCCCGTCACTCCACCCCTTGACAATACAAGCTAAGTTAGGATTTTCCATAAAATAGTAACCAAACCTTATAAAGAATAAGTAAGCAAATAATTGTACACACATACATATCAATACATGACAAGAAGGAATCAATGAACAACATAACCATCTAACTCAAATTTAAGTAACATAACAATAACATAGAATTACATTAATAACCACATCGGGGAAAACATCAAGAAGAAGATAAGAACAACTTACGACAATTCAGTTCAATAAACCAAGTATGATACATTTCGCATAAGCTAAGATAATGTCGAGTTCAGGTAGTAATTAACTAGCCTAATAAATTTTTTTATTTTCAATTTTTTGGGGCATTACAAGAGACCCCCCTAGATGTATTTGCATGCTAGGATACCAACGGATTTGATGGTTTGTCAATATGAGTTCCGGTTGTCAATTTATGTCCAGTTGAAATTCACCTCAAAATGTGGTTCAGGGACACTTGGTGACTTTTGGTCCTGGAGCGAAAAAGTAAACGGAGAAGCATAATTGCATGTTGTTGGATCCTACAGGTGTGTATGGGAAATTTCGATATGGAAACACTACCAATACTCCCACGGTGTATTTTTTTGCAGATATGACTAACCAATGCAAGAGTTACACTCAAGGAAACTGAGAAAAAACATAATATATGAAATAAATGCACAATGTAGTCACTGGGGAATGGAAATAAGATAGAGAGGGCCCCCTAAATGTATTTTCATGCTAGGTTACCAATGGAGTCGATGGTTCATCGATCCCACCTTTGGTTGTTGATTTATGTCCAATTGAAAGTCACCTCAAAATGTGGTTCACAGACACTTGGTGACTTTTATTGCTTGAGTAAAAAACCAAATGGAGCAGAATAATTGCATTTCATTGGATCCTGCAGGTGGGTATGGGAAAGGCTGATATGAAACACTATCAATAGTCCCACAGTGGATTTTTTTGCAGATTTCACCCACCAATGTAAGATTTACATTAAAGGAAACTAAGAAAAACCATAGTATATGAAATCAATGCACAATGTAGTCACCAGGAAATGCAAACATGTTGGAGAGGCCCCTTATATGTATTTGCATGTCAGGTGACCAACGGAGTCGACAGTTCATTGATCCGGCCTCTAGTTGTTGATTTATGTCCAGTTGAAAGTTTCCTCAAAATGTGGTTCAAGCCCTTTTGGTCCTGGAGCAAAAAAACAAACGGATCATAATAATTGCATGTCATTGACTCCTATAGGTGTGTATGGGAAAGGCTGATATGGAAACACTACCAATAGTCCCAAGGTGGATTTTTTTGTAGAGTTGACCCACCAATGCAAGAGTTGCATTCAATTAAACTGTGCAAAACGCTAGTATATGAAATCAATGCACAATGTAGTCATCGAGCAAGAAAAATAGGATTGAGAGGCCCCTCTAGATGTACTTTCATTCCAAGAGAGAAACGGAGTCGACGGTTCATTGATACAACCTCTGGTTGTCAATTCATGTCCAATTTAAATTCACCTCAAAACGTGGTTCATGGACACTTGGTGACTTTCGGTCCTGGAGCAAAAAATGAAAAAGAGCAGCATAATTGCATGTCGTTGGTTCTTACATGTGTGTATGGGAAATACTGATATGGGAACACTACCAATAGTCACACGGTGGAGTTTTTTGCAGAGTTTACCCACCAATGAAAGAGTTCGAGGAGTTGACTCACAAATGTAATTAAATGTGCATTAATATAAAAAATATTCATTAAAAGTAAATTGCAAAAACTCTAGAGCATGTTATTTTCCAAATTCTATTTAGTGGTGTCTAAAGAGACCGTTATTTCTTGGCACCTTCGATGTGCCATAGATCATGTTTGTATCCTAGGCACACAAAAGGCTAAACATTAGTACTCATGAGAACATAAAGAGAACCCAATATAATAGTGCAAACATTATTTATATATAACTCACCCGAGGGTGTAGGATCATGTTTATACTGTCCAGTATACTATGAATAGTACAATGTCTGTCAATGGTATTCATCAATCATAGGTTAGTATTGAAATTGTATAGGTGAATGGTATTGAAATTGTTCTTCATCACATACTTTAAAGTTAAAATAACGCACCTGACAATCTAGCCACACTAGAAAATTTAGTAACACCTGACAATGCACTCACTCTAGTAGGTCATCTAGATCATCTCTACTGCCAATGGTTTCCATCAATATCTCATTCTCTAAATGAGGTAGAAATTATCATACATGCGACCTATTTTTGTTCGAAAGTGTGTGCAACTTGATGTTTATACCAACCACCAGGTTGGTGAAGTGGTATACAATAGATCCTAGTCTATAATCCTGATATGCATACCCACCCTTCCTTTTTGGTTGTGCTACTAGTGTCAAGTACTCCTCTTTTATAATGATAGATCCAGTTGGGAATTCAATATTTTCATCATTCGTAACAGGTCTGAGAATGGTTTGTTTCCCCTCTAAGAAAGGATCCAACCAATAGTCAGAACCCCATTCATTATTTTTTGGGGAAACCATTGCATATATCTGACATGTGAAAGGAAATAGGTCAAGTTAACAATACATTTATTAAAAAAGGTATTGCATGTAACATAAATAAAATTTATTTATATGTAAAGGCTTGTAGTGATTTAGGTACTACAAATTTACTTTTTTGTAACTTCCTTTATGAGATCTGATATGTGATCATAGTCTGTAGAAATATATGTCTAATCATATTGCACTCGGTCTATTTCATTATCCCCCTTTAAATCGGTGACAAGTGTAACTCGATCCCATGTATCAATCATTATTGTATACTCACAATCGTCCCATTCATTGATGCTACAAGAACCGAAAAATTAAGACTTCAATATTGTCCATATATGTAGGGCTGAGTTGTTTGAGCTTCTAATTGAATGAAACTATCTAGTTCCATGCACTATGTTCACCCGATGTTTGTTCGATCGGTCCACATTTGTCACCTCCTAGAATATTCTCTACCACTAGATGTTTCCTTGTTGCTTGTTCTTTCATCACAGATGCACACCATTTCACTATAGATGCAGTGTCTTGAAGGAAAGCACATGTAAAATTCATCTCTTCCCTTCCAAGGGAATTTTTTATGCATGCACCAGCGCCATTGTGCTCTCATTTTCCATGACCAGTTTCAAAGTAGTTCCATATATGTGGCACCTTGTATTTTATGTGAAACAAACACAACCATTAAAATACATGTGCATTCTTGAACTAACCAACACAACCATTTGACCAAATCAAATGACGACAAAATGGTATATCCATACCTATCACATGGTCATAAAACAATTTAAATCAACGTTGCACTTAATGGATGTCATGGGTCTGGTCATCACTTATGTAGAAGTGAATTTCTTTCAATATAACATGTTTCTCTTCACTACTATATGGCCCAACCTACAACTAAATTCCCATAATGTTTCCATTTGTCCCTCTACATCAAGGCTGTCTCTTCTTATTGAATAATTTTTAAGTTTATTTGGATGTAAGGGCACAAATTGTGATGTGCATTTAAGTAAACTACGTTGTCTTGTGGATTTACTTACAATTGATTCATCCAAGACACGGTGAGCCAAATTACAGTCGCTTGAATGATTTTTTTTACCAATCGACGTGAATGCAGAAGAAATATATTTCACAATGTGAATACTTTATTCGATATTATCTAATGTTCTTATGCCTAAATTTATTCTAATAGTTTCCATACTCCTAGATTTAATCAAAGATAAAAACAATTGACATTTACCGGCTTCAGATTTTTTATCAAAATAATGTTTCATTATTTGAGAACAATGACGAAGGATAGTGCGTTTAGACACCTAATTACCTTCCATGGAATTCAATTCACTCTCATCCACTTATATGTGTTTAGGAGTTCTATTTCGCGTTGATGCAAGATATTTTGTGGTTTGAAATGATGGAGTGATGTTTACACCCACTATAGGATGACAACTTCTATTAGGATATTGAACCACCTCGCATGGTTGTTGAGAAGCCACATTTTCATCGTCAAGAACATAATGATTAAACTCTTCACAAGATTGTCCGCTTAATAATGGACGAATATTTTCATCTTCTCCATATTCATATTCCATTAACATTGCATTATCCTCCTCAACCTCTACATCAGGTATATGTGCTTTTCCATGAGATGTTGAGGCACAAGTATTTGATACAAAGTGTAGTGTTCCATCCAATGAACTCGATACTGAAATGCGGTTCACTAGATAATGATTGTTATTGTCCACTATCAAGTTCCTCCACTTCGAATCTTTCTCTGGGGTATCCAAAATTGTATTTTATAGTTGAGCGGGAATCGGAAGTATTTTCTCATCGATTAAATGCCGATGATTTCTTGAATATTCCCTCTCTCTTTTTCATCTTCTTTAGGTGTAAGCACCTTCCTCGCTGATTTCAGGTGTTTATTACGTACATTCCCTATTGAAATCCACCCAAACTTGTAAAATACCTATGGATTTGTGTAATAAATGATGAAATGATAGGTTGAGTAGTTTTTTGTGTGCTGTTTCATAGGAATTATGTCTTTTTCTGCACTGAAACTAGCCCACAGCCTGCAACCCAGTGTAACACCCTGGTTTTGACCCCGTTGCATTAATGTATATGATGTAAATATTATATGGAATCATCACAAGGAGGTCAAGGCCAAGGCCCTGTCATTGATTAATGTTTGGAATATAGGAAATCATGGTTGATTCCTATGGATTATGTGCTAAGTCAAGCACATTTGTAAACATCATGTAAATATGCAAATTAATGAAAAACCCACAGCCAACTATGTCTATGCAATGAATAATGAGATGGGGGCATAATTTTACTAAGGATAAGGGGGTGGGAATGTTAACCTTGAACCTGTTTGGGAAAAATCCATGTGTCATGAGGAGAACCCATCAAAATAGTCAACCACCCTCTTTCTTGTCTTTTCTTCCCAACCATTTATTTCAGCCAAAATGTTGTTGAGGTAGTTATTGCATGGAAGAAGAGAAGAGTATGGGAAATTTGAATTAGGTAGAGCACCCAGTTTTGAATGTCATGTTTTTCTTGCATGGACAAGAAAAAACTAGAACCACATGACAGTTTGACTCACATGTTCACTTTTTTAGTTTACTCTCACGTTTTGGGGATGCTAGGGGGGAGAAGCTAATACACATTCTTCTTCACTCTCCATTACTCACGTGGAAGCTATGCGGGGAATAGAACTCTTCCTATGTGTATCCTTCACGTTCTATGAGTTTTTTTATTTTAGAAAGATGATAATGGCTGTGTTGTAGCATTATATTAAAATATAGAGTGTATGAGACCTTATTCCTCATGTCCCATAGTAAGCTTGTGTTGTCGAGTCTCCCTGTGGTTGTTGTGTTGTGCACCCTGGTTTGTGTCTGAAGTATGTGTAAGAATTAGGAGTGTGAGAGACATAGAATGTTCTTGATAAACCTAATGTCGAACCTCACCATAAGATAAGAGTGGCTAGTGAACCTCCTATGCACATCCTGAAGAGCACTGGAAGGGAAGGTGTAGCTTGAGGGACTGTGGAGCATAGAAGGGGACACTTCCTTGTGTTGGGTGTGTAGGCAATGGGGATGCTAGGCCAGATATGTCTTGTGAAGGTGTTCTTAGCTATGTAGATGAGATCACTAGCTTAGAATTTATTCCTTCCCATTGCCTTAAAATCCTGATAAACAGAACTAGAAGATGGCTTGGTTGGTAGCCCGATAAACCCATTTGTTGGACTGGATGTGTCTTGTTGTGTTTGACCTTGTGAGTAACCTTGTGAGTAACCTTTGTCTAGCCAATCCGATAAACCCAACTGTGAATGCTGGCTTGGGTAGGTATCCTGATAAACCCAACAGTGTGATGGATTAACCGTGCACAGTCTGATAAACCCATCTGTTGGCTTGACTGGTGCTTAAGGTGAATGATGGCTTGGATGAGTGTCCTATGAAACCCATATGTTGGTGTGTTTTCCCTTAAATCCTGATAAACCCAACTATTTTGGCTTGGATGATTTTTATTACACCCTTGGCTATGTATGAGTCGGATAGTGTTCCCTTATTCCTTGAGGAAATCATGCCCATCTCGGGGGTGGCGGTGTCGCTGAGATATTGATGAGTGCTCTAGCCTATGGTTGGGTGGAACATTGGAGGACAATTTCATATCAAGATAAGTGTTATTTTCTATATTAATCTCTAAAATTGTATTTTGGCATTGTAATTTCTTGATGGAATGTGATGACCATGTTGGCTGTGTTGAATTGATGAATTGTTCCTTTAAATAACTACAATTATAGGCATCTATGTATGTTTCCTTCAATGCATTATTAAACTAAGTTACAGGGTTCGAATGCCAAATTGATGTGGGTTGAGATAGCCAAGTTTGTTTAAAGAATTCTATCAGCAAGTCTAATGTTCAAGATGAAACCTTCTTCCACAAATTCCCTTTCTGCGGGCGGGGTGTGGGATGTGGAAGGCCTTCTTTGGCAGATTTGGACCTCCACAAATTCCCTTTCCACAACTTGCAGGATGCGAGATGTTTTTTTTTAGAATTATGGTTTTATGTAGTTTTCATTTCGCAATGGTCATTTTCGATGTAGGATGCGGGATCACGATGTCGCAATTTCGATAATTCCCAATCCCGTATTTCAAGTTTCCGCGCCATTGATATTGTGGGATTATTCTCCATTGTTGGTTTGTTTCATATACAGGATGTGGGTTGCAGGAAGTGAGATTGAAATTTTCGTAACTTTTTGACCCTGTAACTTGAGTTTTCTGCACTGTTGATTCTTGCAGGTAAATTATGAGCCATTGATTTTGTTCCAACTATGGGACCGTTTGTGATCATTGATTTCCATCGCGTTTTCTCTCCGCTGTCCGATCTCCTCTGAGATTCTTCCTTGCATATCATCGGATTGATTCATGGAATATGGAAGGAAACATGAAAGTATTGGAAATGTCGATAAGTGCTTCATGGCCATGCCCTATGTTTCGATGAACAGTAAAGGTTCTCGATGAAAATTTTAATTCCTCATGATAAATGGGGTATGGGTATGTGACATTATGGTATCAGATCTGCGGGTTGTAGCATCGGGCCTGGATGGGCCAAAAATCGGTCAAGATTACCCTCTAACACCAACTTGTAGTACACTACATTGTGGTATCAGAGATGTGGGTTGCAACATTGGGCCTTGATGGGCCGAGAATCAGTTAACCAAAGATGTCGGTTACAACATTGGGCCTATATAGGCCAGGTGACAGTAAGTAAATGGTTTTGATTTTGAATTATCATGTATCTAACAAATACTGTTGATAACACATTTTGCAGAGTCATAGTACATTTTGGAGAAGTGGGTTGCTGTCTTAGCCGTGAGAACCTACGACAGATATGATGCACAGGATTCCTACGAGCGTACACAAGATGCTATGGGGGAAAACGTCCGAGCTAGAAATAATGACATAGAATCTAATGGAGGGAGATTTCAAAAGACACTGCCAGACATTGCAGCCACCATGAGGAGCTTGATTAAAGCTCAGGAAGAGCAACATCAGCTGAATGTTTCCATGTTGCAAAGCTTGAAAGACATCCAACAACAGATGAGCTCGGGGTGACGTACGACAAAACCAGAAGGTAGTAAGAGTAGTACCCGAAGGAGAAGAAGGTATTCTAGTAAATATCCTGACTCAGAAGGATCCATTGAAGATTCTAGTTGTTTGTCTCATGGGGAAAAGAGAAAGAAGTGTTATAAGAATAGCTCACAGGTTGAGTTTAATAAGGAAAGGATGCCTACCTTCAATGGTGAGATAAAGAACTGTCAAGGAGCTGAAGCTTTCCTTCTCGGGATCAGGAAGTATTTCCATGTACAGGACTATTTAGGAAATATGAAGGCTAGAGTATCCATCTTCAATTTGACTGGAATATCATTCATATGGTGGGAGCACTATAGGCAACTGAAGAATATTAATGAAAGGAAAATTGTGTGGGAACAATTCCAGAAGTATTTCAAGAAGAAATACCTCTCTGACAGGTACTATGATGACAAGATCAAATAATTTCATGAGCTGAGATTGGGACAGCAAACCATGGAAGAGTACACAAACAAGTTCCTAGAACTGTTGATATATGTCAGGTACATCAAGGATGAGAAAGTGAAAATACAATGTTTCCTGAGTGGATTGCCTCAGTCTTACAAAGATAGAATTGATTTATGAGCCTAGAACTCGAGAAGAAGAAATAAGGAAAGATAAGTATTGCTATGAGCAAAGAAAAGGAAAACCTGACTATCAAAAGACGTGGAAGGACAAATAGAATGAGAATTATGACTAAAGGAAGAAAGGTTTTAAACCTTCTAGCTTCAGAAATCAGCAGAAGCAGCCATCCCAAGCTAAAAAGAAGCCAAATAGAGTGGTGGGAGAAAATACAAGAGATCCACAACAGATCAAAGAACCACTCCAATGTTGGAGATGTGGAAGACCCCACATGTGCAGGAATTGTCCACTTGAGAATGAGAGTGCAAGGCCAGCTTACAATCTTCAAGAGGTAGAAACAGTGGGTCAAGTAGAGAGGGTCATCCCTAGGATTTATGCAGCACTGGAGGACCTCCAGGCACATTACCAGTCGACTGTGGTTGAAGTTGCAAGTAAGATTGCTAAGCACTCTGTTTCTATTTTGATTGACCCTGGTTCTACTCATAGTTACATTACTCCTAAAATAGTGGAGGTTTGTGATTTCAAGAAAGGGAAGCATAGCAAATCGTGGTTAGTTAAGCTAGCCATTGGAACTAAGAAGAAGGTTAGTGAAGTGGTAGAGAAGTGTCCATTGGTGATGAATGGATGGGTTACTTGTGTAAATATGAATGTTTTACCACTTGGTTCCTATGATGTTCTCATTGGAATGGATTGGTTAGAATATCGCAAGGTAAAGCTTGACTATTTCCATAAGACTTTTGAATCCATGCATGAAGAAGGGAACCCGAGAATGATAAGAGGCATTCCGAAGGTGATTTCTGTGAGGAAAATTTCAGCAATACAGTTGAAGAAATTTTATAGGAAGGGTTTACAGTTGTATGCAGCTCATATTATGGAGGCAGTGGATAATGAAACCCCTAGGATAGAGGACTTCTAGGTATTGCAGGAATTTAGGGATGTTTTCCCTGATGAGATTCCAGGGCTTCCTCCAAAGAGAGATATTGAATTCACAATTGAACTTGTTCCAGGAGTAGCACCAGTGTCCAAGAAACCCTACAGGATGAGCACACCAGAAATTCCAGAGCCAAAGATGCAGCCGCAAGAGTTTTTGGAAAAGAAGTATATCATACCCAATGTGTCTCTTTGGGGAGCACCAGTTCTGTTTGTAAAGAAGAAATATGGTACACTCAGATTGTGTATTGATTACAGATAGCTGAACAAAGTCACAATAAAGAACAAGTATCCTTTTCCTAGGATTGATTACCTCTTTGACCAAATGAGAGGATAAAAGGTATTTTCCAAGATTGAATTAAGGTCGGGTTATCACTAGGTGAGAATAAAGGATGAAGACATACATAAGACAACCTTCAGAACAAGGTATGGGCATTATGAGTTTGTAGTGGTACCATTTGGTCTCACAAATGCACCAACTACATTTATGTTCCTTATGAATAGTTTCTTCAACAGGTATTTGGACAAGTTCGTTCTTGTTTTCCTTGATGACATTCTTCTTTATTCTAAGAATGAGGAAGAACGTGAAGATCATTTGAGATTGACATTACAATTTCTTAGGGAGCATCGGTTGTATGCAAAGTTGAAAAAGTGTGACTTCTATAGAGATATAATTTAGTACTTGGGTCACATTATCTCAGAAGAGGGTATATCAATGGATCGTGAAAAGATTGAAGCCATTATGAATTGGCCTACTCCAAGAAATGTGACAAATGTGAGATCTTTTATGGGACTTGCAGGATACTACAAGAGATTCATTGAAGGATTATCCAAGGTTGCACATGCCATTACTTCTTTGAAAAAGAATGGAATAAGGTTTGAATGGATAGTGAGGTGTGAAGAAAGCTTCGAGTGGTTGAATAATATTCTCACAAGTGCACCAGTTTTGAAAGTTGCAGACACAGAGAAATATTTTGTGATGTGTACTGATGCATGTCGTCAAGGACTTGGAGGAGTCCTTACTTTAGAAAACCATGTGATATGTTATGAGTCAAGAAAGTTGAAGGAACATGAGAAGAACTATGCTACTCATGATCTGGAACTTGTAGCCATAGTACATTCTCTCAAGATGTGGAGGAATTACTTGATGGGTAGAATATTTGAGTTAAGGACAGACCATTGTGGTCTGAAGTATTTGTTTGATCAGCCTACTCTGAATAATAGGAAAGATCAATGGTTGGAGTTTTTATGTGAGTTTGATTTTGAGATCAAGCACATAAAGGGGAAAGAGAATAAGGTGGTTGATGCGCTCAGCAAGAAGGTGTAGAAAATTCATGTGGAATTTGTTAGTGTTTTACAATTAGAGTTGAGGCAGCAGATTGTTAATCATGTTGCTGAAGATGAATTGCATGTGCAGGTCAAAGACAAATTGCAGCAGCAAATTCTTGGGAAGAGGTATGAGGGATATAAATTGGAAGAAGATGGAATTATTACTTATACGAACATAATTTACATTCCAAATGTCGCAGATTTGAGGAGAGTTGTTATGGACAAGATCCATCAAGCTCCATATTCTGGTCACCTAGGATATCAAAAGACAATTTTTACCGCTAGAAAGTAGTATTTTTGGCCAAGAATGAAAAAGGACATGGCTGAATACATTTCCAGGTGCATGAAATGTCAGCAGGTGAAGGTTGAGCATCAAGACCTAACGGGTTTGTTGTAGCCTTTTCTAGTTCCGGAATGGAAATGGGAAGTTATTTCCATGGATTTAATTATAGGATTTCCAATGACTTGGAGACAGCATGATTCCATCATGGTTGTGGTGGACAAGTTGACCAAGGCAGCCAATTTTATACCAGTTAAGTCTACACATAAGACTGATGATATTGCAAAGATCTTCATGAAGGATATTTTCAAATTGCATGGATTTCCAAAGGCAATACTCTCTGACAGAGATGTCAAGCTCACTTCCAATTTTCGGAAGGGATTGTTTGTTGATTTGGGTACAAAGCTAAATGTCAGCACTGTGTACCATCCTCAGAATGATGGGGAGATAGAGAGAGTTAACCAAGTGATGGAAGACATGCTTCGCATGTATGTGATGGTCAAACCAACAAAGTGGGAAGATTATTTACTTGGTATAGTTTGTTTAACAATGGACATCGAGCGTCCTTGGGGATGATTCCATATGAAGATTTGTATGGAAGGAGGTGTAGGACACCAGTGACTTGGGATAATCTAGTGAAAATATTTGTGATTGGTCCAGAATTTCTCAAGGAGATGGAACAGGAGGTTGTAAAGATCAAGAAGAATCTGAAAGCAGCCCAGGACAGATAGAAAATCTACGCAAATAAGCATAGGGTGAACAGAGAGTTTAGTGTTGGGGATCATGTTTACCTTAGAGTGATGGCAAAGAAGAGTTCCTTGAAGCTTGGGAGTTGTGCCAAGCTGCCACCCAGATATTATGGGCCATTCGAAGTGCTTGAAAGAATAGGGCTAGTTGCATATAGAGTTGCATTTCTTGCTAGCACTAGGGCGCATAATGTTTTGCATGTCTCTTTGCTTAAGAAATATATACATGATCCTAACCATGTGATAAATTGGGATGTGATTCATGTGGAACCTAAGGGAGAGTTTCGAATTGATCCAATGCGGATCCTCGACAGGAATTTCACCATGCTCTAGAATTGAGCCATAGGATAGGTAAAGGTGCAGTCAGAGCACTATAGTCCTGAAGAGGCTACATGGGAGCTGGACGATGCCATGCGGTTGGAACATCCATTTTTCTTCAAAACTGCAGAGAACTAAGGGTGGTACTAGTGTAGCATTTTTGTTCAATTTTGTAAAGCACTGAGGATGGTGCTATTGAAGGGGGAGGGAAATGTAAAACCCGGGTTTTGACCCCGTTGCATTAATGTATATGATGTAAATGTTATATGGAATCATGACAAGGAGCTCAAGGCCAAGGCCCTATCATTGATTAATGTTTGGAATATATCCAATCATGGTTGATTCCTATGGATTCTGTGCTAAGTCAAGCACATTTATAAACATCATGTAAATATGCAAATTAATGAAAAATTCACTGCCAACTATCTCAATGCAATGAATAATGAGATGGGGGCATGATTTTCCTAAGGATAATGGGTTGGGAATCTTAACCTTGAACCTGTTTGGGAAAAAGCCATGTGTCATGAGGAGAAGCCATCAAAACTGTCAACTACCCTCTTTCTTGTCTTTTCTTCCCAACCATTTATTTCTTCCAGAATGTGGTTGAGGTAGTTATTGCATGGAAGAATGGAAGACTATGGGAAATTTGAATTAGGAAGAGCACCCAGTTTCGAATATCGTGTTTTTCTTGCATGGAAAAGAAAACACTAGAAATGTATGACAGTTTGACTCACACGTTCACATTTTGGGTTTACTCTCACGTTTTGGGGATAATGGGGGGGGGGGGGGAGAAGAAAATACATCATCTTCTTCACTCTCCATTATTCGTGTGGAATATCTGCGGGGAACTGAGCTCTTCCTTTGTCTATCCTTCATGTTCTGTGAGTGTTTTTATTTTGGAAAGATGGTGATGGCTGTGTTGCATCATTATCTTAAACTACAAAGTGTATGAGAACTTGTTACTCATGTCCTAGAGTAAGTCTCTGATGTGGAGTATCCATGTGGTTATTGTGTTGTGCACCCTGGTTCAGGTCTGAACTATGTGCAAGACTTAGGAGTGGGAGAGACATAGAATGTGCTTGATAAACCTAGTGTGTAAACTCACCATAAGATAAGGGTGTCTGGTGAACTTGCTATACACATCTTGAAGAGAACTGGAAGCGAAGGTCTATCCCAAGGGATTGTGGAGCAGAGAAGGGGACACTTCCTTGTATTGGGTGTGTAGGCAATCGGGAAGCCAGGATAGATAGGTCTTGTGAAGGTGTTATTCTCTCTATAAATGAGCTCACTAGATTAGCATTTATTCCTTCCCATTTCCTTAGAATCCTGATAAACCCAACTAGAGAGATGGCTTGGCTAGTAGCTTGATAAACCCATATGTTGGCTTGGACGTGTCTTGTTGAGTTTGACCTTGTGAGTAACCTTTGGCTAAACAATATGATAAACCCAACTATGAATGTTGGATTGTCTAGGTAGCCTGATAAACCCATCAATGTGATGGCTTGACTGTGCAGAGTCTGATAAACCCATATGTTGGTTTGACTGGTCCTTAAGGTGAATGATGGCTTGGCTGAGTGGCCTATGAAACCCATCTGTTGGTGTGTTTTCCCTTACATCCTGATAAACCCAACTGTATTTACTTGGATGAGTTTTATTGCACCCTTGGCTATGTATGAGTCTACTAGTGTCACCTTATTCCTTGAGGAAATCATTCCTAGCTCAGGGGTGGTGGTGTTGCTGAGAGATTGATGAGCGCACTGGCCTATGGTTGGGTGTAATGTTGCAACAACATAGCTAGTTGCGGGACAAGTTCATCTCAAGATAATTTTTATTGTCTATATTAATCTCTAAATTGTATTTTGGCATTGTAATTACTTGATGGAATGTGATGAGCATGTTGGCTGTGTTAAATTGATGAATTGTTCATTTGAATAACTACAATTATAGGAATCTATGTATTTTTCCTTCAATGCATTGTTTAACTAATTTGCAGGGTTGGAATGCCGAATTGATGTCGGTCAAGATGGAAAAGTCCGTTCAAATAATTCGATCAACAAGTCGAATGTTCGAGCCGAAACCTTGTTCCACAAATTCCCTTTCCACAAGCAGGGTGCGGGATGTAGAAGGAATTGTTTGGAAAATTTGGACCTCCACAGATTCCCTTTCCTCAACTTGCAGGATGCGGGATACGCGATGTATTTTTTAGAGAAGTACGACTTTCCTCGGTTTTCGTTCCGCAATAGTCGTTTCTGATGCAGGATGTAGGATGCAGGATTACGGTGTCACGATTTCCATAATTCCCAATCTTGAATTTCAAGTTTTCACGTTGTCAATATTGTGGGATGATTCTCCATAATTAATCTATTTCAGATGCGGGATGCGGGTTGCAGGAAGTGAGATTGCAATTTTCATAACTTTTTGACCCCACAACTCAAGTTTTCTGCACTATTGATTCTTGTGGGTGAATTTTGCATTGTTGATTTGGTTCCAGTTGTGGGACCATTTTTTATTGTTGATTTCCATCACGTTTTCTCTCTGCCTTTCGATCTCCTTTAAGAATATTCCTTGAAGATCGTTGGATTGATTCATGGAAGACAAAAGGGAGCGTGACAGTATTGGAAATGTCTAGATGTGGTTCGAGAACATGCCCTATGTTTCGATGAATAGTAAAGGTTCTTGATGAAAATTTTAATCCTGCATGATAAACAGGGTATGGGTATATGACACCCAACATTTTTTATAAAACAAGTATCATATATGTGATATAAGAAATGTTCATTTTAACTCATATGTGTGTTAGTTTATTGGTCAATAATTAGATGGGGGGCGAATCAATATTGTTAATTTTTTACTATTTTAACCACTTTTAAATCTATCATTAGAAACACATAACAACAATAATACACATAACACAAATTTAACGTGGAAGCCCAATAGGGTAAACCACCAATACGTCCTATTACTACAAAATTGTTATTTACAAATATTTTTTCCTACTGCTACTGACAAGGATGGTATTATACCTTGTTTATCAATACTAATTGGAAGGAGGTTGTTAGCACTCAGAATGTACCCAGGTTGTGAAAGATAAATTCCAAGGTAACAGCAAAACCACTTTTAGAAAGAAACTGGATTTTCTTTCCAGAGAGGGATCTCTCAAATACAGATTTAACAAGGCCAGATATAATTCAAACACTTAAAAATTGTATAAAAGGTTGAAACAACAAGTAACCATTGGGAAATGGAGTCACATATACATAAAGATATCGCAAATACATATGCATGAGATTTTGTCAAAGGCAAGATAACCATTCCATCACAGTCATTCATTTAGTTCGGGTGAGATAGAAGAAACAAGGAACAGTCCATTAATACAGAGCATCAAAGATGAGTTCTATATTAACTTTAGTAGAAACATTCATAAAATATCTGAAACGATGATCAGAGCATAAACAATATGAATTCTAACCATTCAACACTATGCTTCAGATATGAAGAAAAACAGAATGAAGTGTTACACTGGAAAAACGATCACAGAAAAAGAGAAATACGGAATGCAATGTAAATGACGCAGGAATCTTTGATAACTCTTATGCATTTGCTTTGTTATTCAAAAAATATATGTCTTCAAAAGAAACAGTGAACAACAAGATGGGTTCCAACCCCCATCATATAAAATAGATGCACTTATATACATAAAATCATTTTATCTTCCAAGAAGTTTTATAACTGAATAACCGGCTTAATCAAAGTCTTGTAACTATATTCCTAACTCCTAGGAATAAACTACTAGCTTCGATCCTAACAGATCATTAATTTAAAATCAACTCGGTAACATGGCCTCGTCCAAGCAGCTCCTCAGCGCGCAACACCTGTCTTCATGAATGAAGGATATATTTCGTTTTTTCGAATCTTTCTATGGCTCTCCATTGCTCCGTGCTTGGAATATCATATTCAATCATCTCACGAATGGACACCTCCATCTCCATGTGGGATTCATAAGACACCTTCGACAACTTTCCCCTGATGATTAGGAATTTCTGTAGTATCTCAAAATCTTTTGTCAACTTATCCACGATGAATTTCCTTGTCAGCCCCTTTTCCATATCGTCAAATTTGGAATGATCCATGCGGCTTTGTACCAATAGGTTGTGATAGTGCTCTTGAGAAAACATTCGTCCCTCTTCATCCCAAAAGGAAGGAAGCCCATCTTCGAATAGTTCTTTGAAAGCCTGTTTGAAGTCATTAACCTGTGAGATCATTTCATTAGCTTTGTCCTAGACTACCTTCATTAGATGATGCTTATGGATAAAAATTTTGGCCCACAGTACCATTGCTATCCTTTCCTTTATGCCTATATCATGCAACTTTTGGTATGTTAATGAATTTAAGAATTTTAACGCATTCTGGGCTGTGGCAAGGGGTTTCCTCTCCATAGTTTCGTTTACTAACTTCAGTCTCTGAAAATAAGAACATGATATGGGGGGAAAATACCATCTAATGACTAACCCTCGTTTAAGATGCTGGACAAGAATTTGCAGCAAACCTCAGTTCCACAATTTTTTATACACTTCGGCTAGAATGGACTCGTTTACAGGTTCACGACTCTCACGGTAGTTATTGGGCAAGTTCAGATTTTTGTGGATGACATTGGCATCAATTTTACACAGGATCCTAGACGTGGACTGACTGACAATAACTCTTTGAGAAGAAGAATAATTCATTGCGCACCATTCTGCGAACTTAGGAAAATGCAGGGTTTGCTCAATAGCAAAATAATATAAAAATGATTTACAAACATTAAGGATATCATTACCCTGCGAATTGTATTGCCACAATCTCTCTTTGCTAACTGATACACTTCCTACAGACAAGAAAGGGTCACATACTCCTCTGTCCCTGTCAACCAGGTATTCCTCTCTATCGTCCAAAATACGACTAAACCCTTGCAAATCCTTTCCTTTGTCCATAATTCAGTCAACAATGGTAATTAGGTGGATGAATTTCGGGCGTTTGGGCCTTAGCTATTACTGTGACTGTGTGTATTCGAGATTGACTATTAGAGGTTGGCGAGCACGCAGGTCCTTTTCATTCGTCCGGTACCAATAAAAAATAATTCTTCAATAATTCAACTTTGTTTATATAGGACCCCACTCCGAAGGCTCCCCTTTAATGGTTTCCTCCAAACCTCTTTTGCCCGCGGAATGCACCACAAGCTGCTGCGTGTACTGTGGTTTGCATTCTGCTACTACCTTTTGCCTCCAACCACCATGCAACTTCCTGCTCCTGATCCATCAATGATTGTTGATATATTTCACCTTTATTTCCCAGCCGTCAGATGAAGTGACACATACCCTATTCTAGCGAGCTCCTTTGTTTTATCAAATGTGCAAGTCTACAGGGCAGAGTTCACAATGACCGTAGATCTCATCGAGGTGGATCAGCAACCGTTGATCTTCATGTCTCGTCGAACACCTGTATATCCTTATATTTCTCGCATCTTTATAAAGAGGACCCATTATAAGCCTTCAATCTCTGTCTCCTCGCTTTGCACCATTGGATCCCGCGATAATTCATCGCTTACTCGCCCTTTGTCATACCCTTATATCATGATATTTAACCAAAGTTTGACAAGCAACCATTATTTCCTTTTTATCATGGTCCCTTCGAGCCTCTACTAGGTAGCGTTGTTAGCAGAGGCTACGACCCCCTGGTTTATCAGCTATGACTGAAAGGATGCTATGACACCCTATTTACCGATTCCAATTGGAAGGAGGCTACAACCCCCTGGTTTATCAGCTGCTACTGAAAGGATACTACGACACCTTATTTTTTCATCTATGACTAACATGATGCTCCTACACCCTATTTACCAGCTTCTACTAGAAGGAGGCAACAACCCCCTACAGGCTTGTTTCTTTCCCTAGCTCCACCGTGCCACCCTAATATGTTTTCTATAATATGTTAGATTTCTTTCTCCCTCCATTCTCTATCAGACCCACTGGTCTCTGTCGTATTCTATGGCTACATCGATCTCAATGACACAGACCCTTTTCTCACTCATACTTTTGCATATAAGTATCTTCATGTTTCCTACAAACATGTCTCTTTATTCAGGAAACATACCCTTTCACAATCACACCCTTCCAAATATGATTGTCACTCCTTTTCAACAATCTATGACTAACAATTTTTAATTAAATAATTAATTGAAAACGTCTGGGTCACTTCTGATCTGTGAGATCCCTTCCTCTCTGATCATAACATTCATCAAACCAATGCCTGTGGACTTCCTCTCCTCCATTAGCAGGAATACTCTATCTTCCGACCTTCGGGATTTTCTTTTTCTCATGCTTGTGGGATTCTTTTTTTCCTCTATGAGCTATCTTCATCACAGGCTCATATGTACATGTTTTTCTCACAAAACATGGTCTTCACCTTCCATCTATGAGTTTCATGTTGGACATTCTTCTTTCCCAGTTATGGATGCACCTCAAAATTCATTTTCATAGCTCATCTTAGCGTTTTCTGGTGCTTGCGCAATCTCCTTCTCCAGAATCAATCCAGGACATTGATCTAATTTTGAGTCTCTTTGGTCCATTGATCTAACACATAGATTTCCTCCTCAAAATTATATTTCCACACCACGGTTTCGTCATAAATGATTCCCCACCGTTGATCTTCGTCAGGCATTTTCCTGACCGTTGATCTCTAGATTGCGAGATGCATGATGCGGGATGCCGACTGCCCGCTTTTTCTTTCGACAAGCTCCTTCCCGCAAGCTTCTTTTCGCAAGCTCCTTTCCACAAGATTCTTTCCACAAACTTCTTTCCACACTTTTCTTCTGCGTCATCGATATCTTTTTAGCGAAACTAATATCAGCTATCTGATGTTTCAAATTGCAGAATGTGGGATTCGGGTTCATAAAATATTGAACGTTACTTCCGCAATTTCCTTTCCATATTTTGTTTCCACATTTCATATTGTGAGATGCGGGATGTAGAGTCACAATTTCTAATTTTGGACTTCCGCAATTTCCTTTCTGCAACTTTGTTTCCACATTTTCTGGGACCATTGATTTCCTTGCGGATTTATCCCTGACCGTCTGATCTTGATCTTTTGCAAAAAAAATTCTTTTGTGCCTATATTTTGCGGGATTCTTGCTAATCCTCATATCTTGTGTAGGATCAATGCCTACCATCTGATATTGATCTTTTTTGGAATCTTTATCCTTCCCACCTAATTTATGTAAACTTGATCTTCATTGTCAGATCTAGCGTGGGTCGCTCCTTGACCGTCCATTCTTGGACTAATGTGGATCTGCACTTTGTCTTTGTAGATTATACAAAAACTAATCATCATTCATTATATCTCATGCCAATAACTATGCCACCTCATCATCATTCCATGTCATCACTACCTTCGTCTATGCCACCTCATCATCATGTCATTCTGTCTTTACTTTGACTTATGTCGCATTAACTCTGCCATGGTATCTTTTGCTTATTCTTTGTACTTCATAAACAACTTTTCCATCACTACCTTAGTCTTTCATCATCATTAGGACACCATCATGTTCCATGTCATCATATGCATCATGCCACATTGTCAACTATGCCATCGTATTCCTTGTTATCATATGTGTCATCACTACCTTAGTCTTTCATCATCGTTAGGACACCATCATAATCCATGTCATCATATGTGTCATACCACATTCTCAACTATTCCATCATATTCCTTATGTCTTTCATTGATTTTTTTCTACCATCATATCCATTGGTTATTCCTTTGTCATTCGTGAACACCTTTGACATCAATGACAACTATAACCCAAATTTTCCAATAATCTCCCCCTTTGGCATTGATGGAAACCTCTAAACATTCTCCCCCTTTGACAACAATGACAAAGGATAACCCGTTATGCCAATGTTGTACCTATTTTGATATAGGATTTCATGTCTTTCTACTTTCTAACAACTCCCCCTATCATCATATCGTCCCTTTGTTAACTGAATTGTGTTATTTAATCAATATATTATCATTTATCTTAACACTTCCTTTCTTGCAACAGGTTCTTGGATGATAGCTTAACTAATAGATCCATGGACTCCCCTAGTCACTGTACTTCTTCTCCTTTGTCAACATTTTTGTGACAGAGTCTACACTCAGCATTTTTCCAACACTTATCAATTTTATTTTCTAGGATACAGGTTTCCTTTTTTTAAAACTTTGTTCCTGCTGCCATATGTAATGGTTTATTCTTCCTGTAAGTTAACTTGTTTTTTCTTTTACCAAAATTCCTTAATCTTGTGCATTTAGATCTTCATATAAAAAGAATTAGACATGGTCTTCATACTTCAGATATTCACTAACAAACATACTCTGCTGAAACTTTCTTACTTCTAGCTGCTACTCATATCTGGATCATAGAGACGCCTTTTTCTCTCTTATCATATCACACAGAGACATACATAGACACACATCCTTATAAAATTCTGTAAAACAAACCCTTTCATTTAAATAACACTTATCTGTCTTATTCGATAACACTTTATCATTTATTAATCCTTTGATTAAATAATAATATAAACTATGTTTTTACTTATGTTTATAACCAAATCGTTTGTTATAAATTGCTTCTATATCTCTGTTTATAACCAAATCGTTTGTTGATAAGTCATCGTTTATATATATCTTTGTTTATAACTATGTTTATATATAATTCACACAATTATCCCATTCACCACATCATGATTTCACCATATCTGTGTACATTACCTTTCATAGATTGTTTAGGCATATTTCTCAACACTGCACATACATATTTTACCTCTGTGCAGCATACCCCTTTTTATACATAGTTTTTAAAGTTTTAATATGACTTTTTACTGACTTGGTAGGTTTAGATTTCACACATGTAGACGCCATATGGAAGACTGGAGCCATGACCATATGGACAATACATCAATGAACAAACCCATGTCATCAGACAAAATTATTTTCCCAAGGACACCAACTGGCATGCATTTACAAAAGACAGTTTCTTTGAAGCGAGCATATTTCACACTTTTCGTGTCATCCATACACCAACCTTGATAACCCATAATCTTTGAAGAAGATAGATTTCAATATACTTCAACATTAGATACCAATTTAAATTTTTCTTAGATACCAATTGGAATTTTCTAACATTAACCCCCCCTTAGTATAAGATCCCTTCTAATGTTATTTTCAGGGTTTTCTTTAATTCATGAGAGAATTTTTTAGAAAAGGATCCCATAGTCATCACTACATCCTTATTCATCACCTTCATATTTATCGGTGTATTCTTTTATATCTCCATCTTGCTTTTCATCATTAAGGATTCCATAGTCATCACTACATCCTTCTTCATCACCTTCATCATTATCAGTGTATTTTTCTATATCTCCATCTCGTTTTTCGTCTTAAAGGATGCCATCTTTATTTATGCCTCTATTATGCTCATCATTATCTTTGGAGACTTCAGTGATGTTTGAAATATTTATTTCTTCTACAACTTTGGAGTTTTCCTTTCTTCTCCACATATTTCCATGAGGCATTCTGCGTATTGGTTTCTCCTTTCTTTGTTTCTTGATTTTCATCTTCCATACCTTCTTATGAGTTTCCTTGGAAGGTATTCATGTACTATTCTTGCAATGTCTTGCAAAGTGTCCAATATTGTGACATATGAAAAAAATAAGTATTTTTCTGTTAGAGATGTTGGTTTCTTCTTTTCTTATCAGCCCTTCATCTTCTTCTTTGATTCTACAATCATCAGCCTTGTGATCTATTGGTTCAATCCACCAACAAATCCTCATCAACAGGGGTTCCAGCTTTGTTGACACCTTGTAGCGCGATCTCCCTAAGCACTAGCCTGAATAGGTTTTACCCTACCCAGCAACGTCTGTGAAGCAGACGAGGTCTCACCTGAGACGTTCAAGGGAGAGCTGTCAGAACCGAGTTTTCGACAGTGGGGAAGGAGGACATGGGGATTCGACTGGGGAAAACCATGACTTATGTGATCACCCTATCTTACCATACCACATTTAACAATCGTAGAGATTTACCAGATCGCATTAACAGAGCAAGGAGAAACTAAGTCACATCATTTTATCAAAAGTAGAATCATAGCATCATAACAGATCTACAAAAATCACATTGCATCATTATAACAAAAGTAGTACTGCTGCATCATAATATAAATCAGATAGAGATTGAACCATACTCAGCACATCTTATATTAATCTTGCGTGAACATGGCACATTACATCATCCTTCTCCAAAACCAGAGAGTTCATCAAAAGGAACCCAAACAAATCGCAGTGAATACAGAACAATCCCTAGCATGGAGTGCACTAGTTACAATGCAAAAATCATGTTTGTTTATCATTGCAAAAGTGGACCTATAAATAGGCTTACGGCTTCGCCTCAAGGGTCCACTATTAACTAATTTCTAACTACTACTGACAAATTACAACAAAATTAGGTTACTTCTCCGCTTATTGTGCTAAACAGTCCTTGGGTTATGTCATGTGAGCTTGCGCAGTTGTCGCAACACTGCGCAACTCACTCGCCCCAACCCCTTGCCAAAAGGCCCCCAACACACTTTTGTGGATCGTTATCGAGCCACATCAAATTGACAAGGTGTAAGCGACAATCTTATCCTTAAAATCAGTAAATTACTGGGAAAATTCCTAAACTTGGAGCTACACTTTAGCAATGGTATTCTAACAATTTCTCACCATTTGTTGGACCAGGTGCTCCTCAATAGCCTTGCTATCGACCATTTGTCGACTCTTCTGAACAGCCTGAAGGGTGGCAATATATTTAATAGCCAATTGGCCACCAATATCTTGGAATTCATTATGCTGCTCGCGGCACTTTTGCTGGTGCTCTTGGACACGGGCAGCGTGCTGCTGGAGATCCTTCAGCGCAACGGCCCAGGTGATTTGGAACATCAGCGGCATGGCCTTAAGCGCTGACTTCAAAGTTGTTAATTGACCCTTTGCTTCCTGCACCTGCACAGTGAGTTGGTCCAGCTGCTCATCCTAAACAATACTTTTCCAGAACTGCATGGTTTCCTCCATAATAGCTTTGGCCTCTTGCTCCATGTGGCCAAATTGAGTAGCAATTTCCTTGAGGGAGTCCTTACGCTCTGCAACTTGCTCCGGTGGGGTAGTGGGATGCACTTGAGCCTGAAGCAGCAAGTTATGGTTTTGAAGTTGAGTCAAATTCTGCCCCAATCGCTGGTCCTTCTTGGCTCATGTGACCTCGATGGGGGTATCAACCATGTCCTAATAGGCCACAAAGATATCCTACTCCAATTCACTATACCACACACATAGATGTGCTTGCTCCACAATTAGGCAATCCTGCACCTTCTTGAGATCCGTAATCTTCATAGCAGCCATCCATTGTATCTTAGCCTATGTCACCTTGAGCATGTTGATTTCTTGCAATTTTTCTTCGGACAACTGCACACACACCTAGTGCAGCTTCGCGGCATCCTTCTTCATCTATTCAGAAGAATCCTGGGCTTCAATATAACCTACCTTCAATGTCTGCTGTCATGCCGACAAATCTAGTGGATAGCTTGTTTAGGTCCAAAGTCATGCTTTGGATTGGGTGCAGTTGCTGAGAACCTTCTACATTTCCTGCATCAATTGAAGTCGAGGGAACTTACATGTTCTGAACATGGAGCTCAGTGCTGATCAACTGGTTATCCTGCAATAGAGGTTGTGCCGACGGTTGCTTGGAAACAATATCAAAAATAGATTCTAGCTTAGTTCTTACTGTGCCAAATTCTACCTGTTTTGATCCATGGATTGCCATAGTCATAGCTATGGATGAATCCCTAATGACCTTGATAATCTACTGCAATTGATATTCTAAGCCAGATTTAGTACCGCCGCCAGCCTCATGCTCCTGTCGCCATTTGGTGCGAGTCTCATCTCGCATCCACTGCATTGCATCTTCTAGGTTCGTGGATGACTCGTTGTAAGAGTCATGGGCGGTTAATTCTAGTGGGACAGGGTCTTCAGGGGATTCCTAGGGTATCTCCTTATCTAACGCCTCTTGACTTATTGGTACACGCCAATTGCCTAGCCATGGCAGCCACTGCTTATCAGGATCCTTCCTATCTTGAATATGAATGGAGTGGGGACCAACAGCAAACCGAATGATCCTATGATACTTGGCCACAGTGTAGGGAGAGATCCTTTGAACAGCGACAGCGGCTTCCTGCAGTGCTTCCCAATAGATCTGAAAATGAATTGTGTACTTTGTTTGGAAACTGGGTTCTTCGAACCACCAAAAGTTTTGATAGCAGGCACCGCGGGAAACCTTGGTTTCCTCAACCATCATTGGCTGGTAGTCCTTTGGCTCCATCCAAGAAACTAGGGAAATAAGAATCAAAATCCAACTATAAGAAAAGGGGATCCCACTCTGAGTAGTAAGTGCATTGTCGAGCAACCAGTTTAACAAAAATAGAGACCAATTCATCTGAACTCCTTCTGCACATTTCTGAGCACAGGAAATAACTCAAGAATTGCATTGCACCGATCGATTGTCATGAACAACTTTGCTAGCCATAATTTTTGTACCAATTCGCACTATATACGAGTTGATACTATTGATACGATAGGCACGAAAATCCCATTGTAACCCGAAGCACTCCTTCAGCTGCTTCGCAAGCCTTTTGTCTGTATCTCATCCACGAATATATTGTGCTGGGTCCTCCCCAACCTTAGGCAACCTAGTAATGTTGGAAATTAGGTCGACAGTAACAAGGATCGGTGTAGTAAGCTAGAGCATCCCTCCATGGAAGCATGCCAATAGTTTCTTTACATAGGCATGCGCTTCGTTCAAGCGGCCAAAGTGGGGCATATTGATGAGCCCCAACAATCCATATTTCTCTAAGACACTGGCCCATGGCTTCAAAATTCTCTAAACAGGGCCACCAGGCGCTATTGTGACAGACTTGTAGGGCTTGTCCCGGACATATTTTAGCAAAATCAAGTCATGGTCGTTGAACTTGATCCTAATCAACTCAAGGATGATATCAACGGAGCATTTCATCCCTTCTGGCAGCAGTGGCAACTTGGGTGGGTACTTCTGGTTCTTCGATAGCTGTTGTGGCTTAGCGTCTAGATGTGTGGGAGCAACGTATCCCAAAATATAATTCACTGAGACACCCTGGGGCACTACAGACTCAACCTCTCCTGAGCTCGATGGCCCCGTCTGGGTAGTTCCTTCTCCCCACATTCACACAAAGGTGTGAGTTTTCCTCTTTGGAATGGACGACGAACCCACTGGCATACTCATAACTTCCTCTTCCATAGCTGTGGGCTGAACATGGGACTCATATTCGCTCAAAATTTCAATGGTGTCAAGGCCGCTCAACATCCCTTACCCCAAAGAACCAAAAGATACACTCAACAACACAAAGTATGCTCAACACTTAGCTCAATACTCTGCACCAAATTCAAATTCACCTTTGGCTCTCACAACTAAATAATACCAACCAATGCCTCCTGCGTGGTTTTTTATAGCCACTTCTAATTCCAAATCCATCATTACCAAATCTAATTGCAGCATTATTGCCAAATCATGTATTAATGTCACCGAATCCGTCGATGATCTCATGCAGCTAATGGTCGGATCCCCCATTAATGCGGGCCGCTTCAACAAGCACCGCTAGCCAACTGGTTTAACTACCTGCATTTATTACCTGATTTGACCATCTTGCAGCTCGGTAACTATCATGAATGGTCGACCAACTATTGCCAATGACTGTATCTTATTTGCACAGCCTTGCTCCCAAGGCTCACCTCTTTATGCTAAACTCAGAAATCTTTTATTTATTTATTTATTTATTTTTTTCGTCACTTCAGGTGATGTATCGCCGGCCCCATTCTATAGGGCTTCAAGTGACTCCCATTAATGAGATTTGGTAACATGACACCATCTAATTGCTGCAACTACACAACGCTGCTAGAGGTAATAGACTGAACAAGATAGGGACCCAACCAGTGCATTTGTAGCTTACCTGGATGCTTGATAAACTTACTGTCATATAACAGCACCAAATATCCTACCGCAAACTGTTTGTGCTTAATATGGAGATCATGCCATGCCTTCTGCTGATCTTTTGCAACCTGTTGCTAGAATCCTGCGACGAAGTGATCCTAGTCAAGCTAAAGCAATTGCGCAACACATTCTTCTAAGGCCTCTGCATCCGCCATGCCTATTTCCATAGCAATGTGCAAGCTGGGAACGATGTATTCCATCGGTATGACTGCCTCTTTCCCATAAACCAACTTAAATGATGTGTGACTTGTGAGACATTTGTACGTAGTACGATAGGCCCATAAAATTGTAGGAATTTTCAAATCCCAGTCATCGCGGTTGGTGTTACATACCTTGGTCAGCGCTGTCTCCAAAATTTTGTTGAAGGCCTCAATAGTACCATTGGCCTATGGATGGTAGGGATTACTTCGCTTACATTGTACCCGAAGCTCCTCGGTTAGTGCTTTTATTGTTTGGTTGAAAAAGTGACTACCTTGGTCACTCATCAGAATGCGCAGACACCCAAAGCACATCACAATGTTCTCAAAAAATAAACTGCGCTATTGTCACAGTGGTGCAATCAATGGATGGTGTAGCCTCCACCCATCAATTTAGGTAGTCAGTTGCAGTGATAATATAATGGGTGCCAGTGCACTTACCTGGTTGATTGATGGGACCTATAAATTTGACAACCCATTTATCAAATGGCTACAGAGTCACCCATGGTACCAGTGACATCTTGTCTCTCCACGATGGTTTACCAACCCGTTGGCATACATCACAACTCCTAGCATAGTCTGTGGCATCGTTATGCAATGTGGGCCACCAAAGCCTAGCACACAGCACCTTCTGGGTAGTGACTTCCTGCAACACCTGTGTGTGCTTCCTCTATAATAGGACCCTGCTCATGCAGTAAGATCCATCATCGCCGTATCTCATCCAGTCCAAGTTTATAGAGTTGTCCTGCAATGAGTGAAAAATCATAATCCTTGATGACCAACTGCTTCTTCTGGCTAATCGACATATCTGCAGGGGCGAGGCCAGTAGATAAAATCTGAACAATGGGGCCATATTAATTGTCTGCAATTTTAGCTCAGAATAATTGTGCATTAGGCAGCCCATCGTCAATATTAGTGGGTTCTTCACCATTCTCAATATGTGATAGATGATCCGGGCCAACGTTTAACCGTCCTAGCTTTACCACTATGTCAAAATCAAATTCTTGGAATAAAAGCAGCCACCTGCAGATTCTCCCCCCCAACACAGGATTATTTACTAGGTATTGCAAAGATGAATGATCAGTGAACATCTTAAAGTGTCCACCCAACAAATAGTGCCTAAACTTTTGCAGAGCATACACCATCACCAGGCCTTCCCTTTCAGTTGTGGTGTAATTTTGTTCGGCAAATTATAACTTCCTACCGGCATATGTGATGGGATGATCCAAGTCACCTTCACCTAGTTGCGCAAAAACAACCCCTAGTGTAGTAGAAGGTACATCAACATGCACATGGAATTCCTTGTTCCAGTTAGGAAAAACCAGTATGGGTGTAGAGGCCATCTTGGCCTTCAAAGTGTCTAAGCTTCCTTGAAATTCTTGAGTCCATTCAAATGCAACATCTTTCTTGAGCAGTTTCTCCATAGGCACAGTAATCACATCATATCCCCTGATAAACTTGTGATAGTAGCCTGTGTGGCCCAGTGTTGCTCACAGCATTTTTTACATTCGTTGATGGTGGTAAATTGAGGATCAGTGCAATCTTTTCTGGATCTACCAATAGACCTTATTTGCAGATGATGTGCCCAAGTAATATACCAAAGGGTGCACAGAAGATACATTTCTTGGAATTCAATGCAATCTGATGTTGTCGATACCATTCTAGCATTAATCGCAGGTTGTTGAGGTGGTATTTAGCCAAATAGTAGAAGGTGTAGTCATCCATATAGACCTGCAAGAACTTCTGAATAAAATCCTAAAAGACTATGACAACAACACGGGAGAATACGGCGGGGGCATTTTTCGGCCCAAATGGCATGACTGTATACTGGAAATAGCCCCATTTGGTGATGAATGTAGTATTATGGTGATCCTCCTTCGTGATCTGGATTTGAGGTAGCCTAAAAAACCATCTTTGAAGGAATATACCTCTTGGCCACCTACACCTTCCAGGACTTCATCTGTGAAAGGGGTCGGGAACGGATCGTGCATACATGCGTCATTCAATTTTCTTAGATCTACACATATGTGGATTTCTCCAGTATTCTTGTATTAGACAACCATCAAGCATATCCACTCCGATTCTTCTACTAGCTCGATCCCAGCGTCAAGCATCCGATCAAGCTCATTTTTCACTCGATCCTTATATCATGAGTTCAGTCTATATGGCCTTTGGCAGACTAGTTTGGCATCCGACTTGAGTAGAATCTTCATTTATCCTAAATCACCAAGGGTCCCCTTCATCTTGGAAAACTATGTGGGAAACAAATATTGAACTCATGCAGGAGATCCGTCATTTTGGATATCATTTATTCGCCCCAATAGTCCCCAACATTAGAAAATTTTGGGTTTTCTGTCGTCCCAATATCAACTTTCCTAGTGCGCAGTGGCTGGTTCATCGAGTTCGTCGGTATGTCGGGAGCTGCAACATTGTGACTTCCCTTAAAATCTGGGATATTAACATTGCGCAGCTTGTCATCGTCTTCAGGTTCCCTAGATAAGTTGTAGCACATCATCATGGATTGGACGGAGCAATTTGCATGGGGATTGTTGGTTCGAGAAAGGGGCATAAGAAGTAACTTCGCACACGCATCCAAGGAATATGTGCACGCGCCTGATGGAGCCAAAGGAAGAGAGAAAAGGGTGAAAATGGATCGTGAAGGAAGAACAGAGGAATGCACATCAAAGGAATAGACAAGCGTGGATGCACACAAGGATGAAATAGCTGGAAGGTGACAAATACAGGATCCAGATCATGGCCGTATAAGACGGCGTAAGCTTGTAGCTATGCATGTACAAGAAGATATTTGTAAGTCAATCTGATAGTGCCTCATGTCAATTCATAATCACCACAGCTATAACCAGAGGGGTGGTTGATGGTGATGGCTAACAAATTGCTGAGATGCAGTTGGCCCTGCATGGCCATGTAAATTAGTAAAAATAGGAAGGATGCAATAGTTAGAGGGTTAGATTTTTGTTAGTTCAAAGTACAGAATTAGTTACTAGATGAGAGTTGTATACAGTTGCATAGAGGAGGTCTAAGAGAGGGTAGTTACAGTAATGGAAGGAGAAAATATCTGTTAGACTGGTGTAGATGCGAGGTGAGTTGATCCAGGCTATGTGCAGATCTGTAGGTAGTAGCAGTAGCTTAGGAGGAATAAGACAGAGTGCATGAGAACTATGATTCTGAACTTAAATATATATCTCAAGATCATTCTGCATCCCACAAACTGCAAGGTGCTATACCATTTCTCATGCCATATGAAGAGCACCTTGGTGGTTTTTCCCAGAAGGGTTTTGTTAGCTGGAATATTTCACCTTTTGCATATAGTAAGGTGTGCCACTGGTCTGAATGGTTCAGATCCAAAACAAATGAAGGACAAAGGTTGAAGACCCTCCCTAGACGTCATAGATACCTGGAATGTGATGCTTCGATAGTAACCCTATGTACCTGTAATCAGACTAAACACACAAACACATCAAAGCTACCCGAATAGAATCTACTGATCCATGTTAGTGACTAAGGAATCTAACAACATACATGTGAAATCAAACAACAATAGTAATGTGGGACAGAAATCAACTTTGCATTAAGATAAAATGGAGAAGTTTACAACTAGTTAAGCCTTAGTGTTGACATGCATCTCCATGAAACCAAACACTCTCATCCCCATAAGCTCCAACTTTTCTCTCTATGCTCTCCAATGGCTTGGGCCAAGTGATCAATCCAACATCATAACAATACTTCAATGGTTCTTCCCTTAAGCATGGACATGAGCTTGTATTTATAAGGCTCAATGGATAGGGATGGTTGAGAGATTTGTGGATGAGGTGGCCTCTAAGATCCTAGGATGGGGGATCTCAAGCTCAACTGACCCATAATGATAGGGATAAGGGAGGACATGAGGCTCATGATCTAGAAGCCTCGAGAATATTCTCTTTTTCCCATTTTACCTAGGGTACCACTTTTCTCCTTCAATGACAAAGTGGTTCAGGTAAGAAATGATTATGGACTAAGGGCCATAAGTGGTGGCACCACTTGTGGATAAAAAGGGATAGGCGGTGCAAGCAAGGTACCACTCTTGGACAAAGGGGAAGGCACGGTGCAGGGAATTTTTATGAAATATTAACAAAATGGTATGAGTTTCCAATCCAAGTGTTGGGATTCAGGGAAATTAGGTATGTTAAGAGTCTTATCACATGATGGTGACAATATTTTGGTATAACACGATGCCTCCCAAAGCATGAGTCTTAGAGGTATACGATAAACGAGAGATTTGAGAGAACAAGTCATCACTATGAGGTAAACATGTCGGCTTGATCAAAGCATGTTGTCAAGTAGGCATCTGTAGTACATCATTATGTTGACTCATAGACACAAGTAACCAAGTCATGGCTGCAGACCTATGCAAGGCAGATCCATGAGAGGAATAAACAAGCATGGCTACTAGAATACAACATAGATCCATGTGTTAGAGGACTCAAACTTGGACATAGCTTCTAGATATACAATGTAAATCTATGTCATATAGATGCAAATTTGAGCATAGCCATGACCATACAAATGTTGATCCATGCTACATATACAAAACTCCATCGAAACCTGGGGAAAGCAATGAACGCTTTAAAAAAATACCCAGGGTCTTCGTCTCGTATTCCACAAAGTACGATTCTATCCATCTGATTACAATGATCTGAAGTCAAACATGGTAGAAACCACTTGATTACCAGCCAATGATGTGAACCATTAACAAGTGCAAGGGAGATCACCATTAATGTCAATGATTCCCAAGGTACCCTAGTACAATATACTGAGTACGAATAGATGTCCTGATGTCGAACACCCAGTTGATTCTATCGATCAAAGGTCAATGATGTGAACCTATGTTGAGAGCAAGAGAACCTATCATTAAGGCATACAAATCTCAAGGTACCAAATATTTTTTCTAATACTATTTCTAGGATAATGAGCTGATGTCGACGGGAAAAGTCTCATTGAAGGAGGGACATGATGAGTCCCACATCAACGACATGAAACTTGGAACATAGTTCTGGAATGATGTGAATGTAGTAACCATAAGACTGACTCAAAAATACTGGCACAAAGACTGTGTGGACTGTAGAGGTAAAACATCTTCAAATCCCCTGTGAACATCGCGCAACATGACAAAAAGACTTGGTAGCATGACTGAACAGGAAAAACACACAATGTGACAGTGGAAAATGCATTCTTTTGAAAGACTCAAAGGAGTGACATGACTCATGAAAGTGGATCATCACAGAGATCAGCTGAATACCCAATTGAATGACATGATGTGCAGACAAGTGCCATGCAAAATGATTCCCTTCCCATTTCCCTCATCATGGTCGATGAGTGCCTCTTTTTGGTTTTACGAGTTCAAAGAGGGTAACAAACACTTGATATAGCTTGTCATAAGACAAGTCCAGACTCATATGTTTTATGAACCTGAAAAATGAGGGGTTTGTTCCCAAAACGGGCCTCTCAATGTTTAATTTAACGAGTCCACTGAAAGAAAACTGGGTATCGTTCATGTTTAGAGAGTCTAAACGATTATGGAAGAAGACTCTAGAGGGGTCCTTTTTTGTATGATTTAGTCCCTAAGGCCCGAAAAATTATAAAATCATACCTTAGGGAACTCTTCCAATCATGATTGGATGGAGTGTTCCTTTTTCATAAATAGTCCTATCCGAACCGAAAAAGAGATAACCTACCGTCAGACGGATGAATCTTCAAATACTTTAACAAGCGTGACGAAGACAAGATCGCTCGATAATATTTTCATATTTAGGGATCCTGAAAAGAGTTTAAAGAGAACTCCATGAGGTTTCTTTACACAATGTCACTTTTTACGAGCCTGGAAAGAATCGTAAACAGACTTGGCGATCTTTTTCGTGTTTAAGGAGCCTGAAAAGGAGGTGAAAAGAAGACTCCATTAACCTTTTTCATGTTTGAATCCAGAGCATGAAAAAAGTAACAAACTAATCTTAAACCACTTTTCATGTTTTAACCAGAGCACAAAAAATGAAAAGTAAGCTCAACACCATCTTACTATTTTTAACGAGCTCGAAGATTAGTTGAAAGAATGCTTAGGGATTGGTTTCATTTTTACACAAGATTGAAACCAATAGGTAAAATTATTCTTGAAAAATCCCATTAACATGATATAAAAGGGTTGGAATCTTACCCCCATCATGATTGCAAGCGAAGCCTACCCCTAACATGGTTGCTAGCGGCTCGACATGCCCACCAATATTCATTTCATCTGACAATTCTTCTTCCATACCCAACCTAAAAACATAGTTATTAATGTGAAAATGTTCACCATGAAGGTAGGAATAATGAGAATCAGGCAGGTATAAAGAAGGTTCAAGTTCTAACACTAAAGGGAAGACTCGACTCAAGGGAAGGGGATCTGTTTCATTTTTATACAAGCTTGAAACAGAAGGTAACTATGCTTGGAGTGATCCATTTCATTTTTTAACGAGCTTGACATAGAATGGGAACTTTTCTCAGAACATGGTTTCATTTTTATGCAAGCTTGAAACCAAAAGGTAAACTATGCTTAAGGAAACCTACTTCATTTTTTAACGAGCTTGAAATAGAAAATGAACTATGCTCAGGAATGGTTTCATTTTTATGCAAGCTTGAAACCAAAAGGTAAACTATGCTTAAGGAGTGGTTTTATTTTTTAAAGAGCTTGAAACCAAAAGTAAACTATGCTCTCAATAAGTTCTAAGTCAACATGATGCCCAGAGGTTGGTGGGTTTCCCCCATTTCATAAAATCTAGCGGCCTAGCTCCATTATGAAGTCCATAGACTAGAGACACACCCCCTATTTTACCTATGATGGGAAGAAGCTAACTAGAATAAGGGGAAGGAACCACAAGAACATGCAGCACATTCATGGCAGTCTGATTACTAGGAGTAATGTGATGGTCAAGTGTAACAAAAGAAAGCTGATCAATGGTCACAATCTTCCCATCATGGGGAAAATGCATAACTCTAAAGAGTGTGGACACAACAGCCTTCATGGCATAAACATAATCACATCCAAGGAGCATATTGAAATATAAACGACCTTGGACCACCATAACATCAATACAGACAATTTTCCCTCCTAATGTAATAGGAAAATAAGGAAGGGTCCCTAAAGGTGTAGTATATCTTTGATTAAAAGACAGTATCTGATCGATGGCTGGCACAAGCTGAGGAGAACCTAAAGCTTGCCAAGTAGTTGAGGATAGAATACTAACAGAAGCCCCTTCGTCAACAATAGTGTGAAGTATCCACCTAATAGTAACATTCACAACTATCTAGAAAGGAACACTCAAATGAAGACAAGACTCGGTTAGGTTACTCTAGTCAAAGGAAATAACCTCACTACTCGGAGAGGGTTCTGTCAAAACAGAAAAAATTTCCTCTTGTCAAGAACAATCAGAATGAAGCATAAAAACTTCGGCGGGTTTTGGTTCATTCTCTACTGGAAGAGAAGAACAAGATGAAGATTTCGTCAAAGAGACTACTTCAGTCTTAACATTCTCTGATGAAAGAGCGGGATCGGGTGGAAATGAGACCGACTTGACCACTTTAACTTCACTCTCCAAAGGAAGAGTGGGATCAACCACAAATAAATCTGAATCAACCACTTGGTCAACCAGTGGGGGATCGAGGGATAACTTAGTATCACTTGTTCGAGTCACCTGTTGATGATCAGTAATATTTTCCAACCAATGTGAAGCTTCATCCATGCTTGGACAAATAAAAGTACGATGTATAGCCTTGCATATCAAACAAGGATACAAGACTTTACCCTTATGACCTTCTACCAATAGGTCACTGGTTGAGGGAGTATCGTCAACATGATGATTAGAGGTTGATGACACGGACAGTTTGGACCTTTTAGACCACTCTTATTGTACAAGGGAGAGATTGAGACACTCCTTAAGAAGGTGGTCCCCCTTGCAAATATTACAAGGGAACTTGGGTTTTTCGAGTGTTCTCTTAGAACGAGCATCATCAAGAGTAGATGGTTGTTTCTTTTTCTCTTTCTTATCCTTCTTCTTCTTACCCTTCCCTTTCTTCTTCTTCTTATCCACATGAATACTAACCACAGAGCTTTGGTCAAGCGAAGAAGAAGAAAGGGGTGAAGCCACAACTGGCGAAGAAGGAGAGGGATTAGGTTGAGGTTGACCCTCTCTCGAAGGAGAGGTGACATTTGAGACATTAGGTGTAACAGGAATTAACGGATTAAATAGCCATATTGGTAATCCTATAGTTAATCTAGGAATATTTAGAGTGGCAATAAAGGGAGGACCAATACCTTCACTTAGAGGGAATACAAAAGGTACACCTTGGAAAGGGACCTCTTGAGTGGTAGTCCCAGATGAGGATGCCATCTCTAAATTCTCTAATAACCCCCTAACTACCACACACAAGCAAGTACTACTCAAACTAAAAGCAACAAGCAAACATGTGAAAGGAGTGGATAAGAGTCAGGAACCTCACAGGAAAGGCCAAAAGGATAACTCAGATGGTTTGAGGATTCCTAAAAGGGTCTCCAAATATACACAAGGTATGTGAGATCTTGAATTGGTAGTAGTGTTTTCTAATGCATAACTGTACACAAGGGGCCTTCCAATATACAATCGAGTATGTGAAGTACCTTTCTATATACCTCAAGGGTACGTGAAAGGCCGTTCAATATACTGACAGTACGTGGAAGAACCGCACGAGTCTCGGGATGCAATGCGGACAAGTAAATACAACTCCTACGCTTAACAACACCCAAACACGTCTCTAACTTATCACTCAAATTGCTAAATTTTTTAACCTAGTACTACCATTAATTTTATCTTGTGCATCTAGGTGGAACCATGGAGTGAAAACTTGAAGTTAAAAAAGATGCATGCTGATCTATATGATAATGCAAGTTTTCCCCTTCAACGGAATTCTACCTAAGAGAGGGAGAGAGATTTACTTTTCTTCCCAAAAAATACACACCCAAATGCAAATGCAATTCTATCTTTTCAAATGAAAAGGGAAATATCAATGCACCCCAAAAATCTTATGGGAAAAAAAAAGAGATCTAGAGAACATCAAACATAAATAAACCAAAGATGTTTCCTATCTTTTCATGCTTGAAAAAGCCGCATAAAAACTTAATGGAAAGATGATTTCACTAACGTTTCCAAACAAATCTAACTCTAATGCACGCAAAGCTGAAAATAGATATTTCTTTTTAATGAGAGTAAGATCTAGAATTTTGAACAATCATGCACAAAACAAGAAGAAAATCATTCAACAATGCTTTCGAATAAAGAAAAGGAGAGACAAAACTAAAACTTCTCTTTGAAACAGACAAGGAAACGAAGAACCAATATTTCCTACCAAGCACTGAAAAAATCAGCATGCTAAAGGAAACAAGAATCACCCTAAGCAAAAAAAGAATCAAAACAACATGGATCACACATGCATTCCAAGTACAAAACAAACCAAAGCCTACACATGAAAATGAAATGTATATTTCCAATTCCAATGAATAATATCTATAGAAAAGAGCAAGAGGTTTCAAGCAAAGAAAATAATGTAATCTCCAATGTAAGAAACACAAACTCTCTTTGAATGCAAAGGGAATATAACAATCAAAGCAACTGCAGAATACACAATTCATTTTCATAAAAAAGTAAGCCAAAAATACACAAAAATCAAAATACGAAGTCTAGAACAAGGCCTACCTGGCACTGCATAGATGAAGCTGCTGACAGGCGTTTTCGAGGCAGAACCGCTCCTTGCTCACTGGATTCAGGTGGTGGCACCATGTATTGCTAACTTGACTCAAGAGGTGGCACCACTCCTTGCCAATAGAACATGTGTAGTTCCCTGTAAAAATCCAAAACACAACAGAGAACTCAAGATCAAGTAAAAAAAAGACCATATCAAGGTAAAAAATGATAGATTGAAAGTGTGAAAGAGCATAAAAGGTTGAAAATAATTCAGATCTAAATAGATATGGAAGTTTCAAACCAAAATCCACTGATTCAAATAGCAGATCTAACTGAAGAGAGTTAGAGAAGGAGCTTGGATTCAAACAAGAGTTGAAGAAATGAGGAAGATCATATCGATTGATACATAAATTCGTTCCCCAACAGAGTCACTAGACTTGTTAGCTGGAATATTACACCTTCTGCAGACAGTAAGGTGTTCCACTGATCTGAATGGTTTAGATCCAGAACAAGTGAAGGACAAAGGTTGAAGACCCTCCCTAGACGCCATAGATACCTGGAATGTGATGCTTAGATAGTAACCCTATGTGCCTGCAATTAGATTAAACATGCAAACACATCAAAGATGCCAGAATATAATCTACTGATCCATGTTAGTGACTAAGGAATCTAACAACATACATGTGAAATCAAACAACAACAGTAATGTGGGACAGAAATCAGTGTTGCATTAAGATAAAATGGAGAAGTTTACAACCAGTTAAGCCTTAGTGTTGACATGCATCTCCATGGAACCAAACATTCTCATCCCCATAAGCTCCAACTTTTATCTCTATGCTCTCCAATGGCTTGGGCCAAGCGATCAATCCAACATCATAACAATACTTCAATGGCTCTCCCCTCAACCATGGACATGAGCTTGTATTTATAAGGCTCAATGGATAAGATGGTTGAGATATTTGTGGATTAGGTGGCCTCTAATATCCTAGTATGGGGGATCTCAAGCTCAATTAACCCACAATGATAGGGATAAGGGAGGACACGAGGCTCATGATCTAGAAGCCTCGAGAATATTCTCTTTTTACCATTTTACCCAGGGTATCATTTTTCTCCTTCAATGACAGAGCGATTCAAGTAAGAAAGGGTTATAAACTAAGGGCCATAAACGGTGGCACTACTTGTGGATAACAAGGGATAGGCGGTGCAAGAAAGGTACTGCTCTTGGACAAAGGGGAAGGCATGTTGCTGATCATTTTTGTGAAATATTGAGAAAATGGTATGAGTTTCCACTCCAAGTGATGGGATTCAGGGCAAGTAGGTATGTTAAGATTCTTATCACATGATGGTGTCAGGATTTTGGTATAACAAGTTTCCACATTATTTCGTGTGTCCAAATGAATGACTGGTGTGGTGAATGGTTATATGATTGATTCGTAGTTTCTTTATGTATAATGTTGATGTATTCCAGTCCTGAATGATTCCCACCATAGGTAAATGAATGAATATAATGCATTGTATATTGAACCAACACACGTATTTTTTGGTGCGATTCCTGTTATGCATTTCGACTTAGGTCGTAGAGTCAATTGAAGTAAATGCAGCTGCCTTGCACTAGATGCACCAGCTATGAGGAAGAGTAGAAGACCAAGTCATGCGTGATGACATACTATTGTGTTCATTTGTGCAGGATTGAATCCACTGTCCAATCATCCTACTGCCTTTATTGAGCCCTTGGTTGTGAACCAAGGGAATATACTTCCCCAAAAATCGTGGAAACTTGGTTCCAGCGGTTACCCATCTATCATATATCTCGGGTGAGACTGCTCTTTCTTTGCAGGTGTTTCCAATGGGGCTTACTCTATCAGGTCTATATCTTGGGTAGTTGTTGGATCAGCAGGCTATGCAGGACCTGGGTTGCGCAAGTGGGAAAAAGTGGCCAACAAATGGTTATGTTGACGGGACCCTTGTGATTAAATCAAGGATATGGTGTGGCATCCAATGAAGGAGGAGATAGAAGACTCGCTGAAGGCTAAAACACTGGCGTTTGCACAAGAAGAAAGTGCGGGGACATAGTTTAGCGTAGAAACATGGTTGGATAATTATATATACTCTGATATTCACAAAATATTCTTTACTGGATTCCCTATTCTACTGCATGAATGGCTGGTAGGATTGGCATCTAGGCGGACCAACTGCCAGACAAGGGAGATTACTAAGTGGAATGGACAATTGGTACAAGAGGTAACCATTGTAAGTAATGCGGTGTCAAGATCTGTTGATTTTTGGGTTGATAGTATACTACAAGGGTATATTACTAAATTTGCAATAGATACCATAACTTCATATAGTGAAACTGAACGAGATTTCTTCCAAGGACCACAAAGGAGATACTTGTTAAGTATAAGTACTTGGATAAAACTACTTGCTTATGAGATAGGTCTTTTGCACCTAGATAGTTGAGTCATGTGCTTGGGAAGGGGCTATGCCGCTAATAAGTAGGTAAGAACATGGGGAATATGCATGGATATTTTCCCCAGAAGAACAGAACCTGAACTCAGGGATGGAGTTCTAAGAAGTGGGAGAAGATTCAGATCAAGAAAGAGAAGGAAAACTAAAAGGGGCCGATGGAATCCTAGTTTTTTCGAGGGAAGTGAACACGAAATTTGGTCATGCGAAGACGAAAGGTATTGTGATGAAGAGGAGGACTATAGCCTGATATTGGAACAAATTGAGGATCCAGATAGCTCTGATGAGAGCTCAAGGTCAGAGCACAATTATATAACACTAGCCATATTACCTGAGACGAGATCCCCTGTAAGAACCTCCAACTTGGACAACAATAGTCCTAAAACTAGTGTGATCAAAGACAGACCTCAATTGAACCCTACCCAAGAGAACCTAAACGCCAACATCATGGATGTGATAGACATCTGATTACCTACATTTAATGGGAATTGAACAAAGGACCCAGAACAACATTGGTTTCTTTGGGAAGCTATCTAGATGGTATGCTTAGTACATAATGCCGATATAAAGAAGGGACAAATGATTACGACCTTAAGGGGTCGTACCTTGGATTGGTTCATGAAGTTTTGTGCCGTCCCAACCGGAACACCACAGAAGACCCTTGAGGAAATCCAAGTTGCAATGATCTCAGAGTTCAAAAAAACTAAATCAGAGTCCCAATGTATTACTGAGATTAAAGAGATTAAAAAAGATCTGGAAGAATCTGTATGGGATTTTGACCAAAGATTCAAGACACTGATGGCTAAAGTAAGCTTCCAAATGTCCAACGTACAACATAAGGAATGGTTTATTGCTGCTCTACTACCACACATCTGAGGGCTACTGATGCAATAGAAGATTGAGTCACAGATAGAAGCATTGGAGTTGGCAATGAAGCTAGAGTCTTCGCCTCTTGCTGACGGTGGTGCCGAAATTGTCCAGATTTAGTCGCAGCTGGCCAACCTCACACTACAACTTCAGGATATCAAAAATGGGAAAGAATGACAAGAATATTTGTGGTGCACAAAATGTATAAAGGACGGAAACACTAAGGATAACTATCTGACCTTCATGAATTATGTCACATCTGGTGCACCTAACCCATTAAATGGGAAAGGGTTACCTTGGTGTCATATATGCTAGTCAAGAGGTCACCATGATGAATAATGTGTGTATTTGCACAGGTTGTAAGTACCCTTGCAAATTTATTCTATAAATTTTGTAGATCGGTAGGACATGGTGAAAAAGACTGTAGAGCATATGGCCATCTCTTGAAAGAGAAAACAATTGATACATACTTGATGAAAAATGAGGGGTTCCCCCAGGTTGAATAGGTGCAAACCTCATACCAACCTATGTAATTCCCAGCTAATAAGTACCCACAACTGTATGCACCTCAACATCCATACGCATAGCCAAACCCCTATTAGCAGAACTATGAGCAAAACCAGTACCCATAATTACACCCTCAGGGAAGGGGTCATGGAAACTTTAGAAGACGAGGTGGTGGAGGAGGATTTGGTAGGGGGAGAGGTCCAGTTACATGCTATAACTATGGATAATTAGGTCACTTTTCCAGAGACTATTTCGAGCCTGCCAGGAAATGCTCATATTGTAAGGGTCAAGACCATAATGTTGAACAATGTCCTCAGCTGATCGCAAAGTGGCAAGGAAGAACTATTTCCACATCCAATCCCCCACCAAACCTAAACCCCAATGCAAATGTGAATGTTCATATGATCATGGTTGAACCGTGAGACCCGAACATTGCAACCGTAACAAGAGAAGATATGATAGTTGGAGGAGAGAAAGAGAACTACTAAGAGCAGAAGCAGCCGCAAGTGATATCGATGCATAGAAAAAAGAATTACCGACCGGCCCGAATCAGAAATAAGTATTTTGGGATGTGCAATCAGACTTCATCATCCCTGATGTACCCTCAAGTTCAATAGAATTCAAGGACATGACGAAATGATTGCAATACCTATCTCAAAAGAAAGCTTCAACCGAGGTTAGTAAGCTAAAACCTCTTTTGTCAAGTTGGTTGATGCTAATTCAAGATAAAGATGCTATTGCAAAGCTACAAGCAATAATAGACAAGATCCCTGTAGTACCACCAATTGAGAAGAAGTTTAATCAAATATGACAGAAATGTAAGACTAGCCGTGAAATGAGAATGAATGCGTAGATAGGTGACTATGACATGGAGTATACTATCTTAGATCTGGGGTCAGATGTCAATATCTTGACTCTCCAAACGTGGGAAAGCATGGGTAAGCCGTGCTTGGACTGGTTTCCTATCCAACTGTGTCTTGCCAATCAGACGAAGGTACTACCCATTGGATGATTGAGCAATGACATCGTCAATGTTGAAGGATTACGCACATATGAAGACTTTGAGGTCATCAACATTGTCGATGATAAAAATCCTTACCCTGCACTACTAGGGATAGATTGGGCTATAAACAATCAGACAATTATCAATTTCAAGAAAAGGATCATCCCATTTGAAGAGGAGGAGATGAGAGTAGTATCACCCATTGATCCATTCGAGGGTCCAAGATATGTTCAACCTATTTATAATGAGGGGAAAATCGACTATCTCGATCAAATATAAAATTTTACGCCCTGTACAAAGATCATATCAGTCCGACAGCAGATGGGAACCTAAGCTGGAAGTGTGCAAGTTCCTATATGTCTGATTCAGGAGAGGCTTTAGAGAATTGGAAAAATAGGTTACATGAAGTCTCCATGAGAAGGTGTGCAAGCCTTAGAGGAAATTTCAACTGAAAATGGGCCTCCTAAGGAAAATTAATAAAATAATAGTAAAATAATAAAATAATATTTATTAATTTTGGAGGAAGAAAAAAAACTACTTTTTTGTTTGAATTTTCGACATATCTCCCTATGTTTTTACTCAAATTTATATTGGGAGAGCTCGTTGGATGTGGAATTAAATTCCACATCCAACGAGTACCCTCTCGGCATACTTTTGACTGGCCCCTCTACCCCAAAAATAAGAAATACTTGAAAACATGATGATGTATGTCATCATCATGTTTTTTCAGGTATTTCTTGTTTTGGGGTAGAGGGGCCAGTAAAAAGTATGCTAAAAGGGTACTTGTTGGATGCGGAATTTAATTTCACATCCAACGAGCTCTCTTGATCAAAATTTGAGTAAAAACACAGAGAGATATGTTGAAAATCCGAACAAAAAAAGTAGGTTTTTATGATACCTATCCCCAAATTTATATTAAAAAATTGTTTAAGAGGTGCTCCCTTTTTTAATTTTAAAGAATTTTGATTGGGTAATACATGATGACATGGAATTTGTATTATTTTTGGAAGGATCATTTTAAATTTAAATTTCCTCTAATGAGTGACAAGGTCTGTGTGACGGGTGGAAATTGAGTCAAGGGAATTACCCACCTATGAGAGCTTCATATACCCTTTGGATAAGGCACCTAAGACCTGTGATAACTCTAAGAAGCTGTGACAATAAACCCAATAGGTCACACACATAGTTCTAAAAATTGACAAACACCCTATAATTCAGAACACAATCCAGTGAGACATGGGGGGTATAGTTGAGAAGATCAACGATGCTAATTCTCACCTACATAGTGCAGCGACTCAGCAAGACAAGATACCCAGGGACACAGAAAATAGCCACACTAACTCCAACAGGCCAAAAACAATGGAAATAAGTAAAGATCGTAGAGTAATACAAAAGCAACTGCAGGGTGAAACAACTATACAGATCACAGATATCCTAAAATAATATCATACCCTATTCCCTATAAACGAAACAGAAAGAACGAAAAGGGTAGAAGACTTCAATAGAATGAAGATACCTTTGCAATGGAAGAGTAAACCAACTCAACAACAGCTGTCACTAGGTATTGTCAATATATCAGGGTGAAGCCATCCACAGAAGGATGACTTATTCTACAGTATGATAGCAAAGCTGTCACACACCCTCACAAACTGAAGGAAACTTGGCTATGACCGTATACCATCGCACCAACGATGGGTAGGGACACAAAATAATTTCAAAAAATTCGATGGCACCCACATCGCGAGTTTGGTAGATAGGAGTTTCTTGAAACCTTACTCTAACACGTAAAAATAAAAATAAAAAAAAGAGGCCAAAAAGGACGTAAACTATTATGTTGTAGGATTGCGACAGAACCAGCAGAAAGCATGAGCACTAAACCACCCAGCGGTCACATCATCACATATACCCAAGCGGGTAACCTAAAAGTGTGCATGTGGCAAGACAACTAGGCACCAAAGAAGGAAAAAAGAAAGAATGACAGGCTGGCTAGCATTAACCACTGGATCCATACCAAAGATCTGTATGTTTGGGTCACTTTCGCGGCATTAAATCAACCCAGTGCAAGGAGCAACATGGCATACTATTAGCTCTCGACAATCATTGTAGCACTAATTACCATTATTGGTATGACAGGTATAGCCCGAAAGGTCAGATATAGAAATTGATGGAGGAAGCATTGGAAAAGGAAACCTGCAAGCATGAATAGACCTTAATCTATTTCCAAATAAATGATTGAACAACATTGTCTGCTATTTAAATATTCATTTCTCCGTCAGGACAGGTTTTCTGTTACACACTGAGAGAACTAGATCTGAGCTATTGTAGACCTACATCCTGGCACCTATTTTCCATCCTGTTCAAAGCCATGGTAATTAACATACCCAACGAAAGTGAGGCCTCATACGCCATTGTCATCTCTAGTTTCCTAATTGAGGAGGAAGTAGAAATACAGTCAACTCCAATCCCACAGTTGCAGCCATCCCTAGAGACTGATGCAATGCCAAGAACTAAGAGGCCACAGAAAATTCTGACCCTTGGTTCGCATCCTGTGCCAAACCCAGTCTAGGAAATACCATTTATTCCAGGAAAGTCATCTGCATGACCGTCGCCAAGGAAAAATAAACGTAAAGTTCTAGATACCTCAGATTACTGGGGAAAGATGCATGCTGCTACCCAGGGAACTGATGATGCAGATAAAGAATTGCCACCATAGGAGGATACACAGAGAGAATGGGTAAACCCTAACTTTCCATCTTATGTTAGACCAAGAAAACTTGGTGCAGTGCATATAGATCTCCCGATGAAACCAATGACCACTTTGATCACACCAAGGCTCCCTGTAGGCATACCTTTGTTAAAGGACATCCTCCCAACATTGGCTATGTTAAAACTCTAGGGCTACGACACTTGGCAATAGGAGGAATTACAGATAACAGATTCCATGGATATAATATAGACTGTTGACCCTACTGTCAGGTAATCAAACCATAGAAGTGGGCTGAGGGAATATCCACATCCGATATCCTCAACATACTGTTTATGCCTCATTTTGGCCGTAGTGCACATGCTAGTACGTATGTAAGTAGTTGCTAGTCTATATTCATCGAGGATACTTGTGGCGAGACCGGCCATATCCAATTACTATTGAACTAATAGCGAGAATTACAGGGCTCCCAAGTGAAGGAAAAGACCCTCTGCCTTACCTTGCTAAGCGTAAAACTCAGGATATTAAGCAGAAGCACAACCTTCAGCGTGCAGGATGGGGATACACAATTGGACCCATCTAGGATAAAAGTGTCCGGGTCGCTGCAAAAATACTATCCTGTAAAATATTTCATAAAGTGGTACCGACAAAATGTTCTGCAGGAATAATAAAAATCATAGATTTATGTGCACAGGGAAAAAAATTCAACTGGTCATGGTACTTGCTCATCGCCCTGTCCCAAGATGTGATGATGGTGCAACAAAAGGAAGGCCATAAATTCTACTATTCCTGGCTGTTAATTTTGATCTCCTTCACTATCTGGGATGATCCCTCGGACTATGTACATATGGATGTTCTGTTATCCTGTTTGGGAGAAAAGTATTAGAATCTATGGGAATACAACGCTGAAAACAAGCATCAGTAGGATAACAATGTGGAATTCTTCTTGTACGCAGAGGCACTGCGCCAACTTGTCTAGCAAACCCACAGGATCCGCACCACCACTATGCAAAGGTATGCTTCTTTTGTCAAATTTGAAGCTGATATGCATTAGATAAATCTGTTACCTCTCAAAGGTCCACCACAGCATATACATCAAGCCATATTCATAGTAACCGATAATGATGTGGATGCAATTGTCAAGCTCTGGCTGGAAGAATGGCACGGCCCATTTGCGGAACCACTTCTTGAAGAGCAGAATGCCAAAGAACCACCAATTCACCAAGTTCATGGTGAAGAGAAATAAGGTGATGATACCTAGGCGGATCCATCACAAGACAACATGGATAATGATGACGATACAGAGGACTCAGAGCACCATCCTTCCCTATGGCCGCATGTTGAAGAATGCACACAGACCTGGGTGCCTCTTGAGGAATCTCAATCCTCATGGAAGAAGCAAAAAGTAGACAAAACAACAAACACTAACACATTCATGGAGGATGAGTTGCAGGAACTTGCCAACGCCCTGACAAAATTCACCCAAGATAAACTGGGTAGCATAAGGATCCTGCAAGAAAACATCGCTGCCTAGGTCTAGACCCACCTCAATCAGTTAACTGCAACTATTAATGAGGTCAACCACATGGTGGACACCAAAGCTTATCACATTGATCCTAACATACCACTACTCACACCACCGTGGGAACCACCAATAAAGGTACTCATTCAGGCACATGCACTTGACATGAAGGAAGACACTGTCACAGATACTGATAATAGCACCACTGAGATAGACTTCTCCAAGTTTCTCTTGGATGAGATCCATGTTCTCTAGCAAGAAGCTGTAGCAGAACTTCGGCTAAGGAAAAATGTTATTGCTCACCAAGTAGCAAAGTAGAAAAAGAAGGCCAAACTATGCAAGACCCTCTTGTAAGGTAAGGAGTAGGAACTCCAAGAGCACACCAAATCCTTAGCCGAGAAGAAGCAGGAAATATTAGCCCATGAGTAAAGCCGTGTCACGTTGGCAAATTAAATTAAGAATGTCATCGCAATATTCCCACCGCAGGTTGGGCAGGTCGATGAAGATTCCTTAGTGAAAGTGGCTAGGCTTGAGAACATTGCACGAGATATTCAGTGCCAAGTAGAATATCTGCAAGCCTAGAAGATACTAGGCACACCCACAGAGGTGCTGGAAGAAAGAAAAGCAACAATGTCTGAAGCTGCTACCAAGCTTAAAGGCAGAGAAGCAATATGCCCAAAGGACGCAGACAATGTTGCGACCATTTGGGAAACATTACTTGAAGATGACGCAACTAAGAAAATAAGGCATCGGATTTGAAAGGAAGACAAGAACATCATTGTCACAAAGGTGGACATGAGGAAACTGCCACTCCAGCAAAAGGTCCTTAAGCATGCCGAGATAAAAAAATATCCAACAAGAAGTCCAGGCCTTCCGCGACCAAGAAAAGGCTAGGGAAGCCAAGGTTGAGGAACTCCAGATGGATGTAGAAAATCTCTCAGACCATATTCATTCGATGCAGCAAAAGCTTCAAGGCATATTGCAGTCAATAGAGAAAGACTTGTCAAAGCATGTGCAGTCCAACCAGGTGGAACAATTGGCCATGCAAGCAGAGGAAGCTGCGGCGGAAGTTGCAAAGGTAGAAGCCCTAGTGCAAGAATTCCAAGACAAGGTCCATAATGTTGAGCAAGTAGAACCAGAACCAGCAAGTTTGCAATAATGTGAAGAAATGCAACCAAGGAATCCAACTAAAAAAAAAAATTTAAATAAATAAAAATAAAAGTAAAAATTGAATTTTGGAGGCAACGATAAACACCGCGTGTGTGTAGTATGCCAGAAGAACTTATGGAAAAAATAGTGCAAATATGATGAGACATTCCAACCACTGCAAAACCTAGTTCTGAAGTCAACGATGACAAGCCCGATACTACTGGCACATGCTGACATACCTGTTATCTCCCAAATAAATTTATTTTTATTTAGTTCACACAAAATAATTCATTTCGATAGTATGAAGGATATGAACATCATTGACAAATTTGAAAGCTTCTATTTTTTATTTGGATGAAAATTCCACAAGTGTAGGTTTCAGTGGCTTGGGCAAGGATCAGAACATCTCGTTAGCCACCGAAAGATGGAAGATAAATAGCAGGTGGAAGACCCCATCGATAGATAAACATATTGCTGAAACTTTTGGAACACCATCGGAGCAATTTTTAATAGCCATCAGAGATTGTAAAGACTAACAATCATCAAGATAGTTCCCAAAGGCGCCGCAATGGTGAGAAGAAAACTGACTATGGATTCCGATCGATGACAAGAAACATTCTGATAGCAAAAAAATATAAGAAATTCAGCGGTGGTCGAAAGAACTAAGAACAGCGGAGCGACAAGCTAGTTCACTAAGGGGCCGCAACTGCGGAAGAAAGATCAACTACGGGGTTTGCGAGTAGATGCAAAATTCAGTGTCGGAACTTGAAAACACTAACCGCCGGTGAGTTAGTCCACTAAAGAGCCACAACTATGGAAGAAAGACTTACTATGAGTTCTAAAACAATACAAAATCATCGCCGATCGGAGGAACTAAAGACTAATGATCGGCGAGCTAGTTCCTAAAGGCACCGCAACGATGGAAGAAATATAGACTACGGCTTTCGATCAGTCAAAATGACCTCCGATAACACATAACAGAAAATCATCACTGATTGCAGGAACTAAAGACAATGTAGCGGTGGGTTAAAGTTGAAAATTTCCACAATGTCGGCGTCAGAACTTGAAGACACTAGCCATCGACGAAATAGTCTATTAAGGAGCCAAAACTGTAGAAGACAAAGAAACAAGGCCTCCGATAAATTAAACAAGAAAAATCACTAGCCTTTGGCAAGATAGTTCAATGGGGAGCCACAATGGTGGAAAACAAAGGAATACAGACCGATGAAGTTCACAACATTCCGATAGCGCAATAGATAAAAGATCATCAACGATCGGAAGACATATAGGATAACCATCACCGAGTTATCCCATAAAGGACTAAACTATAGAAACAGTGGGACTTGGAGCACAGAAACTACGACAAGCATTCAGACTTGAGGTGCCAATGAAACAGAAGACAAGGCTTCCGATCGGTGACAAAGTAAAAATCTGGTGGGATAAACAAGGAGATTTGGAGCACTGAAAATGTGGAAACATTGATATTCATAGCACCGATGAGCTAAAGGAAACAGCATCCGATCAACGACCACAGCGACAAGATAGAGGAAAATATAGGGATTAAACGAGAAAAATCACTTCAGTTAAATGCCGATACACTGGCTGTTGGCAGCAATTTCACAGTAAACCAGTAGTAGGAATGATCAATGACCACTTCAATCATTAAAGGACTGCTCAGTGAAATAGATCTTCACAGTAGATAAACAAATAGTTAGCAAGGGTTTGAAGCCCTAATCGGGAAAAACTATCACTTTCAATTATTTTTTGTCTAAATAGATCTGATTTTCAGGATCTGTAAATTTTGTAAAAGGCTATAAAGCCCATGATTATTTTATGAATAAGGGTTTGAATACGAGGATTTATGAGCCTATTCCATTATCAAGCATCTCATCTAGTTTACTCTAAGTATAAGCTCTTTTGTTGTGATTTTTTCCGCCATTTCTTTCTTTACTGTGTTTATTGCCTGAATGTACATTTAGGTAATTTTGAGATTTGTTAAAGGGCCGATAGTTGTCATCCTATTGGTTATTTAGTGATATTTGATTTATAAACACCATCCTCCATAGGATTTAGCCATTTATATGCATGTGTTATGTGTGTAAGTCTGCCAACCTGGTGGGTTCTCCATCCCTGCACCTTTTTGTCAAACTACTGAACAAGTTGTAACTAAAATCCTTATGACTGAGTAAGATTCATGCATATCTTGAGAGTGAGAGGTTATATAGGTTATCCGGCTTAATCCAATTCAAAAAAACCCTAAACACAGTTTAAGTTACTAGGCATCCTCGAGCTACAACCTAGAGGAGTTTCTTGGAGTGATAACAAAGTGGTGCCATTGCTGGGGAGAGGAGATTGAAGCTCAACTTACCTAAGAGACGACATAGATCCATGCTTTGATGATAATGAGGCTTGGACATTATTATGGTTGTAATCATCTATCTAGTGGCTCCATTGATGTCAGGTGGCTTCAAGAAGACTAAGTACCAGAGCAAATCCAAAGTGGCCACCAGCAACACTCATTTCAGATCCAGAAGAAATTTTGAGGAAGCTAGGGCTTTACTAAGACAGACCAACAGTGCTGCACAAACAACTACATCAGGTATTTCAAGAAATATTTCTGCTATTATTTCTTCTGCTAAAGCTCTTAATTCCCAGGAATTAAAAAAACTAAAAATTAGGGTTTGGGAATCTTCAAGCACTGTTTCTTGTGAATATCTAAACCCTGGAGACTCCACAATATTAAGAGGTCAAAAGTATTTTTTTTTCTCTTTTGGCTCGGAGGTTTGCACCTCTTGACTTCTCTTCCGTTCCTGGTTTCCCACATTTGGTACATGATATATCCAAACAGGGAGATCTTTTACCTGCCTTCAAGGAGGAGGAAGAAGACAATCCTGTAGAACACCTCCTCAAGTTTCACGAATGCATGGATATATTAGATCAACAGCATGGAGACGTTCATATGAAGATGTTCATGTATTCATTATATGGTGATGCTCGACAGTGGTATTTTTCTTTGCCTCCTTCCAGTATTTCATCTTTGAAATATTTTCACTAAGCATTCACCGAGCACGGTAAAAGGTGCTATTCAGATGAGTTTTCATTTGATAATTGTTGTGAAAAATATAAGTTGCATTCTCAGGATGAAAAGGTCAATAGAGAAGAATATCTCCCTCAAGAGCTACCTCATCTCTCTTATGATTTTCATAATGAGGTACTTTCCCATAAACATAAACTAGAAACGAATTACAAAGGAGTTGAAGGTTTTCCTACCATCGTTAAATCTGATTGTGGCGAATCTAAGGAATTGATTTCTTTAACTACACGTGGAAATGATCAGTTCTCTGCTGGTCAAATGATCATTGAAATCAGTCAGGCTAGCTCGCAGTTTCCAGATTTGCAAATCAAGGAAAGTTGCAGTAACTAAGAGGAGCAATATTTCCAGGGACTATCTAACCTCCAGCTAGAACATCGGGAATATATTCCTTCTCCTTATGAACATGTGGCTTCAAATCATGACAAGGAACTAGGTAATATTTCTCCAAATCTATTTCAAAATTTTATTGTTGATACTCCTATACAAGAGCCTTCATCTCTGTCAGTAGGATCTTATCTTGACGCTCCTATATTCAACAAATACAGTGATGAGAAACAAGAGGTTAAAATATATGAAAACTTATGTTTACTCAAAATTCATCTAGTTCCTCTTTTCAGCAGAGAGATGATAAAAAAGGTGTGAATGATGTGATAAATGCTTGTTACGAATCTTCTGCTGAAAAGTCTAACACAGATCTTTTTAGTTTTGGAATATCCTACAAAGATATTACTATGGAAGAGGAAATTGTTAGTTGTGATAAGCCAGCCTATCATCATGATGAATTCATATTATGTGAAGAGGAGCAGAAAGATTCAGATCAACTGTTGAGCTTGCATTTTTATCAAACAAAGGTTGAGCAGTCTACATTCAACATTGACATCAATGAAAGAAAGGATCAGCAGCATAAAAAGGTATTTCCTGTTGGTTTCTATGACCCTATTGCTAACTATCTGGAACTTATAAGCAGTGTAGATATCCACATATTTTTGGTAGAAGATGGCTCATTCCGTCACCCTTCAAAACTACATTGTTGCATGCTAGGGTTTCATTTATTTTTTGGGTCAAGATCAGGGATAAGTTCAGCAGATCAGATTCTGACCTGGCTTCATTGGAAGCATGATGTCACATGATAAGAAGGATCTACTGATTAGAATTAGGAGTAGGAGTAGATAGGAAAATAATCTCTTAATATGAGCAGCTAGGCCATTTTCAGTTGTTTCCATGAATAAGCAAAGTAGGCTACAGGAAGGGTGCAGCGTATCAGTTATAGAATACAAATGACTCCATGTCCAATGGAACACTAGAAGATAGCTTTAATTATTCTTTTTCAGGAAAGACATTTTGGTATGGGATTCTTGGGACCTCACAAGGAGGTTCCCATCCCCAAGTAGGAGCCAGATGTTATCTCCCAAATAAATATATTTTTATTTAGTTCACACAAAATAATTCATTTCGATAGTATGAAGGACATGAAGGTCACTGACAAATTTGAAAGCCTCTATTTTTTATTTGGATAAAAATTTCACAAGTGTAGCTTTCAGTGGCTTGGGTGAGGATCAGAACATCTCATTAGCCACTGAAAGATGGAAGATAAATAGCAGGTGGAAGACCCCATTGGCAGATAGATGTATTTCTGAAACTTTTTGAACACCATCGGAGCAGTTTTTAATAGCCATCGGAGGTTGTAAAGACTAACAATCGGCGAGCTAGTTCCCAAATGGGCCCCAACAGCAAGAAAGAAACTAACTACGGCTTCCAATCGATGACAAGAAACATTCCAATAGCATGACAATAGAAGAAATTCGTTAGTGGTTTGAACAACTAAGAACAACGGAGCGGCAAGCTAGTTCACTAAGGGGCCACAACTGCGGAAGAAAGATCAACTACAGGGTCCACGAGCAGATAAAAAATTTAGCGTCGGAACTTGAAAACACTAACCATTGGTGAATTAGTCCACTAAAGAGTCACAATTGTGGAAGAAAGACTTACTACAAGTTCTGAAACAATACAAGATCATCGTCGATCGGAGGAACTAAAGACTAACGATTGGTGAGCTAGTTTCCAAAGGCACCGCAACGATGGAAGAAGTACATAATATGACTTCCGATCAGTCAAAATGACCTTCAATAGCGCATAACAAAAAATCATCACCGATCAGAGGAAATAAAGACAACGTAGTGGCGGGTTAAAGCTGAAAATTTCCACAGTGTCAGCGTCGAAACTTGAAGACACTAGCCATCGGTGAAATTGTCTACTAAGAAGCCAAAACTGTGGAAGACAAACAGACAAGGCCTCTGATAAATTAAACAAGAAAAATCACTAGCCATCAGCAAGATAGTTCAATGGGGAGCCGCAATGGTGGGTAACAAAGGAATATAGACCGACGAAGTTCACAACTCTCCGATAGTGCAATAGATAAAAGATCATCTGTGATCAGAAGACATATAGACTAACCATCACCGAGTTATCCCACAAAGGAGTAAACTGTAAAAAAAGTGGGACTTGGAGTGCCGAAATTGTGGCAAGAATTCAGACTTGAGGCGCCAATGAGACAGAAGACAAAGATTTTGATCAGCGATAAAGTAAAAATCTGATGGGATAAACAAGGAGATTTGGAGCACTGAAAATGCAAAAAAAATTGAGATTCGAAGCACCGATGAGCTAAAGGAAAAAACGTCCAATCAACGACCGCGACAACAAGATAGAGAAAAATACAGGGGATTAAACGAGAAAAATCACTTCAGTTTAACACCGATACACTAGCTGTTGGCGGCAATTTCACAGTAAACCAGTAGTGGGAATGATTAGTGACCACTTCAATCATTAAAGGGCCGCTCAGTGAACTAGATATTCACAGTAGATAAACAAATAGTTAGCAATGTTTTGAATCCCTAATTGGGAAAAACTATCAATTTCAATTATTTTTTGTGTAAACAGATCTGATTTTTAGGATCTATAAATTTTGTAAAAGGCTATAAAGCCCATGATTATTTTATGAATAAGGGTTCGACTCCGGGGATTTATGAGCCTATTCCATTATCAAGCGTCTCATCTTGTTTACTCTAAGTATAAGCTATTTTGTTGTGGTTTGTTCAGCCATATCTTTCTTACTGCGTTTATTGCCTAAATGTACATTTAGGTAATTTTCAGATTTATTAAAGGGTCGATAGCTATCATCCTATTGGTTATTTAGTGATATTTGATTTATAAACACCATCCTCAGTAGGATTTAGCCATTTATATGCATGTGTTATGTGTGTAATTCTGCTAGCCTGGTGGGTTCTCCATCCCTGCACCTTTTTGTCAAACTATTGAACAAGTTGTAACTAAAATCCTTGTGACTGAGTGAGCTTCATGCATGTCTTGAGAGTGAGAGGTTATATAGGTTATCCAGCTTCATCCAATTTATAAAAACCCTAAAAATAGTTTAAGTTATTAGGCATCCTCGAGCTACAACCTAGAGGAGTTTCCTGGAGTGATAACAAGACCATTAAATGCATCAAGAATCTATGGATATTTGGTGCTTGAACCAGGATAGCACTTCAGCAGGATCAAGTATGGAGAACCTGATCACTATGACTATCTAGCCCATCCACACGTGCACACAGCTATCATTACCCAAAAATAGCAACGCGATAATCATAGCATTTTTTAGAAGGAAATCCGGTACACAAGGTGAGTGTCTTTTCCTCATAATGCCATTGGATAAGCCTGTATGAAAGAAGACCCAACACTCTCCCTATAAGATTGGGGGCTCACTATCCACAAACATACATTACTAAGTTTGGCTAATGTAGTACCAGATGTAATTACAAATGAGTTGGGGCATGTTTGTTGGAGACATTTACCACCTTACACACTCATTTTGGTCAATTTGGTTTAGTTAAACCACTATCCTAAGTATTATTGACTTAATTAACATCAAGGGAGCACTAGATGACATCACCTAGATCACACCCACTCATACATTCAGTCAAGGAGGCTAACTTATCCTTCTCCTACATTTGGGGAGGCTAACTGGAGCACTCTAGGGGTGATCTAAGTGTCATTAATGCCCCATATTTTTAACTAATGGTTACAATCAGTTAAATAGAGCAGCAAAGGTGTCCTCCATCATTAAATTGATTATTTAATGAACTAGAGTCAACAAGGGCATCTCCAACCACTTCTGATGTTCAATTACACTTTAGTTAACCTCATCGGGGTTCATTGGAGTCATTGATGCACTACCACTTGATGGTTGGCTTGCTGTGACATGTGTCTGACCTACTTTCAATTAGACTCAGTCATTTATTGCACTCTTACTTTAGTTAGGGCTCAGTTGATTCAATTAGGGTTTTGATCAGTGGTTAACTTGAGTGTTGACTGCGGCTTACATTAAGTTGAGATAGACTCACTCATTCAACTTGAATGAACTCCCTGGGAATTCGAATTGCTTTGTCATTCATGCTTGTAGCATGATCATTGTATTGTATTACTCATTCTTTGTGTGAATATATAGAGAGGCTACTCATTTTGTAGCACAATTACACCATTTTCATGCGTTATTGTTATTAATCTTTGATGAGACTTGTGTTTAGTCCCTAGATTACTATGACAGATTAATATGGTATCAAAGCTTATGGCAGGACGAAGCTCAAATCTCTCAAAAATAAGGTTTTTGACAGATCTTGCATGAAAATTGAGCAATAGCTCAAAAATCCAGCACTGCACCAGAAGCCAAGGCTTACCACTTAATACCCCAAGTAAAGAACTTGTTGATTAAGCTTTCTTAATTACATTAGAGGAAATTTGGGGTCTAAAATGGACTTTATAAGAAAACATGCCAACAATGAATTTTGTGAGTTGAAATTCAAGAACCAATATAATTTCAATAAAATGAGTCAACCATAATGGTTGAATTGACATATTTGTCATAAAAGAAAACTATTTTTTTTGTTCCTATTTTTGACATATCTCCTTGTATTTTTACTCAAATTTTAGGTGGGAGAGCTCATTGGATGCAGAATTTAATTCCACATCCAACGAGTACCCACACTGCATACTTTTGATGAACCCAACTACCCCAAAAATAATAAATACCTGAAAAAACATGATGATGATGTCATCATTACGTTTGTTTCAGGCATTTCTTGTTTTTCGGGTAGATGGGTCTGTCAAAATTATGTAGTGTGGGTACTCATTGGATGTGGAATTAAATTTTAGATCCAATGAGCTATCTCACTCATAATTTGGGTAAAAACATAGGGAGATATGTCGAAAATACGAACAAAAAAAGTATTTTTTTCATTCTTCCTCCAAAATCAATAACTATTATTTTATTATTTTAACTATTATTTTATTATTTTATCTATTATTTTATCATTTTCCTTAGGAGGCCCATTTTAGACCTCAAATTTCCTCTAATGGACTATGCTGGGTGTGATGAAAGCCTAAAATGTGCAGGCTATCTGACCTTACATTATCCTTTTTGTTGTGATTTTCAGGGTTTTGACAAGAGAAAGCATTCGCTCCAGTAGATTTAGATGGCTTATTCCATAGATATTTTGACTCCATTCAATTTCCACTCATGGGAAGGAGACATGGAGATCCAACTACGCTCCAAAGGACTCTATAGGGTCACCATGGAAACTGAAGAATAGCCTGGTTCTGCAATAGACAAATCTAGATTCTTGAACAAGAAGGATGAAGCATTCAGATTCTTGTGCCCCTCTGTTTCTCGGGATCTTCTTTTCCATCTTTAAGGATTGAAGACTCCAAAGGAAATTCGGGACAAATTGGAAGCCCTGTATGGAAAGCAGGATGATTTGATATTTTACCAACTTGAAAATGAATTGATGTCTCTCCAGCCTTCCAATTTCGAGACCTTGAATGACGTCTTCAAAATGTTCAAGCACATTGTATTACTGTTGAAGCAATGCAAAGTGGAGAAAGAGGATGATCAGATCATCCTCACCATACTCTCCAAACTTGGAGCTGATTATTTAGTTTTTGTCGCTACATTCCATCTGAGGAAGCTCACAACCCCTGGATGGAAGATGACTACACCCAATGCCTTCATTGAGTCCCTAACAAGTGAATATGATAAGCTTTTCCAGATGGGGATCACCATATCCTCCCATGATCAAGCCCTCCATGCCTTGAGGCCCAAATATCTGAAGGGTAAAGGAAAGTAGAAGAAGAACCCAAAAACTAAATTCGAAGCTCCTAATCCTAAATTTGAAAACCAGCAGCATGATGAGTCTTCCGGCTCAAAGAAGAACAAAGGGAAAGGGAATCATGGAAAGGAAAAAGTCAATTGTTCATACTGTGGGAAGGGATTCCACCCTAAATATGCTTACATGAAGAAGAAGCTTGATGAAGCTACCTCTGTCCTTGAGACAAATCACATCAATCTTCCGAAAATATTTCCGAGAGATCAGCAAGATCAAGAACCACAACATGAAAAAGGTCATGTCCTCATGGAAAGCACTTCGAAGTCCTAAGCACTCTTGATTGATTCTGGAGATTTGAGCCACATGATGGTTGAAAGATATTCCTTTTCATCCTTGGAGACTGGAAAATCCATCCCCATCCACATGGGATATGACTCCACCATCATTTCAGAAGGAGAAGGTACTGTTGATCTTGAGAATGGCTATTTTTCAAATGTTTTGTATGTACCATCTCTGACATCAAATCTCCTTAGTGTCTATTAGATGACACATATAGGAGTGACTAAGAGAGTATCTTTCAGCCTAAATGATGTTGAGATAATGGAACTTGCATCTGGGAAACTCATTGCTAAAGGCCTTGCAAACCATCATGTAAAATCCTATGAGTTCTCTCACTTTGTGGCGGATGCAAATCCCACCGCTTTGCTAACTCATGGAAGTGAAGTTAGTAGGATGTGCCATGAAAGGTTTGGCCATCTAAATTTCAAATATTTGTATCAATTACAGAAAAAATCCATGGTTGAAGGCCTCCCAATCATCAAGGCAACCACTGGAATTTGCACGGGCTGTGTGGTTGGAAAACACCCTAAGCAGAAGTGCGATCAGGGGAAAGAAAACCGAGCTACATGCATATTGGGGCTGATACATTTTGATATCAGTGGTCCGATGCCTATCACATAAATGAATGGATCAAGGTATCTTTTGAATTTTATTGATGATTTTTCAAGGTACACATGGGTCTTTTTTCTCAAAAAGAAGTCTGAAGTATGTGAAAAATTCTCTGAACTGAGGGCCTTGATCGAGAATTCCTCTAGGATTAAGATCAAGATATCGATATCTAATAATGGTGGGAAGTATGTTAGTAATTAGTTTCTACACATATTCTCCTAAAGTGGTATTCAGGTCCAACATTCAATTCCCTACACTCCCCAGCAGAACGATGTAGCAGAAAGGAAGAATCGGTCTCTCAAGGAGATGACCACCTGTATGTTGGAATCAAAGAAGTTCGCTACAAATATGTGGGATGAAGCCATGCATGCTGCAGAATACATTCAAAATAGATTTCCACACTCATCCATGAAAAGGAAGACCCCTTTTGAAGCATACTTTAGACACAATCCAGATGTGTCGAACCTGTGGGTGTTTGGGTCCACTGCATGGGCCCGGATTCCACTTGATAAAAGAAGGGATTTGCAACTGCAAAGCATAGAATGTCTATTTATTGGGTATCCTAATGAATCAAAATGTTTCAAGCTGCTGGATATCAAAACAAAACAGATCATCATTGAGAGAAGTGTCAAGTTTGATGATCCTCTTTAGGAGGTGGAACTAGTGAAGGAGAAAACTATTGAATTTCCTTCCTATTCTACTGAATATTTGGATGATGAAATTGGTGGTGATGACCCTGATTTGGATCCTCTGATTTCTGATATTAGTGTGCAAAAAAAATCAGATTTTGAATCAGAACCTGAAGTACAGAATCATCTTCCAATATGGTCCCGCCAGACACTCTCCTCCGCAAGAGATAACATTGGAAATCCGGATGATCCAAGGAGAACCCAGACTGATTTCGAAAGAGCAGGTATTGCACTCTCTCGTCCTGATAATTTTATGTCTAAAAATTGTTATTTAATGATTATTTCAGACCCAAAATCATACTACCATTCTCGTAAGGATCCGAGATGGCAAGTTGCCATGGATGAAGAGATGAATTCTCTTCAAAAAAACACTACTTGGGAGCTAGTTTCTCTTCCTTCGGGAAGGAAATTGGTTCAATGCAAGTGGGTGTTTTGAAACAAGGTTGCTACAGATGGAAGCACCTACAAATATAAGGAAATACTGGTGGAAATTTTTTTCTCTCGGGTCCAAGGTGTGGACTACCATGCGACTTTTGCACCAGTTGCAAAAATGGACTCCATCCGCCTAGTTTTGGCAATTTCAGCATCTAAGCACTGGGAAGTGCATCATATGGATGTTAAGTCATCCTTTTTGCATGGATATATTCATGAGAAGATATACATGAATCAGCCTAAGGGATACATCTCTTATCCATATTTGGTTTGCAAGCTAAAGAAGTCACTATACAGGTTAAAACAAGCCCCAAGAGAGTGGTATTCCAAGATGGATGCCTTCCCTCTCTCGCAAAACTTCCAAAGGTGTAGATCAGATCCAAATGTGTATATACAGAAGTATGATAGTAATTTGATTATAATTTTTTTATATGTTGATGACTTACTAATGATAGGTAGCACAGTTGCTTCCATTTTAGCCATCAAAACTGCTCTCCACAATGCATTTCAAATGAGCGATTTGGGGCTCTTCAAACAATTTTTGGGGCTTGAGATTGAGAAAAATTCTGATGGGATAATGGTCACACAGTCCAAATACATATCAGAACTATTATTCAAGTTTAACATGGCTGAATTTAGGCCTGCACCATTCCCTTTCCTTTCAGGGATCATCCTTGAAGAAGGAAAAAACACACCTCCCATGGACTGCACTATCTATCGACAGTTGATTGGTAGCTTGTTGTTCTTGACACATTCTCTGCCTGATATATGTTATGCCATGAATTATGTATCAAGATACATCCAGCAGACTCATGATATTCATTGGAAGGCAGCCAAGAGGATCCTCTAGTATATTCAGGGAACCACGACCTACGACATTCACTATGTTGCAGACTCCGAGCTAGAGCTGGTTGGATACACAGATTTCGATTGGGTGGGTGATTCTATTGATCAGAAGTATACTTCCAGATATGTATTCATGTTTGGTAGTGGCCCCATTAGCTGGTATAGTAAAAATTAGACTGCCATAGCATTGTCTTCAGCAGAGGTCGAGTATCGAGGAGCGGTGAATGCTTGCATCTAAGCAGTTTGGTTGCAAGGAATTCTTTCAGAGTTTGATCTTGGTAGTACTTTGTCCACTGTCCTCTTTTGTGACAATCAAAGTGCTATTAAGATATCCACAAATCCAGTTACCAGGTAGAAAACCAAGCATGTACAGATCCACATGCACTATATCAGGTAGTTGGTGCATGACAGGACCATCCTTCTGCAATACTGCCTGACTGATGAGCAGATTGCAGACATAATCACCAAGAGATTTTCAGAAAAGAAGTTCAGTTACCTCCGTTCACTGTTGAGGGTGAGTCCATCAAGGTGATCAAACTACTTTCAGTGTTCAGCTTGAGGGGGGGGGGGGTTCCCACTAGGTTTTCCCTCTTTTCCTCACTTAGTTTGTTTTTGAGCATTGTTTCAATTTCAACATTGTACAGGGTGACCTATGGCCTTAGTTTCCAGGGCCCTATAATTTTTATGCATTTATGTTTTCTAACTCCTCCTGAGTATAGCTTAAGGGGGGTGTTGGAGACATTTACCACCTTACACACTCATTTTGGTCAATTTGGCCTAGTTAAACCACTATCCTAAGTATTATTAACTTAATTAACATCAGAGGAGCATTAGATGACATCACCTAGATCACACCCACACCTGCATTCAGTCAAGGAGGCTAACTTAGCCTTCTCCTACATTCGAGGAGGATAACTAGAGCACTCTGGGGGTGATCTCAGTGTCACTAATGCCCCATATTGCTAACTAATGGTTACAATCAGTTAAACAGAGTAGTGAAGGTGCCCTCCATCATTAAATTGATTATTTAATGAACTGGAGTCAACAGGGGCACCTCCAACCACTTCTGATGTTCAGTTACACTTCAGTTAACCTCATCAGGGTTCATTGGAGTCACTGATGTGCTACCACTTGATGGTTGGATTGCTATGACATGTGTCTAACCTACTTTCAGTTAGAATCAGTCATTTATTGCACTCCAACTTCAGTTAGGGCTTGTTTGAGTCAATTAGGGTTTTGATCAGTGGTTAACTTGAGTGTTGACTACAGCTTACATTCAGTTAATTTAGACTCACTCATTCAATTCGAATGACCTCCTTGGAAATTTGAATTGCTTTGTCATTCATGCTTGCAGCATCATCATTGTATTGTATTACTCATTCTTTGTGTGAATTTACAGAGCAGCTACTCATTTTGTAGCACAATTACACCATTTTCATGCCTTATTGTTATTAATATTTGATGAGACTTGTGTTTAGTCCCTAGATTACTGTGACAGATTAATGATGTCCTCCCGAGCGACCTTAAGAGAAAAAGTTGTTGCTGCATCTTTCAGTCTCCCGGGTGTATCCATAAACAGCAAGAAGAAATACGACGATAGTCACTCAGTGACACCAACTCAATGACAAGCCTTCGAAGAAGTCATCCTTGGCTATTAGTAGACCAATAGAATAGCGGTCCTCCTGGTGGTACGACAACGGACTCTAATAGGGACCAGAGACCTGGCCCATTTTGACTAGCTTTTCTGGGCCTGATCCATAATCTCTACAGTCTTTCACAAAGTTTGTAGGCTTGGGAGGTGTTCGTGTCCTCCAACCCTCTAAGAAAACTGTTCGGCTCTTCATGGGTTGTGGAGAGACTAGAGAGCAAAGGCAAGCTTGTGCTCTCTACTGTTCTGGTGATATGTGTTGGCCCGAAAAAGGGGTATAAGAAGTAACTTTGCACACGCAGCCAAGAAAAATGTGTGCACACACGATGGAAGTCAAGGAAGAGCACAAAGGATGAAAATGGCCTGCGAAGGTAGGGCAAGGAGTGTGAAACAAAGGAAAGGCAAGCACAGATGCGCACAAAAGGGGAAATGACCGAAAATTGACAGGTACGGGATCCATATCATGTCCATATAAGACGGTGTAAGCCTGTAGCTATGCACGTGCGAGAATATATTTGTAAGTCAGGCCAATAGTGCCTCATGTCAAGTCATGATCACCATAGTTGTAACCAGAGGGGTGGCTGATGGTGACAGTTAACAGACTTCTTGTAAGCAGTCAACCCAGCAGTGGTCATGTAAATTAGTATAAATAGGAAGGATACAATGGGTAGAGGGTTGGATTTTTTTAGTCACAATTACATAATAGGTGGATAGGTGAGAACTATATACAGTTGCAGAGGGAAGGTCTAAGCAAGGGTAATTAGAATAATGGGAGGGAAAGAAGCTCTGCTAGAGTGGTGCAGATGCGAGGAGAGTCGATTCAGGATGTGTGTGGATTTGTAGATAGTAGTGATAGATTGGGAGAAATGAGACAGAGAGCATGAGAACCATGAGTATGAGCTTAAAGACATATCTCTAGATTAGTCTACATCCTGCAAACTGCAAGGTTCTATATCCTTTCTCATGCCAGTTGAAGAGCACCTTGGTGGTTTTTCCCAGATGGGTTTCCGCGTTATTTCTTATGTTCAATGAAATGATTGATGTGTTGAATGTTTATGTGATTGATTAGTAGTTATTGCATATGTAATATTAGCATGGTTCAGTTCTTGTTATTTATTGCAATTAATGGATGGATGTAAGGAAAATTGTGTTGAATTAATGTTGTATAACTGTGCATCATCATTCTGGTTACATCTTGTTATGAACCCTATCACAAGTCCTAGAGCCGATAGACCCGATTCAGTTGCACTACACCATTTGCGCCAACTGTGAGGAAGAGTGGAAGACCAAGTCACGTGCGATGACATATTATTGTGCTCAGTCGCGTAGGTCCGAATCATCTGTCTGGTCACCCTGCTGCCTTTGTTGATCCCTTGGTTGCGAACCAAGGGACTATACTTCCCCCAAAATTGTGAAAACTTAGTTTCAGTGGTTACCCATCTATGATATATCTCGGGTGAGACTGCACCTTCTTTGCAGGTGTTGCTGATGGGGCTTTCCCTCTCAAGATGGTCTCTTGGGTGGTTGTTGGATTGGTAGGCTGCACAAGACCTGGGTCATGCAAGAAGGGAAACGCAACCAACAAATGGTTCCATTGCGAGGACCCTTTTGATTGAATCAGGGAAATAGTGTGGCACCCAACAAAGGAGGAGATAGAAGACTGGCTAGAGGATAAAACACAAGCATTTGCACAAGAAGAAAGTGCAGGAACATGGTTTAGTGCAGAAAGATGGTTGGATTATTATATTTACTCTAATATTCATGAGATCTTCTTCGCTAAATTCCCTGTTCTACTGCATGAATGGCTGGTAGGATTGGATTCTAGACGGACCAACTACTAGACAAGGGAGATTATTGAGTGGAGTGACCAATTGGTTCAATAGGTAACCAATGTAAGTAACACTATATCAAGAGCTGTTGATTTTTGGGTTGATAGTATATTGCAAGGATATATTACTGAGTTTGAAATAGATACTATAACTTCATATAGTGAGATTGAATGAGATTTCTTCCAACGACCATGAAGGAGATACTTGTTAAGTATAAGTACTTGGATAAAACTACTTGCTCATGAGAAAGGTCTTTTAAACCTAGATAATTGAATTGTGTGTTTGGGAAGGGGCTATGCTACTAACTAGCAGGTAAGAACATGGGGAATATGCGTGGATATGTTCCCCGAAAGAACAGAACCTGAAATTGGGGATGGAGTTCTAAGAAGTGGGAGAAGATTCAGACCAAGAAAGAGAAGAAAAACTGAAAAGGGTCAATGGAATCCCAGTCTGTTCACAAGAAATGAACATGAACTTTAATCGTGCGAAGACGAGGGGTATTGTGATGAAGAGGAGGACTATAGCCTGATCTCAAAAGGAACTGAAGATCCAAATAGATATGACAAGACCTTAGGATCAGATCATAATTATATAACACCATCCAATGCTAGTCCTAAAACTAGTACCCCTGAAGGAATACCTCAGTTGAACCCCGCTCCAGAGAACTTGAACTCCAACCTCATGGATGCCATAGATGTCTGGTTACCTAAATTTAATGGGAATGGAACAGAGGACCCAAAACAGGATTTGTTTCTTTGCGAAGCTGTCTAGATGGTACACTTAGGACATAATGCCAACATAAAGAAGGGACAAGTGATTACGACCTTAAGGGGTTGTGCCTTGGGTTATTTTATGAAGTTTTTTGCTGTCCCAACTGAAGCACCACAAAATACCCTTGAAGAAATCCGAGCTGCAATGATTAGAGTTTAGAAAACCCAAATCAGAGTCCCAATGTATCACTCAGATCAAGGAGATTAAACAAGCCCTAGAAGAGACTGTATGGGATTTTGACCAAAGATTCAAGACACTGATGGCTAAAGTAAGCTTCCAAATTTCTGATGTACAACATAAGGAGTGGTTTATTGCCACTTTGTTGCCACATATCTGAGGGCCATTGATGCAGCAGAAGATTGAATCGCAGACAGAAGCATTGGAGTGGTCAAAGACACTGGAAGCCTCACCTATTACTGATGGTACCAATGGAATGGTCCAAATTCAGTCACAGCTAGCCAACCTCACATTAAAAATTCAAGATATCAAGAAGGGAAAGGAAGGATAAGAGGACTTATGGTGCACAAAATGTAAAACGGAAAGACACACCAAGGATAATTGTCCGACCTTCATGAATTATGTTGCATATGGTGCACCTAACCCATTAAATGGGCAAGGTTTACCCTGGTGTCATATATGCTAGCCAAGAGGTCACCATGATGATGAATGTGTGTATTTGCAAAAGGTTGTAAGAACCCCTACAAACTTGTTTTGTAAATTTTGTAGGTCCATAGGACATGATGAAAAATACTGTAGAGCATACCAGCTCTTGAAAGAGAAGACAGTTGATACATACTTGATGAAAAATGAGGGACTTCCCCAAGTTGAATAGGCACAATCCTCATACCAACCTATGAAATTTCCATCTAATCCATACCAGCAGCTGTATGTGCTTCAACAGCCATATGTATAGCCGAACCCCTATCAACAAAGCTACCAACAGAACCAGTACCCGCAACAACAATTACACCCTCAGGGAAGGGGTGGAGGGAACTTTAGAGAATGAGGTGGCATAGGAATTTTTGGCAGGGGGAGAGGTCCAGTTACCTATTATAACTATGGACAAGTAGGTCACTTTTCTAGAGATTGCTTGGAGCCTTCCAGGACATGCTCCTATTGTAAGGGTCAAGACGATAATGTTGAACAATGTCCTCAGCTGATCGCAAAGTGGCAACAAAGAACTATTGCTGTACCCAATACCCCACCAAACCTGAACCAGAATGTGAATGCAAATTTTCAGATGATCGTGGCTGAACCACGAGACCTGAACATTACTGCCGAAACAAGGGAAGACATGATGACTAGAGGGGAGCAAGAGAACTCCAAAGAGAAATTGCAGCTACAAGTAATACCGACAGCGCAAAAGAGGGAATCATCGAATGACCTGAAGTAGAAAAAAGTATTCTGGGATGTGTAATCAGACTTCATAAGCCCCGATGTCCCTTCAACTTCAACAAAAGTCAAGGACATGCTAGAACAATTCGGTACCTATTTCAAAAGAAAGCTTCAAATGAGGTTTGTAAGCTCAGACCTCTTTTGTCAAGTTGGTTGATGCTAATTCAAGATAAAGATGCAATTGTAGAACTACAAGAAATAATAGATAAGATCCCTATAGTACCACCCATTGAGAAGAACGCCAATCAAGTACGACGAAAATGTAAGACTGGTCGTGAAATGAGAATGAACGCATAGATAGGTGACTATGACATGGATTATATTATTTTAGATCTGGGGTTAGATGTCAATATATTAACTCACTAGACTTGGGAAAGCATGGATAAGCCATGCTTGGACTGGTCTTCTATCCAACTACGTCTTGCCAATCAGATGAAGGTACTACCCATTAGACTATTGAGCAATGTCATCATCGATGTCGAAGGATTGTGCACATATGCAGACTTTGAATTCATCAACATCGTAGATGATACAAATCCTTACCCTACACTGTTAGGGATATATTGGGCTATAAACAATCAAACAATTATAAATTTCAAGAAAAGGATCATCTCGTTCGAAGACAAGAGTAGTATCGCCCATTGATCCATTTGAGGGGCAGAGATACGCTGAACCTGTTTATAATGAGGGACATGTCAACTATATCGATCAAATATACAATGTTACAACCCTACATGATGATTATATCAGTCTGACAATGGATGGGAACCTCAGTTGGAAGTGTGCGAGCTCATTTACGTTGGATGCAGGAGAAGATTTAGAGAATTGGAAAAATAGGTTACATGAAGTTTGCATGAGGAAGTGTGCAAGAGTGCCAAGGTCCGTGTGGACGGTGGAGACCGATTCAAAGGAGTTACCCACCTATGAGATCTTTACATACACTTTGGATATGAAACCTAAGACCTGCGATAGCTCTGAGCTGCTACAATAAGAAACCCAACAGGTTGCGCCTCCAGTTCTGAGAATTGATAAACACCCCATAATTCAGAATACAATTCAACAAAACAAGGAGGGTATAGTTGAAAAGACCAACAATGCTAATGCTCACCTCCACAACACAACTACTCAGCAAAAAAAACTTTCCCAAAATGTAGAGGATAGCCTAACTCAATCCAATGGGCCTAAAACAATGGAACTAAGAAAATATTACAGAATAAATCCCAAGCACTTGCAGGATAAAACAACTATCCAGATCGCAGAGCTCTTAAAATGATATCAGGCCCTATTCCCTATAAATGGCACAGAGAGAAAGGAAATGGTGGAAGACTTAGAAAGGATGAATATACCTTTGCGATTATAGACTAAACCAACTCAACTTCCAACATGACATTGTCAATATATCAGGGTGAAGCCATCGATAGAAGGAAGAATTATCCTACACTATGAGAACATGCTCGCTCACCCACACAAACCAAAGTAAACTTGTCTACGACTGGATACCATCGCACCAAATAAGGGTAGAAATATAGTGCACTGTCAAAAAAGCTGATGGTACTCACACCGCAAGTTAGGTAGATGGAAATTTCCTGAAACCTTACTCCGACACATGTAAAAAAAATAAAAAAATAAAAAAAATGATGTAGACTATTCTGTTGCAAGATTATGATAGAACCAACTAGAAGCATGAGCACTCAACCTCCCAGTGGTCACATCATCACATATACCCAAGCGGGAAACCTAAAGTCTCAAAAGACGGCAAGACAGCTACCTGCCAAGAAGGAATAAGGTACGAATGATAGGCTGGTTAGCATTAATTACCAAATCCATGCCACAAATCTATATGACTGGTTCACTTGCGTGGTAGTAAATCAACTTAGTACAAGGTGCAAGGTGGCATACTGTTCGATCTTGACAACCGGCATAGCACTAATTTCTATTATTGGTCTGAAAACTATAGCCCAAAAGGCTAGCTATAGAAATTAATGGAGAAAGAATTGGGAAAAGGAAACCTGCAAGCATGATTAGATATTCATCTATTTCCAAATCAATGCCTTAATGCCACTTTCTACTGTTTAAAATATTCAATCCTCAGAATCCTAGTTTTCTATTATGCACTAGGAACACCAGAGCTAAGCTATTGCAGACCCGCCTCTTAGCACCTATTTCTATCCCATGCAAACCCATGGTAATTAACATCCCCAGCGAAAGTGAGGCTTCAGACGCCACTGTCATCTTCGGCTGTCTTATTGAGGAGGAAGTAGAAATACAGTCAACTGCAAGCCCACACTTGCAGCCATCTCTAGAGGCTGATGCAATGGCAAGAACTAGGCAGCCACAGTCAAATCCGACCCCTGGTTTGCATCCTATGCTGAACCCAGTCCGGGAAATACCATTTATTCCAGGTGAGTCATTTGCACGACCACAACCAAAACAAAATAAACGTAAAGTTTGAAATGCCTCAAGCGACCGAGGAAAGATGCCTGCTACTTCCCAGGGAACTGTTGATGCTGATAAAGACCTCCCACAATAGGAAAATCCACATAGGGAATGGACCGACCCAAACTTTCCATCTTACGTTAGACCAAGAAGAGTTGGTACGGTACATGCAGACCTTCCAGCGACACTAGTGACCACTTTGATCACCCCAAGGATCCATGTTGGCATACCCTTAGTGAAGGACATCCTTCCAACATTAGCTGTGTTAAAACACCAGGGCTACGACACTCAGAAACAAAAGGGATTACAAATAAAATAATGCATGGATATAATATAGATTGTTGACCCTGCTATCAAAGTAATTAAACGAAAGAATTGGGCTGAGGGATTAACTAGTTCAAGTCTACTCAACATGTTTTTTATGCCTCATTTTGGCCATAGTCCATAGGCGAGTACGTATGTAAATCAGTTGCTAGTCTGCTTTCACCGAGGTTAATTGGATAGACTAACCATACCCCATTAATGTTGAACTAATAGAGATAATTATAGGGCTTACAAGTGAAGGAAAAGACCCTCTACCTTTCCTTATGAAGCATAATAATTGGGATATTCACCGGAAGCACAAACTTCAGCGTGTCAGATGGGGATTCGCAATTGGAGCCATCCAGGACAAAAGCGTCTGGGTTGCTGCGAAAATATTATCCTGCAAAATCTTTCCTAAAGTTGTATTGACGCATTGTTCCACATGAGTAATAGAAATTGTAGATTTATGTTCGCAAGGGAAGAAATTCAATTGGTTGTGGTATTTTCTCATCGCCCTGTTCGAAGATGTGATGATGGCACAACAAAAGGAAGGCCATAAATTCTACTATTCCTGGCTGTTAATTTTTGTTACAGCTGATTTTACCACACATGGTAGATCACACATTTATGGCCTTCCCTATCCCTCTGCAGAATCTTTGGACCCCATGGACTGTTTTTGCACCTTTGATGTTTCCAAGAACATCCCTAGAAACACCTGTTATTTTCCATATGTGACTTTTAAACCCATTCTCACATATATACGTAGATATAACCATTAAACCCGCATACATCGGGATGTGTGAAAAAGGCCAAATATTTTTGGAGTTTTTCTTGATGTGGATCTGAGTCACTTGTCTCTTGGCCTTCCATATGCCTTGAGATCACTTGGATTTGACCTTCCATTACCCCATTGAAGCACTATATAAGGAACCCTTTGGATACATTGAAAGAGGAGGAATTGAAGAGTAAGAAAACTATAGTCCATTGTTGTCGTAGCTTATACTTGAGTTTGCATCCCTTTGTCCCTTGGAGCACTTGGTTTTCTTCCCAATATTGCCTTTGCTTATGAGATTTCTATTGAGAGATGGAGGATTGAGGTGGTAGAGGCCTAGGTGGAGGACTCAGTTTCTCCCGTTCGCAGACATGCCGACAGAGGTTGTCATTCTTGTAACCTCTGATTTATATTACTAGAAATATATTTTCCTGTCCAATGATGTGCATTTAAATGAATATTGAATCCATGGATGCTTTTAATTGCTTATATATTATTTATTATATATGCTAGAGTAGGTCTAACACCATTATATAGCATTCTTGTCTTGTTTGCTGATTGTTGAGAGAACCAATTGATAACACAAGAGGGATTGGAAAAGCTCAATGGGGATCTACATCAACCATCCAGAATACGGTATGTTTTGAGATCCTTTAGTGTTAGATGTTTTGTTTATCTTGCATATTGGGAAGGGATTGATTTTTGCGGTGACTCTGTCTATTGTGGTATACCCCAAGCCATAGGAATTTTTCTCCGTAACAGAATTGGTGACCATACTGGGGAGTTCCTAGTCATTTCCTTTGGGGGTTTTATCAGTATTCAATGTTCCTGAATTGCTCTGATTTCTTTGTTTTTTAGTCAGGTCTAGGGGCATGTTTTCCTAGTAGTGTCTGATAGGAGTAACTTTTGTCTTAGCTTGTCTGTTTTCTTTCTTTTTTATCTCTTTTTATTCCTATACATAGATTTTCTGCAAACAGTCATGTATGCCCTGATGTTTTCCTTTGTGGGGAATATTGAGTGTTGCTGGGTGATTTTGGATGATTGCTGAGTCTTCTTGGATGCTTCTGGAGTCTGTATACACCTCTGTTTCTGACTAGAGATGCTTTTTAGTTTAAAATTTTTGAAAATGTTCTTGTCATTTCATTTTCTATTTTTTGTTTTGGGATTAGTGCATTAGGTCTCTTTTACCTTGGTTCTTTGCTTGGGTGTTTTATGATAGTTCCTGCAGAGTCTGGGGATTGTAGAGTCATACTTTTACTTTTTATCTCATTTAATTCAAAAAATACAGAAACATTTTATTTTTGCATCATTATGCATTGTTTTCATTTTTGCATTTGCATGGTACTTGCCTTAGGTTTGCTTGGAGAGTATTAGTCAGATTTTCATATAGGAATGATTGCATATTCATTTGAAGGAAAATTTTGCACTTCGCATAGTAGCATACCTCATTTTTCATTTGACACAGTGCATTTGCATTGATGTTTAGGGGTGCATTTTACTTCTTGTTGCGTCATAACATCAATAGTTGCATGACCATTTTCCCTTTTGAGTAATAATCCAATTAAAATTAACACATAATAAAATGAATTACACTCTTTTATTTTATAGGGTGCACCAACAAGATTAGGTTTTAGGGTCTTGGAATAGTTCATTGTGAGTAAATTCTCCAAGACCACTAAATGAAGCATTTATGTGTCTGTCCAGGTGAGAGTGTGAAATTCCTTTATATAATTAGTGTTTCTCAGGATCCACCTCTTACAAGGGAGTTAAGCACGAGGCAATGTGAGCAGTTATGATTGGGATGACCCCTAGTTGTAACTGAGTAGCACCAGAGATATTTCTAGGATTGTATTTGTATCTGGGGGCTATTTCAAGAGTTTTAGGCTTTGCTACCCTACCCATACGGTCAATCCCACCTATGACTATTTGCATGAGCATTGATTATATTGGGGTGACCTTAGTTTCCTTACCTAGGTTATCGAGTGGGTGCTTCATAGAGGTTATTATGCAAGTGTCCTGGCTAGGTAGGGGTTGAACAACACAGTCACTATATGCGTTGAAGCTGAGGGCCACTATAATTGGTTACGAACCCACGCTTGTTGTGTATGGGAGTCTCAAGCCTCTCCTAGGTGAGACATACTTGCTTCATTCAGGAGATCACATATCCTACCCTTGTTTGCTTGCGATTTGGATTTACATTTTATAGGTGTATGCTCTGTGCACACTAGTTTGCCTAGGTTTTGCGTAATTATATCAAGTCTTTTCATTTTTTGAGTCATTGTGGATTCATGCATGGCACTTCACCGTTATCGTAGTTTAGCAGGACTTCTGCCTTCCATGTCTCCTCCTCCTTTGGGAGAGATAAATAGATAGTCCATGCAGACTACTTCTCACTTTGATTCACACACGATGGGAGATCACAAGGATGAGATTCCTGATATTTCCTCTCCACCTCATGAGGTTGGGGATGAATATCCTACTCCCATATATGATCCTTCACCGGAAATACCTTCACATTCTGGTTATGATCCCTCATTCACAGGTCACCGGTATTGGTTACCAGGTGAAAAGACTCATTATGAAGCCACAAGCACTAGTCATGTTCGTTATGGCATGTCTGATATCCTTGCACTCGATCTGGCACATCATGTTGAGTCAAAAATTGACCCTAGCACTATGCCTAGGGGCACTCCTATTCCTTTCCATGCAGAGATATTTGGGGGCACTAGTCGCATTGTACCTTCCATCCCAATGGTGGAAGCAACCTCACATGTCTGTCCTAGACCTAGTGTTAGTAGTCATATGTGGATATCAGAACCAAAATGAGTGACCATTGGGAACACCACTTACATCCCTACACATGTCCCTTCGTCCTCGAACCCTACTCCTTCGAACATGTTTTTGACTACCCTTCCTCCCCTTAATTCACGTGGTCCTTTGGGCAGGAATATAGCTACTAGACATGTTCGTACTATGACTTATTGCACTGTAGTATCTCAGAGTCAAGTGCCTCTTGTTGTGTTAGGAGGTCATATCCCTGTTTCTAGATCATCTCATGGTCCATCTCAAGGATTTCCCCATATCCCTAACTATGGACATTCTCATGGGACATCCCATGGGACACCTTATGGATCTTCTCATGAGAAGTTTTACAGACCACAGTATGGACAGAACTATCAACCCTATGGGTACGGGTATCAAAAACCTACTTACTCTTCCAATTATGGCTTTGTAGCACTACATAATCAAGGTACACCATATCACAATGCTTCCATGCAGCCCTATATAGGTCAAATGGGAAGGGGTTATTATGGCCAAGGCCATGGTATTTATAGCAATTAGCCTTACATGGACTAGAACTATTAGGGATCATGGCATAGACTGGCTCAACCTAGGCTCCCTTTCCTTGCAACGTTGAACTTACCTGACTTATTGAGACTTATGAATGATCCAGTATCTCATGACCTAGCCTGGTCGACCATCCCTAACAAAATTCCTTCGAACATTCCCAAGTTTGAAGGAAAAGATGGAGAATATCCTAGTGAGCATGTCACTACTTTTCACCTTTGGTGCTCTTCCAATTCCTTACATGAGGATTCGATCCATTTGAGGCTATTTCAACGTACCCTCACTGGGCCTACAATGAAATGGTATATAGAGTTACCAAGGGAGGCATACGTTTTATTTGATGACCTTGCCATGAATTTCCTCAATCACTTTCAACTACTTGTATGTTACGACGTTGGTACCGAGATTTTGTTGACATTTCAACAAGACAAAGCCACACATATCTTGGATCATATTCAAGAGTGGTGTAGATGAAAGCAGTTGATTAAAGCCTTTATATCACTGGAATTTCTCCTTGAGTGGTTCCTCAAGTCGTTGTCACCTTACATCGCGAAGGATGTTTCTACATTCGGAGTCCAAAATGAGGAACAAGCAATATTTAGGGCACAAGAGTTGGATTTGATCTATGCTCAATCCATAATTTTGTATGAGATTATACCTAATTCTCCGTGATCTAGTTTCGATCCCAAGATCAAGCCTGGACCACATGCCGATGGCATTGTGGGATGTACAAGTACCAAACCTATAGATTCGGTTGTAAAACAAGTGAGCCAATTGTCAATTAATCAATCCACATCGGGACAAGCCATGGCTTCATCTCAACCTACCCAAATGGTGAGTGTACTTTCTGTGCAATTGTCGAACCAGAAGGGAAACTAGCAGCCTAGAAGGAATAAGAAAAAAGGGAAAAATAATCGTAAGGGTGGGAATAAGAATGAAAATGCTATTTATAATTACAAGAACACTCGTAATGCTACAAGCATACTAAACGTAAGGTAAAGTTTCCTTGCAAGTTGTGTAAGGAGGACCACCTCACTCACTTGTGCCCTCATATGGAATATTGCTTGAGGTTCATAGCATAGGGCCCAGCCGTGCTGACTAATCCTTTACCCAACAATAAAAATATGAACTCGAGGACCATTGATCCTCATTGTGCATTGGGTGGAGATCAAAATCCGTCAGAGGCCAATACTGGTCATGGTTGTATTAACATGGTGTGCACTACTAAGGTTGTTACTCATGCGAAGGATTATGGTTTGTCACAACCGGATCTTGGAAAGGAACTCGCTCCACCTGAGAGTCCTTTGCGTATCGAAAAACCTATGGATAAACCTTTAGTTTCACCTCACATTCCGAAGGGAGTCCTAAAGCATTCAGGACACAATCCTAATGCCTGAGTCATCCAAAACTATTCTGTTTTCTAGGATTTGGGCCCATTAGAGAAATTTTGGGGTCTAAAATGGGCCCCCTAAGGAAAATAATAAAATAATAGTTAAAATAATAAAATAATAGTTAAAATAATAAAATAACCTTGATTAATTTTGGAGGAAGAAAGAAAAAAACTACTTTTTGTGTTCGTATTTTTGACATATCTCCCTGTGTTTTTACTCAAATTTCGATCGGGAGGCTCGTTGGATGTGGAATTTGATTCCACATCCAACAAGTACCCACACTGCATACTTTTGATGGACCCCTCTACACCAAAAACAAGAAATACCTGAAAAAATGTGATGATGATGTCATCATCATGTTTTTTCAGGTATTTCTTGTTTTTGGGGTAGCGGGGTTTGTCAAAAGTATGCAATGTGGGTACTTGTTGTATGCGGCCAACGAGCTCTCCCGATCAAAATTTGAGTAAAAACACAATGAGATATGTCGAAAATACAAACAAAAAAAGTACTTTTTTTTAATGACAAATATGTCAATTCAACCATTATGGTTGACTTATTTTATTGAAATTCTATTAGTTCTTGAATTCCAACTCACAAAAACTTATTTTGGCACATTTTCTTATAAGGCCCATTTTAGACCCCAAATTTCCTCTAATGAAACTCCTTGTGCGATGTCCGCACTTGAAGTACTTCAGACTTGTCCTCCGCAGAGGAGAGCCTTGCTTTCTACTCTTGGGGTTGATGATGATAACTCTTCTTTCATTATCAAATTTGAAACCATGGGAATACAACCTCGCTTTCCTTACTATGTGTCTCTTTTGATTCATGTAGAATGTCTTAATATGACTGTCAAATGCACTGTGATTGATGAAGGCGTTGTTGCTTCCGTGATGTATTTGTCATGTTGGAAGGGTTTGGGTTCTCCCGAGTTGTCTCAATCCACTGCTATGTTGACATATTTTGATGGTATATCATTTCGACCGCACTAGATTCTTCCTTCTCTTAAGGTCCAATTGGGAGGGAATACCAACTCGATCGAGGTCAAGGTGGTTGATGTGCCCCTTGACTACAATATTTTGCTGGGCCAGAATTGGATGTATAGTATGCAAGCCATAGCCTCTTCTCTCTTTCGAGTGGTATGCTTTCCATTTAATGGGAATATCATTACGATTAATCAGACATCATTCCATAATCTGAGTGTTAATGCATCATCATGAGCTTCTATCCTGATTATCGATCATTCTCAGCCAGAAACTAGGAGTGTGGGTGTGGGTATGTATCCGTCTCTTATGGGAAGCTTTAGTTGTCCTGTGCCCATTCTTATGATCAAATCTAGTTTTGGTGGGGATTCATCCTCATTGAATTTGGTGTATTTTTGCACTACCCATATGGAAGATTCTTGGATTATTCCTTCACCAAGTCCTTCGATTGGACCTATTGAAACAGATGTGTCGTTGCCTACAACGATGGTAGCATATCAAGAAAATATTGGTCAGGTTGCAGAGCCTAGTCCTTCCTCCTCGTGAATGGAGGAGGAGGACCCATATGTGTTGCGTACATTGGAAGTCGAGTCCTCTCATCCACATGATTTCCTTGATGATGTTTTTCCATTGGATGAAGCCATTATTGAGGCCATGTCTGGGGTTGAGCCATCTTGGGAAGAATTACATCATCGATCATATTTTCTTCCTGAACTTGACCATATGGAGTGTGATGAATTTAGGGAGATTCTTAGTGAGAATATTGGTAGTCCCATGGTTCCATTGAGCTCTCCTAGTCAAATGGATGATGGGAACATGGAGAATTTATCACCTACTATTCCTATCAATCTTTCTCACAATCCTGGAAAAGTTGAGAACGTCTACATTGGGGCGAGTTCTTCCCCTGATGAGATTAAAAAGTATACCGAGCTATTTAAATAGTTTTGTGACATATTTTCTTGGTCATACGAGGAAATTCTAGGTATTGACTATCGTATTATCGAACATGAGATCAAGACTAATTAAGATGCGAAGCTGGTTCAACAACGTTTACATGTGGTGAATCATAGAAAAGCACCCACCATTAAGGTTGATATAGAGAAACAGTTAAAAGCTATTTTTATCAATTCAGCTCCCCTAATGGAGTGGGTTTAAAATCTTGTTTCGATTGATAAGAAGCAGGGAGTGATCTGTATATGCACTAATTTCTGTGATTTAAATCATGCTTGTCCTAAGGATAATTTTCCCACACCATTTATTAATCAAAGTTTGGATGAATATGCAAGAAGCGAGGTATTATCCTTCATGGATGGTTTTTCTGGATATAATGAGATTCATATCAAACACGAGGATCAATATAATACTGCATTTATTTTTCCTCGGGGTACTTTGTCATATCAAAAGATGCCTTTCAGCCTTAAAAATGCCAGAGCTACATTTCAGCAGTCTCTGACCTTAATTTTTCATGATCTCAAAACGATTATCGAAGTGTATTTGGATGACCTTTCTACTCATTCTTGTTTGAGAGTGTGTCATCCATACCATTTGAGATTAGTATTCGAAATATGCCGCCATTACTAGGTTTGGTTAAATCCTCATAAGTGCATCTTTTGTGTGACTATTGGTCGCTTGCTAGGGTTCACCGTATCGAGGGAGGGTATAATATTCGATCCCTTAAAGGTTGAGGAAATACTTCAATTGTCTCCCTTGCGTAATATTAGACATCTTCAGTGTTTGCAAGGCATGGAAATTTTCTTATAGCGATTCGTAGTTAATGTTTCCAACTTGACTAAAGGCTTTATGCATATTTTAAAGAAGGACACTCCTTTTTGCTGGGATGAGTAGGCCCAGGAGTCCTTTGATGCTCTTCAACAATCCTTAGCATCGGCCCCCATGCTTATTCCACCTAACTATAGCCGTGATTTCTTAATTTATGTGGCCGCATCCATGGAGATGGTTGGTATGGTTTTGGTTCAGGAGGATGAGGAGCTCCATGAGCATGTCATATATTATTTGAGCTGAAACCTTATCGATGTAGAAATCTATTATTTCCATGTGGAGAAACTTTCCTTGGCCACCGTTCATGCGGTTCATAAATTGAGACATTACATTCTCCTTCGCCGAACCTTGGTTGTAGCTCATATTGATCTGTTTCAGTTTGTCCTCACTCGAAGGATGATTGGGGGAAAATACAATAAATGGATTGTTATTTTGCAAGAGTTTGATCTCGAATTCATTTTGGAGAAATCTAAGAAATTGTTGATCTTTGCAGAGCTCATATCTGATTTTCCAAGTTTGGAGGAGGAAGAGCTTTATGAGAATACATTTGTCGATGAGCATATTTTACTTATCTCAACTTTGGACCCATGGTATGGGGATATCATTGTATATTTGCAAACATTGAAGGTCCCTACTCACCTTTCATGGGATGAGCGATGATGATTACATCGTGTAGCTAAAAAATACCTTATAGTGGATAACATTTTGTACCGCCATGGGGTAGATTCCATTTTGCGTCATTGTTTAACCCTTGATGAGGCTGAGGTTGTGCTGAATGATTGCCATAGAGGGGCGTGTGGTGGTCAATTATCTGGGATTTGTACAACCCAAAAAATCTTGAGACTAGGATATTTTTGGCCTTTGATCTTCAATTATTGTGTTAATGCGGTTAAGAAGTGTCACCCTTGCCAGGTGTTTGCACGCAATATGCGCTCACATCCAGCTCCATTACATCCTATTGTCACCGCTGATCCCTTCACCAAGTGGGGGCTTGACTTTATGGATTGAAACCTAGCTTCAGCTAGGGGGCATCATCACATGATAGTGGCTGTCAATTATTTCACAAAATGGGCAGAGGCTATGCCCACGGTTAAATCCGATGGTGAGACAGCCACACATTTCATTTTCAACCAAATTATTACTTGGTTCAGCATTCTGAAAGAGCTTGTCACTGACCATGGTAGGCACTTTCAGAATAAAATGATGGAAGGGTTGGATTCAAGGTTAGGGTATAAGCACGAGCACTCATCTTCTTATTACCCTTAGGAGAATGTACAGGTTGAAGTAGTGAATAAATCACTTAAGTCCATTCTCCAACGAACCATCACACAAAGCAAGACGAATTGGCATATCATGTTATATCCTTATTTCTAGGCATGTAGAATAGTGGTTAAGACTGCCACCAGTTTCTCTCCATATCAACTTGTACATGGGGTGGATTCTGTCTTGCTGGTTGAATGCGAAATTCCTTTGTTGAAGTTAGCTATAGAGATTTTACCAGCACTTCCACATTGGAAGAACGTTTGGTCCACTTAGAGCAGCTTGATGAGTAGTGCTAAGATGACTTAGTGGCTCTAGAAGTAAATAATCATTGTGTCAAGGTCCAATATGACAAGCCTATCTGTTCGAGGAAGTTTAGTGAAGGTGATTTGGTCCTTTTGTGGGATCAAGCTAAAGAACCGTTGGGGGTAAGGAATTTTAATCCCATGTGGCATGGTCCTTATGTGGTCAAGCATGTGTTAGAAAAGGGCTCCTATGAGCTAGTAGATTACAAAGGGATAGCCTTGATAGAGCCTAGAAATGGGCTCTATCTTAAAAAATACTATGCATGATCTTCAGCCAGGGCTGATTGCTGTATATTATTGTACATTTTTTGCATAGTTAGGTTTTCTTATGGTCATCAGGTTTGTTGATTAGCTTCTGTTTCTTATGGCAAATGTTGATGGAGTCTTTTGTTTACATAGGATTCACCGATGGTGCTAGCCATCACACTCAAAACTCAGCTTCGGCTGCTTGGGTGATTTATATTCCTACGGGTCAAGTATTATCTTTAGGAGGTGTATGTTTACGATCTTCTTCGAACAATGTTGTTGAACATAGTGTCGTTATTGAGTTATTGTGTGATGCCATTTCACATCGTGTTCTCTCTCTTGAGGTATTCCTTGATTCGTAGTTAGTGTTTTCACAACTTAACGGCTCGTATCGTATTAGGGATCCGATATTTTTACGAATATTCTTGTGTGAGATTCCTAGAATGACAATTTGAAAATATAACATACATTCATGTTTCAAGAATTTTTAATCAAGGTACTGACTCATATGCTAACTATGCGTTAGATTGCCATTTGTTTCATAGACAATAAGCATATCACAAACATACATTTTTGCATACATGTAAATAAATAAAATCGATCATCATAAAAAAATTTCATTAACATCCAAAATGTGACATCATAATACAAAATTGGGGCTTTCGAGCCACCAAAATATAATACACGGTCGTACAAAAATAAATACTCTCATGTCTCTAAGCCTGAGGACGAGGAGGGGGGTTCTGATCATGGTAGCACATCACGGCCCTAGCTAGCCGTCGAAATAATAGAACCCATGCTCGTGGTATACCAACCACTTGGTGCTGTGTTGAGGCCTGGAAAATCGCAGGTAACAATAGTTAGGGATTCTCCCCAGTAAAGGTTCCCAGCTAGCCCGTTACTATTTGGTATTGGGAATCCGTACGGTTTATGGTCCGGCTACTGTAGGTCAAGTAACAAAAATAAAGGGTTTTACCGGTTACGACCCGGTCCACCGTGTATGTTTTTAGTTTTTGTATTTAAGTATGAGATGCAAGAGCCTATCTAACAAAATGTAGATTGATAGAGAATACGGGGAGCAGTCACAATGTGATGTGTAGGCTCTTACCTCTCATCTTAACTCTCTAGCATCTAAATCACACAAAACAAAAAACTAAAACTAACTATCTAACCTATCCCTAGGGAGCTAGATTATCATTCATCAATGAGTAATGTATTTTGTGCATGCATTAAGAAAAATCACAGATAGTTGTTGATTATTTAAAAAACACATGAACATTTATAGATATATGAACAACCAGATAGCTAATTGTTTATGAACAACATTCATTACTCACATTGGAAATTTCATATAATAAACTAGAGCGCATTCATAACAAGAACATAGGTTCAAAGAGTTAGAACAATCTCACAGCTGATGGATAACAGCCAAAAATGAAATAGTTCACATTCAACAAATCCATAGCACAACATTTGAAACCTTCCACAAAGCTTTCTCCAACAGGAAACTTGTAATTTCTTTATGCAAAAGGAAATAGTTCTTCTTACATCATACTCTCACAAATCTATCTGGGAAAAAGTCCCCATACTACATCTAACTCTCCTATACTTATACAAAACATCAAAACCTTTGGGTTTCCATCCCCCAGGCGACCTTTGGACTCCCCCAACTGCTTAATATCATAATTTTGTCCTTTTGTGAGTGCTCATGATTCATACAATGCATTACATTTCAGATGAAGACTTATGAGTACTTCATAAAAGAGATCGGCTCAGCAATTGATCAACCTTTTCCAAGACTGGGCCTTTGCTACTATCAATTATGCTTTGTCTTTTATATATGTCTTCTTTGAAGTAGCAATCATCAGACTGAAAAATTCTCTAGGTCTGTCTGCAATTAAAATGAAAAACTCATCATTAATTCAGATTGCATCCAAGATCATCTAACTTTCAATAAAATGTAAACCATACTATCAATAAAAATAAGCATCAAAAAATGAAACCCGGTATTGCGTTTTCATTGCAAAAACCTTAAATTGAATAGAAAACTTCCGTTGCCCATGAAATATGATAAAAGCTCATAAAAACGACAGGAAATCCTTACCGACGGGAAAAACTATGCACTAGGCTGACAAACTCCTCATCGACGAACGGAAACAACTAAATGTCAGATGGTTAGTTCACTAAGCTGCTGCAACAGCGGAAACCGTATAGACTAAGGATTCCGGCTCAAAATAAAACATCAACGCAATAAAGAATTAAAAGCTATCGTCCATACATCAGAAATCAGAACCATTACCCTGAAAGAACAACAGCATCGATAAGCGGAAGGACTAACTATAATGTGTCAGAAGAAAAGTTCAGTTCGCAGCCACAACGGCAGGAGATAGACAGACTAAAAGGTTCCGCAGTCAACATAAATCATTGATGATCGGAAGCTATGAAGACTATGTATCAGCGACCAAAGTCTCAATGCTGCCATTATGTTGGCAACGCAAAGGACCAGCCCCCCCATCAATAGTCAAAACCATTCCGATAGTGAAAACAAAACATCACAAAGTAAAAGTTGATCAATAAAACCAAGGCATTGGCAAAAATCAGAACTATCCAATGGGTCATTCATCATTTAGCTTCTGCAATGGTAGCTGCGTAGAGAACTACGACCCAATTCACTGTTCAAATGACTTTCGGCAGCAATAAACGAACATAAAACATAGCGTTAAGTTCTCAAATACCTTCGACTGGGAAACATTGAAATAGTTCATTTAATCTCTGAAACAATGGCGGCACAGAGAAATAGAACCCCAACTCAATCTTCAACAAGCCTCCGACAGCGATAAAACCAAACCATTCAAAAACAGTAAAAAATATGTTAAGTTCAACGGTCAAAAGCATTTGTAGACAAAAATAATCATTCATCCTCTGAAAGCGGTAAACAATTGAACTCCATTCAAACTCAGGAAAATCCAAAATTGTATCAAAGGAACAACCGAATTCAGAAAACCAATAAAACTAGGCAAGATAAAATTAACAAGGAGGGTCCAAAATTTTAAAAATTTTGGAAGAAAGTTGCAGCTGCAACAATTGGCGACTATCGGGTGAACCCAGATCTCTAGAAAACTTCTTTTTTGAGCAACAGACTATTTTGACAATAAAAACTAACATGTTGAATTCCTCTAGATGTCTGGATTTCCCAAATGACAAATGTATGCACTTTAATCATTTATATTAGTCCAATTTAGGGATCATGGGAACCAAGATTTAAAAGTCAAGATAACTCTTTTGAGGACAGGAATATGAATTTCAATTTTTACCTCTGTCTTTGGGTAGTTTCCAGCTTGGACACCACAGGATTGTAACATATGGTAAACATAAATATTCATTTGTTCCTCATTCCCATGCCATTTTGCACTTTTTGTGCTTTTGGAATTTTGTCCTTTCTTTTGAGTCCTCCTACATGCCTTTCTTTCTGAATTTTTTTATTCAGGCTCCTCTATCCATAGTGTCATTTTGTGTGAGAGATGTATTTAATTTTCAGCTCATGGATGGAGAAGAACTTTGGCAATTTTGTACTCATATGATTTAGTGCTTTGTTTTGATACATATTTCTTTCTCAGGAGATTCTTGACTCTTATTTTCCTTTTTGCTTTCAATTCTTGGCATGGGATCATTTATATATAATATATTGTTTACCTTGCTTCCTTTCCATGGGTCTTTTGCTGTCACTCGCTAGGAAATTTTTTAAATGTGAGATGGATGGAGCCTCGAAATAGTATTCCAAACCTTTTGATCCTGAGTTATTTTACAAGGATTAAGTAGGACTTCAATGTGTTCATAGCCATTTAGGAAAATTGCTAAACTAGAAGAAATTCTTTCAGATAAAACAAAAGTACACAGTCTTATAGTCAAGGATTTTAGTTAATCCAGATTTCTGATGCTCTCAATGCAACCAAAAGTTTGCTTCTTTTATTGAAATCAATCAAAATCTAAAAAACAAAAGAAATAAGGTAAATCCAAAATAAAAAACTAAATCGGTTTATTTATGCACAAAACAAAAACAAAAATCAGGAAAAATAAGGTTTGAGAACTAAACCATTAACTGGTAAGTTCTCTTCCCACTTCTGTAAATCTTGCAATTTGTAGGTTGAGGGGCCAAGTTTTGCTGCAATCTGAAAATGGGCCTACCCATAACTATTGAAACTTCGTGTGTTTCCCCTTTTCATCATGCGGGTGATCCCACTTAAGAACCAGGTCTCCCACTTCAAATTCCCTTTTTCCAGCTTTAGGTTTATCAAACCACCATTTCACTACTTCCTATTGATGCTTAAAATGTTCTTTGGACCTGGACCTAGACTCTTCCACCTTCAAAAGATTATAGATTCTAATTTACAGTATTTTGTTAGTGCCTCTAGACTCTTGAGCTATTATGGAAGATGGTAGCATAATGTTAGGAGGAAGGATGGATTCTTTTCCATAAACAAGGGTATACGGTGACACACCTAAGGAATTTTTTGGTGTGACCCTATCAGCCCAAAGAGCATTCGGTAATGCTAAATGCCAACTTCTTTAGTTTTCTATCATAGTCTTTTTCAAGATCCTAATCAGATTCTTGTTTGTAGATTCATCCAAACCATTCCCTTGTGGGTAGTAGTTTGCAGAATAAGGCAACTTAATTCCTCTTTCATGAGCAAATGCAGTTAATCTAATAGAAGAAAAATAAGTAGCATTGTGGAAAACCAGGGAAATTGGAACCCCAAATCTGGTCATAATGTGATATTGCAAGAAATCCATGACCGCATCTTCATTTACTTTACGTAACAGAATTGCCTCAACCCATCTAGTGAAGTAGTCAGTTGCCGTCAAAATGTATTTGTGTTGCAAGGAATAATTTGGTTTTATATCTCCAATGATATCAATCCCCCATTGCTCAAATGGTTATGTTATCATCACAGGATTCAATGGTACTGCTACTTTGGCTTGTCTTCCTCCACACCTCTGGTAGATATCAAACTTTCTTACATGGGCGTGCGCATCCTTAAACAGTATGGGCCAATATGATCCAACTCTAAGAATCTTGTGGGCTATCATATCTCCGGAAAAATGACCTCTAGCAGGCCCATCATGTAACTATGTTATGACCCTTTTTGCATATTCTTTCTCTAAGCATCTGTGAAGGACTCCATCATAATTCTTCCTGAATAAAATTCCATCAATGATTTGATATGCAGCTGATTTAAGGAGAAACACTCTTCGCTGTTTGGAATTCCAATGTTCTGGCAACAATCCTTCCTAAAGGAAATGAACAAGGTCTCAGTACCAGGAATCTGGAGCTATGAAAAGAGGACATACATCCATCATATGTAATTCAACTTCATTTTCCCAATCGTTTTATTCATTGTTTTTACCTTCATCCATTAGTTTGCACAGTCCTTCCCTTTAACTATGGATGATGGTTTGAATTCGAGGTCATATTCTTGTAAAGCTATTACCTAGTTGCATCTTCTTTCTCGTAATTATTTTTGTATGAAAAGAGACCTTATAGCTGGGTGTGGAACTACTACCTTCATCCAGTTCTTAAGTATGTACGGCCTAAATTGTTTTACTGCTTTGAAGACTGCATAAGCTTGTTTATCCACAGCTGGGTAATTCAATTCGGCCCCTTGCAGACCAGAGCTCATAGATGATATGGGGTACTCATCTCCCCCATATTCCTTCTGAGTAATCATCACTGCTAATGAATTGTCAGATGCAAAAGTGTACAAAATAAAATCCTTCTCAAAATTTGGACTTTTGAGAGAGGGTGCATGAGCAATAGATGTCTTTATTTTACTGAATGCATTCTTCTCTACATCAGTCCACTTAAATTGTACACTTTGTTTCACCATTTGCTGCAAAGGTTTAACAATTTGAGCGAAATCTGGCACAAACCTTCGCACGAAATTTATTGTCCCCATGAATGATTGCATACCTTTTTTGTTATGGGGTAAAGGGATTTGTTCGATAGCTTTGATCCTTTCTGGGTCTATGGAGATCCCCGTTTTAGAAACCATGTGACTCAGTAGCTTTCCTTCTATAACCGCAAACACAAATTTCCTTGGATTCAATGAGATATCATATTTTCGACAATGCTGGAAAATTTGTTTTAGATGGAATGCATGTTCTTCTCTCTTCTTTGAAAATATCATGACATCGTTGAGATATACTACAACACTACAACCAATTAGACCACGGAAATCTATATCCATATCCCTTTGGAAAGTAGCTCTAGCATTGATGAGTCCAAAGGGCATCCTTCTGTAAGCAAAAGTTTCCCATTTTGTTCTGAATGTAGTTTTAAGTCTGTCTTCCTCAGCTACTAACACTTGATTGTAACCAGAGAATCCATCTAATAATGAAAATAACTCAGAACCCGAAACCATCTGCAATATCTGTTCCATAGGTGGGACTGGGTAGTTGTCTTTATCTGAAGCATGATTTAGGTTTCTGAAATCCACACATAGCCTAATTTCTCTAGATTTATTCCTTACTGGTACCAGATTCGACACCCATTCTGAGTTTCTGACTTTGAATATAATTTTAGTATCCAATAATTTCTTCACTTCATTCTGAATTAACGGCTTCAGTTTTGGATGCATTTTTCTCAACGGCTATTGATAAGGATTGACTCCAGATCTAATAGGGATGACATGCTGTATAATCTTGGTGTCATATGTTTTAAGCTCTTCATATGTACAGGAAAATACATCTTTGTAATGTTTGAACAAACTAATGAACTTATTTCTTTCACCCAGGGAAAAACACTTTCCCAAATTTACATATTTGGGTTTAACTTCAGTTCCCAAATTTATCTGCTCGAATTGCAAAGACAAGCTATGATTCTTGACATTTGTTGCTCTTCTGAATTTGCTGTCTAAATCAAACATTCGCTCTAAGGTCCTGACCCCTTTAGGAATGAATTTATTGAATTTTAACTCAGCTTGGTGTTCTTCGTCATCGATAATTTCCCCTTTGAAAGTTTCATCATTCATCAAACATTCCAAGATTTATTGATCATCATCAAAAACTCGTAGGTTAGTAATCATGTCTGGAACTGAAGGCCTGAAAAGTAATTCAATAGAACACTTGTTATTTGAAGGTACAAGCCTTGCAGCTGAAGTAGCTAACAAGTCAGCCGCTGCATTCTTAAGTCTAGGAATGGGTACAATATTAAATGCATAGAAATTTGTCAGTAAATCCCACACTTCATTTTGATAAGCTTTTAAATGAGGTGAGATGCAATGTATCTGTTTTCAAATTTTCTTTACAATTATTTCAGAATCCCCATACACTTTCAGATTTTCTACTTTTAATTCAATTTCTTTTCTTAGTCCCTGAACTAATGCTTCATATCTGGTTGTGTTATTGATACATTCAAACTCTAATCTACATGAAAGAAAATGTTTATTTTTCTTTGGATCAATCAGGACACAGCCAGCTCTTGATCCTTCCAAATTTTTAGATCCAAAGAAAAAATTGTCCAAAAACTATCTACTTCTATTGTACTTGAATCAACAACTACATCTGAAACTAAGTCTACTATTTTACAGTCAAAATCATCATCCCGTGAAAATCAAAGGAGATCGGGTTGTGTGTCTGGTGTACCACTGGATTCTTCTACCTGGTAATTTCCCAGTTTGAGCTCAATAAAGTAATTTCCCAACATAGAATTCACTGGTTCATTCTTACCCTCCAACTGAGTAACATTGTGCTTCATATGGGGCTCTCTTAATACTTTTATTTGATTGGGACTTCCCTAATAAGGCAACCACAGATGTGACCAATCTGATGCAAAATATCCATTTAACTTTGCTGACCAATCCTGACTCAAAACAAGTCCATAAGCCTCAGGTATGTCTGCTACTACAATATCGATGAATTGACATACCTTTTCATTTGAATATAGTCGAATCAAAACATCCTCCATTTCCCCAATTACCTTCATAGATGTTCTCTCTAACTGAATGACCTGCCAAGCAGATGGTTTAGGTTTTCAATTTATATTCTTACAGACTAAAAGTGTCATAACATTGACTGATGCCCCTGAGTCTACTAAACAGTTGTGCACGTTATGGTTGAAAATTTCAAAAGTTAGGAGAAATGGTGGGGTTTTGCATTTAGACTTACCTCCCACACTTGCTTCACCAATTTCTTCTTCTTCAGGTTGACTGTCAATTGGAAGCTTTTCCTCTGGTACTTTAAGTGCCTTTAAGAATCTTTTTTTCTGCTAAGGCACACTACACATTTCAAACAACGAGATATTTTCCTTAGCCCTCTTAATATCTTCCACAATATCATACTCCATTTTATATTCTTTGAGATTATTTTTTATATCATCATTCTTCTCCTCAATGGGCTTAACAGGCATGTTGATTTGCTTTGGATTTTGACTCGTAATGGTGAATTCATGTATTTTATCGGCTGTGGTGCTCTTTTGAATTTTCTTTCCATTCTTTTGAAGTCTCTTGATTTTCAGGAGTACTGATATGTCCTCTTTTATCAAACCATGAATTCTTGTTGTCATGCTTGTTTTCGATATCTCCTCCTGTTTCAGATAGCCTTCTTCTTCGGTATCAAACATCGAGACATAGTCCCATAAAATAGAGCAACACCCTCTTGTTTTTTTGTGGATTTATTTCCCTTTTCCTGCTCATCATCAGCTTCTGTTAGTTTAGAGTCCAATAGATGATTCATTACTAATGTCATCGAATTGATCCATTGAGGGTAATTTTTTTCAGAATGAGGCTGCTGATGAAAGGTGCAAAAGTTATCCATACCTACCTCTGTTAAGTTCATTGATGCAGGACTATGTGGAGGAGGTTTAGATTGATTGTTGTACTCTCTCCTTTTATAGTAAGGCTTATAATATTTCTAAGCTTCTTTTTCCTTTTCCAAATCTATTATTCTGTTAGATAGTTTCTGCATCATTTTCAACATTCCTTCAAAGTCATGTGACTGCTCCTCCTTAGGCTTAGACAGTAATAAGGCTTTCTTACCAAAAAAAAATTCTCTCGACTGCTTAGGATAATCTTCTATGCTCTCTTTTTCAGCTTCTACTCTGTCAGATTCTTCATAAGTTTCTGACAATGTAGGTTTGAATTGCATCTTGGAAAACATGGCCAAGTTAGGCCCTAAAGCTGAAGTATAGTATTCGATCAAAACCTTATCAGATGGTTTATCAGTTGCAGAAAAACTCTTAAGATAAGCAGCAAAACTTTGGGTGAAACTATGCACTTTTTCTTTTCTTTCTTTCTTTAAAGAGCATAACCCCTTCTTTAACGCTGCATGAGTTTTTTGGACTGCATACTTACTTTTAAATATTCTTTAAAATGTATCCTAGTCTATGATTGAGTTTGCAGGTAGAGAAAAATACCATGAGGCTGCTGCTCCTTTTAGGGTATGTGGAAACAATCTGCAGACTACATCTTCATGTTCTCCAGCCCTTAGTCCTTCTATAGCCAAGTAAAAGCTTTGCAAATGATCATCTACCAAAATATTTTCACTTGGGTCAAATTTGGGCAACATTTTCTCAACATCCTAAGGTAAGTCATGTAAAGGGGGTACCAGGTTTAAACGTGACCTAGCACTCCAAGCAGGTCGTGGATTTGGTGGGTTGGGTGGCTGATTTGCATTCACGTTTTCCATGAGTCTGGGTGGAGAATGAGTTGGTGAGTGAACAGGGGTATGAAAAGGTGAACAGTAAGGTGTATCTGGGCCCACTTGATTCAAAGGGTGAACAACATCATGCACGGTTGTTTCTACCAGTTCCTAAAAATCTCCAACCAACACTGCGTCTTCCAATATAGGACAGTCTTTCTTCTTATATTCTCTTCTGGGCAAGACAGGAATAATTGGTAATCCTCTAATCTTCTTCACATATTCCCTAGTATGTCTTCTCAGATCATTAAATACTTCATTATCGATAGAATATAGATTCTCTTTACCCTTCTCTTCAGGAATTGGATTGCGAAACAAACTGCTTTTAGAACTATCACCGGTGGAATAATCTCGAGAAAATAAGTTTCCTCGGCCAGCCATGCACTGGCTACCCTCCTTATAGCGCCAAAAAATTTTTAGGCCTGGAAAAGTGCAGGTAACAATAGTTAGTGATTCTCCCCAGTAAACATTTCCAACTAGCTCGTTATTGTTTGGTATGGGGAATCCATCCGGTTTACGGTCCAGGTACCGTAGGTCAAGTAACAAAAATAAAGGGTTTTATCAGTTATGGCCCGATACACCGTGTATGTTTTTAGTTTTTGTATTTAAGTATGAGATGAAAGTGCCTATCTAACAAAATGCATATTGATAGAGAATACAAGGAGTGGTCATAATGTGATGCGCAGGTTCTTACCTCCCATCTTAACTCTCTCACATCTAAATCACACGCAGCAAAAAACTAAAACTAACTATCTAACCTATCCCTAGGGAGCAAGAATATCATTAATCAATGAGTAATGTATTTTGTGCATGCATTAAGAAAAATCACAAATAGCTGTTGCTTATTTCAAAAACACGTGAACATTTATAGATATATGAACAACCAGATAGCTAATTGTTTATGAACAGCATTCATTACTCACAGTGGAAATTTCATAGAATAAACTAGAGCGCATTCATAACAATAACATAAGTTCAAAGAGTTAGAACGATCTCACAGTTAATGGATAACAACTGAAAACAAAATAGTTCACATTCAACAAATCCATAGCACAACATTTGAAACCTTCCACAAAGCTTTCTCCAACAGGAATCTTGTAATTTCTTTATGCAAAAGGAAATAGTTCTTCTAACATCATACTCTCACAAATATATCTGGGAAAAAGTCCCCATACTACATCTAACTCTCCTATACTTATACAAAACAACAAAACCTTTGGGTTGCCACCCCCTAGGCAACCTTTGGACTCCCCCAACCGTTTAATCTCATAATTTTGTCCTTTTGTGAGTGCTCATGATTCATACAATGGATTACATTTCATATGAAGACTTATGAGTACTTCATAAAAGAGACCGGATCAGTAATTTATGTACCTTTACCAAGCCTGGGCCTTTGCTGCTATCAATTTTGCTTTGTCTCTTATTTATGTCTTCTTTGAAGAATCATCAGACTGAAAAATTCTCTAGGTCTGTCTGCAAATAAAACGAAAAAATCATCATTAATTTGGATTCCATCCAAGATCATCTAACTTTCAATAAAACATAAACCATACTATCAATAAAAATAAGCATCAAAAAATGAAACCTGGTACTGCGCTTTCATCGTGAAAACCTTAACTTGAATAGAAAACTTCCGTCGCCCATGAAATATGATAAAATCTCATAAAAATGGAGGGAAAAACTATGCACTAGGCTAACAAACTCCTCATCACCGAACAGAAACAACTAAATGTCGGATGGTTAGTTCACTAAGTCGCCGCAATGGCGGAAACCATAAAGACTAAGGATTCCGGGTCAAAATAAAACGTCAGCGCAATAAAGCATTAAAATATGTCATCCATACATTGGAAATCGGAACCATTACCCCCTAAGGACAATGGCATCAGCTAGTGGAAGGACTAACCATAATGTGTTGATAGAAAAGTTCAGTTCATAGCCGCAATGGTGGGAGACAGACAGACTAAAAGGTTCTGCAGTCAACATAAATCATCCGTGATCGGAAGCTATGAAGACTATGTGTCTGGGACCAAAGTCTTAATGCTGCCATCATGTCAGCAACGCAAAGGACCAGCCCCCCCAATAAATAGTCAAAACCATTTCGATAGAGAAAACAAAACATCGCAATGTAAAAGTTGATCAATAAAACCAAAGCATTGGCAAAAATCAGAACTATCCAATGGGTCATTCATCGTTTAGCTTCCGTAACGGCAGCTGCGTAGAGAACTATGTCCTCGATTCACTATTCAAATGAATTTCGGCAGCAATAAACAAACATAAAACATAGCGTTAAGTTCTCAAAGACCTTCAGTTGGGAATCATTGAAATAGTTCATTTAATCTCCGAAACAGCAGTGGCACAGAGAAATAGAACCCCGACTCAATCTTCAACAAGCCTCCGACAGCGATAAAACCAAACCATTCAAAAACAGTCAAAAATATGTTAAGTTCAACAATTAAAAATATATTAAGTTAAACAGTCAAAAGCATTTGTAGAAAAAAATAATCATTCATCCTCCAAAAGTGGTAAACAATTGAACTCCATTCAAACTCAGGAAAATCCAAAATTGTAGCAAAGGAACAACCAAATTCAGGAAACCAATAAAACCAGGCAAGATAAAATCAACAAGGAGGGTCCAAAATTTTAAAAATTTGGGAAGAAATTTGTAGCTACAACACGCTGCATGGCTTCAGGAAATTCCTCGACTTGCGCCATGGGTACCCTATGTGTCAAGCATAGGAATTTTGTGTGAATGCTTTGGAGCGTCCGCTCCGCATCCACACCCATGATATCGTCTTATCTTCCCCTCTATTTATGATGAGGGAACCCATTTGGTCACCATGGTCCAACATATGCATACACATGACATATTGTCACTGTGTGTTGTCACACTAAAACATGTCTTTTGAGTCAATATATCAAAAAATACAAAAAATTCAACAATTCAAAAAACTTAAAAAGTGGTTTTGGGATTCATTACCTATGTCTCCATATGTTGGTCCTAGTGGTAGGGGCATGTATGGATCTCCATAGAAGTCTATCCCTACATAGGGGTAGTCATCGATGGCAATGATCTGCCTCCGCCACCATGGAATGAAGTATGCTGGGTAGGGGTTAGCCACCCTACCTCCGCCCAGTCTACGCATAACATTTTCCCAACATCATTGGGACAGATCTTGAACTCCATGTGGAGGAATGTCCACTCTAGGGCTTAGCCCTGGTACATGCTCAAATAAGAACGTTCTCTGTATGTTGCTGAAACTAAAGTTTCTCACCCTGCCCATCTTGCAGTCACTGAGCTGCTGCTTCATGTTGCTCAACAGTGCAATGATCCATTCATACACTATGGGTCTCATACACTCCACTGCATAGAACATCAGTGGTCAAGAGGGATAGTGGATTGAAGCTAATCTGGCTATCCTACCTAATACCAATAGTATGGCCTTCAGTCCCAGCACCTTGATAGAGTTTGTCAGGATTTGACTCCCAAACTTTTCTGTGTCTGGAAAGCAGTACACCACAATGTACTCATCAATAGTCAATCCACCTCCTGGCCCATGAGATCATATATTTATCACCTCTCCTCATCGGGATAATCTAGTGATAAAGTATATGTCCTCAATTTCTATACTGAGTGACATCCCATCAATGTGAAAAGACTCAGATTCTGTATCCTAGTAATCCACTAGCATCTGGAGGAGTCTTGGTTTAGGCCTCAGGCTGCCAAGACACCAAAACTTATACAAACCGCATGAACACAATGCTTGTTGGGCCATTAGGTCACATTGCACAGCCACTTCCGCATCACCATGTTCCCCCTCCCTCCATTCTAAAACCATCCTACACAAAAAAACAAGAAGTTTGATTAATATTTTCCCTTGAAAATCTCATTTGCGGCCACATACACGACTATTTGCAAAACAAGCGCGTATGTACGTGGGTTTGGGCATTTTTTCCGCGTATGGCCAGCCCTATACACGGAAAAAACCCTAGTACCCGCCTGGGTTGAAACACACAATTTAGGATGGCTTAAAAAATTAAATGGACCACAAAAACTTAAAAAAATTGCATGAAATAGGAAGAGAAGGACATGAGGAGTTACCTAGATCAAACGGTGTTGAATTTCGTCGGATGATGCTCCTAGAATTTGAGTTGGAAGTTTTGAGCTCAAATGGGTAAAAATTTCAAATGATATGGAATTTTTAAATTTTTTACTATTTATAGAAAATTTTTGAAAATTTTTACCCACTTTCTATAGTTTTTACCGTTTCTGACCATTTTGGACCATTTTGAACTAATTTGATGATGTGGGAGTCTGTTTTGAGCACGGTTTAACCGTGGTTTTTGACCCATTCATGTCAATTTTAGGTATTATGTCTAAACTAGCATATAGGTTAGGTTTCACATCTGTTTTCACTTTGCATGATGTTATGACCATTTCATTATAACCTTAGGTACCAACCCATTCTATCTTGTCATAGAACCTTCTTGTTGCTTTTAGAAGTGACATGATGTGAATAGTAGAGCTTGACCATACATGGGTACTCTAGTTAGCTCCTGTTTTTCATTTAGTTCCCATGCTGACATTTTTCCTTTAGGGTGGGGGAGTCCTTTGTATAGTACCTCCATGACTTTGCGCAAGAGCCTCACACTCCTCTTGATCTTTTTGATGGCCTTTTCCCCAGGACTCCCTTATGTCAAGTTGTAATTGCATTATTATAATTTTTTCTTGCCTTACTGAGCCTTATGTTGACTTCCCTGACTTTTATTATCAGCCATATAGCCCGCGATTGTCTCATGTCTAGTCAAGCAGATCCATTTTATATATCTTTTACAACTTGATTCCCCATTTTTACTAGGAGGGGACTTTCCCTCGAGTGTCGTTATCCTACACATGTTTCCTTGCATTGAGCATAGGTATGTTCCGCTGCTTGGAACTAGTTTGTTTACCCCTTGACACTCGTCTCCTCCTACTTTGTAACTATAAATCACTTTTATTCTTTTTCAAGCTTTTCAAAATATTTGAAAAAGTCCCCAAAAAATAAAAAAACCAAAAATCTGAACAAGAAAATATATTATCTTTGGTAGTAGTCGAGTCATGTTGCCTTCGAACAGAGCACACTGTATATCACATCCATCAGTTGGGTTAATAGTTTGAATTTTGGAGTTGTACTCGCTTCTCTGAGTTTATATCCACCGACTGGTTAAGCTTCTAGTCCCTATGGAGAATCTGTCGATACCTCCTATGTCGCAGAGATGTCACAGTTTTGTATATTGAGTCTATGCTACCTACATTTAGAAACCATTCACCTTTATGCTCTTGTTCGAAGGAAGTTGAAGCTTGATTCGGCCCTTCCTTATTTTTCTTGACTTTGCATGTCGGCCATTCCCGGTACTGATACTGGTTCGTGCACATTATGATCGAGTCCTTCCACATTATACAACTTTGCTGAGTATCTCATGTTGGATGATGTGGGATGCCTTAATTCCCTCCTTCTAGCGGATTTCATCCCATCGACTTCAGATCATTTATTCTAGGATAGGAGTCTAGAGTCATTTTGAGTGCCTTGAGAATTGCAGTCATCAGTGGCAAGTTCTCTTGCCATCGAAAGTTTTGGTAATACATCAATGTCCCCTGATCAATGGATTATTTCAAGTGTTCAACTTCAACCCATTTATTCACACTTTTTAGATTGCACTCTAGTACCTTGATTCCCATTTTCATTATCAGTGGGTGATCTCGTGTTTGTTAACAGTATACATCAATGATCGGTAATCAAATGATGGACTACTATGTTCAACCTTGACACCTCTATTCACATAGTAGGACATGTACTCATAGCATTCTGTGTAGAATACTTTCCAGATTGGTGGCATTTCATATATGCTACCTCCTTGATCATGCCAGTGTTCATGAGATTTCAGCTCTCATGACTTGATTCTAGTGTATGTCAGATATCTTCAGCCATTATGGAGATCTTGATCCATTGTATATATTTATCTTTCATGGAGATCATGATCCTTTCTATATATTCATCATGGAGATTCTGATCTATCTATATTGTATGTGGCGAGGACCACACATGTCATATTTTGTACCATGCCTATTCATGGGCATTGTACACTTATGTATTCGAGACTGTTGTATGTACTTGCAGTCATATGCAAAGATATTTTCACTGTATTGTTGGATGGTTGGTTCTTCCACCTGGTTCTTCATCACTCCACTTTTGGGATGGACTTACAATGTATTTCATCCATCGGATCACCCCTCTAACCTCACACATTAGGGGGAATCTGTTATAGTTGATTTTACCACACATGGTAGATCACACATTTATGTCCTTCCATGTCCCTTTGCAGTCTCTTTGGACCCCATGGACTATTTTTTTACCTTTGATGTTTCCAATATCATCCCTAAAAACACATGTTATTTTCCATACATGACTTTTAAACCCATTCTCGCGTATATACGTGGATATAACCCTTAAACCCGTGTACATCAAGATGTGTGCAAAAGGCCAAAGATTTTTGGAGTTTTCCTTGATGTGGATCTGAGTCACTTGTCTCTTGGCCTTCCATATGCCTTGAGATCGCTTGGATTCGACCTTCCATTACCCCATTGAAGCACTATGTAAGGAACCCTTTGGATACATTGAAAGAGGAGGAATTGAAGAGCAAGAAAACTATAGTCCATTATTGCAACTTGCCGTAGCTTATACTTGAGCTTGCATCCCTTTGTCCCTTGGAGCACTTGGTTTTCTTCCCAAGATTTCCTTTTCTTGTGAGATTTCTATCAAGACATGGAGGATTGAGGTGGTGGAGGCCGAAGTGGAGGACTCAGTTTCTCCGGTTCACAAACGTGCCGTCAGAGGTTGTCATTCTTGTAATCTCTGATTTATATTAATAGAAATATCTTTTCCTATCCAATGATGTGCATTTAAATGAATATTGAATCCGCGGATGCTTTTAATTACTTCTACATTATTGATTATATATGCTAGAGTAGTTCTAACATGATTATATAGCATGCTTGTCTTGTTTGCTGATTGTTGAGAGAGTCAATTGATAACACAAGCAGGATTGGAAAATCTCAATGAGGATCTACATCAACCATTTAGAATACGGTATGTTTCGAGATCCTTTAGTGTTAGATGTTTTATTTCTCTTGCATATTGGGAATGGATTGATTTCTGCAGTTACTCTTCCTATTGTGGTATACCCCAAGCCATAGGAATTTTTCTCCATAACAGTTTTGATCTCCTTTGTTGTCTGGGCTGATCCCCCGGACTATGTGCATATGGATGTCCTGTTATACTATTCAGGGGAAAAATATTAGAATCTATGGGAAGAAAAGAATGACACCAAACATCAGGAGGATAACAATATTGCATTCTTCTTACACACCGAGGTGCTATGTCAAGTTGTTCGGAAAATTCACAAGATCCGCACCGCAACTATCCAAAGGTATGCTTCCTTTATCAAATTTGAAGTGGATATGCATCAGATTAATCTATTGCCTCTTAAAGGTCCACCGTGGCATATCCATCAAGCTAGGTTCATAGTAATTGATGATGATGTGGATTCCATTATCAATCTTTGGCTATAGGAATGGCGTGGCCCACTTGCAGAACCACTTCATGATGAGAAGAATGTTAAAGAACCACCAATTCACCAAGCAAATGGTGAAGAGAAAGAAGGCAATGATAACCAAGCGGAACCATCCTAAGAAAACATGGACGAGGTTGATCATACAGAAGACTCAGAGCACCATCCATCCACACAACCACAAACTAGGAATGCGCATAGACCCTAGTACCTCCTGAGGAAGCTCAATCATCGCGCAAAAAGTGGAAAGCAAATAGAGCAGCAAGCACCAATGCATTATCTGAGGATGACTTGCAAGAAATTGCTGCTGCTATGGCAAAAGTAGCGCAAGGTAACCTGGATGTCCTAAAGACTCAGGAAGCAAATGTAGCTTCCCAAGTCCAGATCCACCTTAATTAGCTAATGGCAGCTGTCAGCGACATTAACCACACAGTGGAAACCAAGGCATATCATATTGATCCTAACATTCCACTGCTCACAATGCCATGGGAGCCATCAATAAAGGTAATCATTCAAACACACGCAATTGAAGTGAAAGAATAGACAACTGTAGAAGTTGAGAATAGCAATGCCAAGATAGAATTCTCCAAGTTTATCTTGGACGAGCTCTATATCATTCAGGAAGAAACTATAGCTGAGCTTCGACTGAGGTAGAATGCTATTGCTCATTAGGCAGGGAAGCAGATAATGAAAGCCAAACTGCGCAAGACGCTCTTGCAAGGAAAGGAGTGGGAACTACAGGAGTGCACCATCTATTTGGCTGAGAAGGAGTAAGAAATTTTAGCCCGTGAGCAAAGCTGGGCCACATTTACAGACTCCATCAAGAATGCCATCACGCCATTCCCAGCGGAGGTTGGGTAGGCTGAGGAAGACTCCATTGCTAAAGTAGCGCAAGATATTTAGTTCCAAGTAGAAGATCTGCAAGCTCGACAGATACCAGGCACACCCCCAGAGGTGATGGAAGAACAAAAAGCAACAGTGTCTGAAACTACTTCCAAGGTTAAAGATAGAGAAGCAATATGTGCAAAGGACGCAAATGATGTTGTGGCCATTTGGGAAACATTGCTTGAGAATGGAAAAATTGAGAAAATAAGGCAACACATTCGTGAGGTGGATGAACACATCACTATTGCGCAAGTAGATATGAGGAAAATACCACTCCAGCAAAAGGTCCTTAAGCATGTGGAGATAAAAAACCTCCAGCAAGAAGTCGAGACCCTTCCTGAATAGGAAAAGGATAGAGAAGCCACAGTTGAGGACTTCCATACAGAGGCAAAAAAACTCACAGACCATATTCATTCGATGCAGCGGAAGCTTCAAGGCATATTGTAATCAATAAAGAATGACCTAGTGGAGCATGTATAGTCCAACTAGGTGGAGGAACTGGTCGTGCAGGTAGAGGAAGCTGCGGTGGAAGTTGCGAATATTGAAGCCCTTGTGCAATAATTCAGTGGCAAGGTCTATGTTGTTGAGAAATCAGACCCAAAACCCGTGAATTTGCAATAATGGAAAGAAATAAGACCAATGCATCTAGCTGGAAAAAAAAGGAGCAAGGAACGAACTACGCAAGCTAAGATGCAGCCAAAAAAAAAAGAAAAAAGAAGAAACACTTTAATTTTGTTCCAAAAGGTCATACGCAAATCAGGCTACTCACCTATCCCTTGATTAGTGGCTTAGGACAAGCCATAGGTGAGTGTTGGGGGCCTATTGGCCCAGAAAATGGGAATAAGAAGTAACTTCACGCGCACAGCCAAGAAAGATTTGCGTGTGTGCGATGGAAGCCAAGGGAGAGTGCAAAGGATGAAAAGGGCCCACAAAGGAAATATGAGGAGTGCGCAACAAAGGAAATTCAAGCACGGACATGTACAAAAGGGGAAACGGCCTGAAAGGGAAAGATACGGGATCCAGATCATGGCCATATAAGACAGCGTAAGCCTGTAGCTTTGCATGTGCGAGAAGATATTTGTAAGTCAAGTCGATAGTGCCTCATGTCATGTCATGATCATTATAGCTGTAACCAAAGGGGTGGATGATGGTGACAGTTAATAGATTTCCTGTAAGCAGTCGACCCAGCAGTGGTCATGTAAATTAGTATAAATAGGAAGGATACAATGGGTAGAGGGTTGGATTTTGTTAGTCGTAATTACAGAATAGGTGGATAGGAGAGAAGTGTATACAGTTGTAGAGGGAATGTCTAAGCAAGGGTAATTATAATAATGGGAGGAAAAGAAGCTCTGCTAGAGTGGTGCAGATGTGAGGAGAGCTGATCCAAGCTGTGTGTGGATTTGTAGATAGTAGCGGTAGATTAGGAGAAATAAGACAGAGAGCATGAGAACCATGAGTCTGAGCTTAAAGACATATCTCTAGATCAGTCTACATCCTGCAGATTGCAAGGTATCTTAGGTAGTTGTTGGAGTGACAGTCTGCGTAGGACCTAGGTCATGTGAGAAGGGAAAAGTTACCAACAATATGTGTCACAAGGGGGCAAGTCACTCGCCTCCACCACTCAAGATACCAAGAATTGTCTAGTTTTCAATATGGACAAGTCTTCAAAGTTCATATTTATGGAAAAGAGAGTGGTGAAGAGTGGGAAACATAAGAGAGGAACTCAAGGAAGAACAACAAGAGAGCAAGCTACAGTAGCCTGCAGCAACAATTCCTAGATCCCCAGGAGCATGAAAATGGCAGGAGAGCCAAAGCTGCTTGGATTGCTATGTCAAAATGGGACACTAATCATCATCCCTGTAACACAAGGTAGACTATGATAAGATGACGAGAGAGTCCCACAGCAAGGACATCATTCCTAGGCACGTGGCTCTTGATGTCTGCAACGGGCGCATTAGCTTACAATGCTAGCTCAGGAGAGCTCTACATTTGAATCTTCCACTCCCCTTCCTCTCAAAAGGTGCTGTGAAACGAGCCACGTCAGTGCCCTTCTCTCCACTGCAGTAAAGATAGTGATTTACAGTCAAACTCAGAGAGTTCAGATAGAAATGTCGGGGTCGCATTAATAAGGATGATGTAATGATTGAAGATAAAGGTAAAAGGTCCCGCGGTTCAGTGAAATGCAAGGGCCTTGGCATAGTCTCTAGTAGTAGTAAAGTTTCTGTGATTCATTCTATGAATTTACTTCAAACGATTCCACATCTGAAGAGGGGCTAGATTACAGACAGTAGGAGCTGAGAAACATAAGAACCTGTCACAAAGTTGTCTAAAACAAAAAGAGGAGAAAGAGAGCAAGGATAAGACTGTGCATGTCAACATGTAGTCGATGTAAAAAAAAAAAAAATATCTATATTTTGTCCCACAAGGTACCACGCAAAATGAGTTTCTCACATGTCCCTTACTTANGTTGGGGGCCTGTTGGCCCAGGAAATGGGCATAAGAAGTAACTTCACGTGCATAGCCAAGGAAGATGCATGTGCATGCAATGGAGCCAAAGGAAGAGCACAAAGGGTGAAAACAGATCGCAAAGGAAAAACAGAGGAATGCACAGCAAAGGAAAAGACAAGCACGAACACATGCAAGGAGGAAACAGCCGTAAAGTAAGAGATACGGGATCCAGATCATGGTCATATAAGATGGTGTAAGCCTGCAACTATGCACATACGAGAAGATATTTGCAATTCAAGTCGATAGTGCCTTGTGTCAAGTCATGATCACCACAACTTTAACTAGAGGGGTGGCTGATGGTGACGACTAACAGGCCGTCGAGATGCAGCTGGCCCTGCGTGGACATATAAATTAGTATAAATATGAAGGATGCAATAGTTATAGGGTTAGTTTTTTTTAGTTGTAAGTACAAAATGAGTTAATAGATGAGATATTCTTATAATTGTAGAGAGGAGGTATAAGAGAGGGTAATTAGAGTAATGGAAGGAGAAAAGCTCTGCTAGAGTGGTGCAGAGGTGAGGTGAATCGATCCAGGCTATGTGCGGATCTATAGGTAGTAGCAGTAGATTAGGAGGAATAAGAAAAAGAGCATGAGAACTATGATTCTGAACTTAAAGACATATCTCAAGATCATTCTCCATCCCATAGACTGCAATGTGCTATACCCTTTCACATGCAAGATGAAGAGCACCTTGGTGGTTTCTCCCAGATGGGTTTCCACGTTATTTGGTGTGTCCAAATGAATGACTGGTGTGGTGAATGGTTATATGATTGATTTGTAGTTTCTTTCTATATAATGTTGATGTATTACAGTCCTGAATGATTCCCACCATAGGTAAATGAATAAATATAATGCATTGTAGATTGAACCAACACATGTATATTTCGGTGCGATTCCTGTTATGAATTTTGACTTAGGTTGTAGAGTCAACTGAAGTAAATGTAGCTATGCCGCACCAGTTGTGCTAGCTGTGAGGAAAAGCGAAAGACCAATTCGCACGCAATGACATACTGTTGTGTTCATTTGTGCAGGACTGACTCCACTATCCAGTCACCCTATTGCCTTCGTTGAGCCCTTGGTTGCAAACCAAGGGAATATACTTCCCCGACAATCACGGAAACTTGGTTTCAGTGGTTACCCATCAATGAGATATCTTGGGTGAGACTGCACCTACTTCGTAGGTGTTACTGATGGGGCTTGCTCTATCAGGCCAGTATCTCGGGGTAGTTGTTGGATCGACGGACTGCACAGGACCTGGGTCACGCAAATGGGGAAAAGTGGCCAACAAGGATCAACCGAGTATGTGATAGGGGTGACTTTTAGTAATATGTCACGGATAATATGTAAAACACTGCATACCTTAGCATCAACGTCTTGAAATTTAAATGTCTACATGAAGCGAGCTGACAACTCCTCCCACGTGGTAATGGTTTTGCGCAACTCTGCTACTACATACTAGGACCGTGGCGTTTCTTCGAGACTATGAACAAAAGCGTGAACCAACTCCTCTCTGGGTCATGATGTCCATAACATTTTACATTTGATCAAATGACTAGAGAGGTCATTTTTTCCATGATATCTCCCAGCATGGTAAATCTCTACATCACCAAAATGGACCATCATCAATCTCCTAGTCGTGGATCATCTGTTTGTGTGTTTCCCACCAACTGGACGGGGTAGCTTTTAGTGCTATGTCAAGATCCAATATCCTTTGTGTCTCCAACACTTTATTTTAAAATCCTTGAAAGAATTCACAGATTCCTAGTAGTCCTAAATAAATGGGAAACTCGACCATCTCAGTTGCAACATGTCGGAGAGACTGCATAATTAACCCACACTTCCAGAATGATACCTCATGCAACTGATTCTTCCAATTTTCTAGAGCATCATCAAAATCTAAGGACACATAACTTGCACTATGCCATTTGAGTTTGTTGTCGATAGTGGGATGGATGTATTCCTTAGAAATGTTGTATTCCTAATCCCATCCTCTCCCGACTTCATCCTTCATAGGTTCAATATAGCACCGTCCTTCCTGAGGGTCCATAGGAACACTGATCCTAACATCTTGGTTCTCAAACATGATAACTCAGTTTCTTAAATTGATAACTTCCATGCTGTCATCAACCCACCCAATTCCTAGTAGCAATAGATAGGAACCACCATCTTCTACAACTTGTATCACATCAAAGTCAGCACGTGTTTTCATACCTTCAATGTCGACAACTAAATTTGAAACCCAACCAATGGGCTAAACCTTCACCTGATTTTCTAACCACAGCTGCTCTGGTGACCATCCTAGCGTTGGCTTACCCATCGACTACCAAGTTTGTTTTTTCAGGATGTTGACATCAGATCCAAGGTCCAAAATGACCGAGTCAACCTCATAATCCCCAATCTGTATATTGATTCTCATTTCCTTGTATGTATTTTTCTTTGCAAGGAATTCATAGTAGAATCCTTTACTATTTTATTTGGAAGGTGCAACAATGTCTCAAGCTTGACAAGGGCATCCGATTCCCTTACCTGCAATAGACAATTTTCAAAAAACATATGCAGAGTGCCATGCTGCTGTGATGGTCCTACTTCTATAGATGGGTCAAAAGCAAAATCCATGTCAATAATTGGCATCTTTCCTGGATTCCTTCCAATATCCTGCTTCACTTCAAAGAAAGTGTCTTTTTATGTTGCAATATCAAGTGCAACCTTTTTCTTGACAGCAAATCGAACAAGTTGCTATGGTCCATCATCACCAGTTGTCGCACCAGCATGAGTGCCAATCCTGACATCAACATCCTCCATCCTAGGTTCTACATGGATTACTGCAAATGTCAATCCTTGATGCAAGTTCTGGGCTTGAGATCCCAGCTGATTCATATCTTGATTCTTATTCTGAGCCTGGGGCGGATTCTGAGTCAGAGTCTAGTTCTATGGCAGGATTTGACCTTGCAGGGGTGCCTAATTTTGTAACTGGAACAGAGGCTAATTCTGATTCTAAGTGTTCTGCAACTATGGAATATGGCCATCCTGCCATTTCACGATCAACTGAGGACAATTTTCGACGTTATAATCACTGGCTACATAGTAAGTACATTGCGCATGAGGACATTCTCTCTGATACTGCCTGAATATCCTACATGAATAACACTAGATGGATTCCCGACCTCTCCCACTTCCTCGACCAAAGCCTTCGCCATGGCCCCTAAAGCCTCCATGGAATCCTCCTCGGGTTCCTCCCTACTGGAACTATGGTTGAGCCTACTTCTGCTGAGGAAGTTGCTGTTGAACATATTATGTAGCCCGAGGCTAACTATACTGTGGTCACTGCACCTGACTATAATTTGGTTGTACAACTATTTACGGCTGTGGTGCAAACTACAGCTAAGGTTGTGTAGGGACGAACTGCAATGGAGGAGGCGGTATGTACGGTACCTGCACTACTGGTTGCGCTAATTATGGTGGTGCTTGTGTTGTCCGAGGTTCCTTCCTTTTCACAAAATATGAATCATATGTCCTTTCTTGGAGAAAATAATAAGCGCAGCAGTTCATGTCATCATGTCCAACTGACCCACAGAATGTACATTACAAGTTCTCTGCTTTGGTAACCATCTTCTACATGTAATCACATTTCTCATGTCGATGCCCATAGACCGGGAAGATACAACACCATGGTGCACCAACACTGCTCAACGGATTAGGGGCTCCTGATAGCAAATAATTTTGAAATGTCAGACATGTATCCTTGGTATGTCCACCTACATGGCACTGGGTACACCAAATATCATCACAATCATCCTTGGCCTTTCTGATGTCTTGCATCTGGAACATTAGATTGGCTAGTTGTGCCTGAATCTGATTCATCCCAACAGGGATTTCTCCTACTGGTGATGCTTCTAGTTTCATCGTGGTCTCCAGAGCCTCACTCTATGTCATGGTCTTTTTCTGCAATAATGGTTGTCGAATATGCAAGACAAGCACTGCAATGAACCATTCTTTGTGTTGAACATCGCTCATCTAAAAACTGACCCAAGCCATAAATGTTTTAAATCGTTGATCAAAACCCCAAATGGTCTCATTGGGGAATTGTTTGATCTCTTTTAGTTCTCTAATGTACTGAGCTTCGAACTTTGGCTTCTTAAATTCCTCAAATATACCTATCCTGATCTCATCCAATGTTTTTATAGTACCTCCCTAAGGAACTCATGTGAATCTCATAAACAATTCCAACGCGTGGCCCCTCAAAGTGGTGGCCAGCTGACTTTTCTTAACATCATCATCGGTGGTTTGTCGAGCAATACAGATGGCTTCACATAAGAACCACTATTGTTATAGATCATTAGTGCCATTTCCATTGAATATTGGCAACTTCATCTCGTTTCCCATCATCCTGGGACTTCTTCCTCTTGTTGGTGCTCTATTACTAGATTGTTGTTGACAGGTCAAGAAAGTCGACGTAGAATGCATGTTCCTTCCTTAAGGTGGAGTAGTACGTGGAGGGGTAGGCACGCTACTACTGGGGTTCGATCCTGTCTTTCTTTTGGGTGTATCCTGGGCTTGTATATCTTCATTTTCACAGAAAGGTTGCTTTGTCCCATGTGGTTGTTCTTCACAGTATCACACTTCAACTTTAGCGAGAAATTCTCCCATCCTTTTCCTCTTTTCTCAAAACCTTGCTCCTCCCCTCATACAACCACTTGTTTCTTCGACGAACTTTGTATTCTCACTAGAACTCATGCCCATCTACCCCTTATTTCCTTATGCATTTCCCCCCTTTTCAGTCACAGTGCCTACATCCCCCACACACCATAGGTCCACTACTCTTGGTCCATCTTTAGGATACCCTTTTCATAGACTAGTTGCTTAATCGATAGTTGTAGTGACAATAAGAACCGGCCATGAGGTCCACTAAAAAATTCCCTTTCTGCTTCACTGAAAGATTTATTAGTATCAACAAAAAATTCAATGATGTATCCCTCTAGGATACTATCCAACCATACCTCAACTACATGCGACACCTTGTTGCTAGTTTCTTGCAACGCTTGGATCAATTCTAGGGTCCCGGACGTCATCTCTCCTCCTTGGAAATTTTTCTGCTGCTTAGCAAATTTGGTCAACCATTCATGAAAAAGTACCAAAAATTAGCAAAAGTACCACTCATGAGGACCATCATGGATATATCTAGCCAGCCATTGACTTGTCGACAATTTTGGGTTCTGGTTTTCAGCTTCAACTAACTCCCGCAACTTTTGATCGAACCAATCCTTGATCTCTGATTGATTTGGATGCCAAAACATATCCATCTCCTTGTTGCAACTAGGTCTCGGCAATGGAACCATTTGTTGGTGCAACCCATGAACAAAGCCTCAACGATAGGGGTTCCAGCTCTGTCGACACCCTGTAGTGTGATCTCCCTTAGCACTGGCCCGAACAGGTTTTACCCTACCTAAGAACATCTGCAAAGTAGAAGAGGTCTCACCTGAGGCATTCAAGGGAGAGTTGTTAGAACCGAGTTTCCAACAGTGGGGAAGGAGGACATGGGGATCCTACTAGGGAAAACCATGACTTATGCAATCACCCTATCTTACCATAGGATTAATCATGAAATACCATACCATATTCAACAATCACAGAGATTTACCAGATCGCATTAATAGAGCAAGGAGAAACTAAGTTGCATCATTGTATCAGAAGTAGAATCATATCATCATAACAGATCTACATATATTGCATTGCATCATTATAACAAAAGCAGTACTGCTGCATCATAACAAAAATCAGATAGAGATTAAACCATACTCAGCTTATCATATATTAATCTTGCACAAACATGCCACATTACATCATCCTTCTCCAAAACCAGAGAGTTCATCAAAAGGAACCCAGACAAAATCGCAGTGAAGACAAAACAATCCCTAGCATGGAGTGCACCAGTTACTATGCCAAAATCATGTATGTTTATCATTACAAAAGTGGATCTATAAATAGGCTTATTCCTTTTCCTCAAGGGTCCACTATTAACTTATTTCTAATTCTACTGACCTATTACAACCAAATTAGGTCCACATATATATATAATATTAAAAAAATGGTTACTTCTCTGCTTATTGCACTAAACGGCCCTTGCGCGGTGCCGCATGAGATTGCGCCACTGCCGCGACACTGTGCAACTCACTCGTCCCAACCCCTTTCCAACATGACCAAACTTGTGACAACAATGACAATATCCATATAATGTATGTTTGGAGAGTCTTCGATTTTTTTTATGGCAATGACTCTTTTCTTTTGCATCTCTTTTGAAATTTTTCATCTTGGGAGGATGCGCAGAATTATGATAATTGGACTTCATTTCCTTGTGATTCTTCTATTTCCTAGGTGTATCTTTGGAGGAATCATGTTGAAATTTAACATTTTCAACATTATCATGAATGATGGAGCTTGATCCCTTATGAATATATACAAGACTTTTTTAATCCCTGGGAGATCTTTGTAAGTTGACGACTTTTTTAAGAGATTTAGTACTTTCCTTCAAATTATCACTAATAGTCAGTTGATCTTTTGACTTCTTTACTTCTTCCTTGAATTCAATAACTTCTTGTTTTAATCTCTTGACCTCTTTCATACTAGCCAACACTTTTTGTCTTGAATTATGTATCTCTTCTTGGAGGGTTTTGACTTCCTCTTCTTTTGACTTCTTCTCTTCTTGATATTTAGACAATTTTTCTTTCAATACTATGTTGTTTTTCCTACACTTTTCAATTTCATCTACATCAGCCATGTATTGGGATTCTATGTCCACTTTTGATTCCTCATCTAAGTTTGTTGTCCCTATAAATAAATTTTCGTCATCTTCGCTTATCTTTTCATCTTCACTAACATCCTCGATAATAGCAAGTCTTCCTTCTACTCTTTCCTCAACTGAGTAGAGGTATTTTATCTTATCCCAAAGTTCCTTTACAGAGTTACATTCACCTATCTTCTCTTTGACATCATCATGTAATCCATCAAGGATTGAATTCATTTCCATTGAGTTACTTTTCATGGATTTCTTTTTGAGCTGGAGTGCTTATCCTCTTTGGTGGGAAGTTATCAGTGATCACCAAATTCCATAAATCACGTCCCAATGCCTTTAGATAAATTTTCCTTCTTATAATCCAAAATATGTATTCTTATTTTCTAAATATTGGTAATCCATTTACTATGAAAATCTCTTCTTGTTGTGCAAATCTTTCCGCAATTTTCCTTCCACACCGTCGATCTTTTGCGGAGTCTTTAGTGACCATCGATCTCCAGATTGCGAGATGTGGATAGTGTTATGGAGAGAAATTCCTATGGCTTGGGGTACCACAATAGACAGCTTGACTCAAGAAATCAATCTTTCCCAATATGCAATAGAAATAAAATGTCTAACACTAAAGGATCAGACCTTGTACCTTATTCCGAACAGTTGAACTAGATCCTCGTTGAGCTTTCCAATCTTCAGCTTGAATTGCTATATTACTTTCTCAACAACAAGTGAACAATACAAGCATTCTATATATCATGGTGTTAAATCTATTCTAGCATATATAATCAATAATGTAAAAGCATTTGACATAATCCCATGGATAACATATTCATTCAAATACACATCATTGGACAGGAAAAGATATTTCTATTAATATAAATCAGAGATTACATGATACAACCTCTGACGGCGCGTCTGTGAAACAGAGAAACTGAATCCCCCACTTGGGCCTCCACCACTTCAATCCTCCATCTCTCGATAGCAAGCTCAAAAGCAAAAGGCAAGCTTGGGAAGAACACAAAAGTGCTCCAAGGGACAAAGGGATGCAGACTCAAGCATAAGTTCCGGCAACAATGGACTATAGTTTCGTTTCTCTCAATTCTCTCTTCTGCCTTCAATGTACCAAGGGTTTCCTTATATAGCTTTTCAAAGGGGTAATGAAAGGTCAAATCCGAGCGATCTCAAGGCATATGGAAGTCCAGGAGTCAAATGAGTCGGATCCATGTCAAGGAAAACTCCAAAAGGATTTGGATTATTTACACATCCTAATGTACACGGTTTTAGTGGTCAAACCTGCATATGTACACGCTTATAAGGTTAAAATTCACATATATCATTTTTCATGGGTTTTTAGGGATGATCAAGGAAACATCAAAGGACAAAAGTGGTCCATAGGGTCTAAGGAGTTTGCAGCGGGACAGGGGAAGGCCATACAAAGTGTGATTCACCTAGAGTGGTGAAATCCGCTATAACGGATGCCCCCTAATGTATGAGATCAGAGGGGTTATACGATGGAAAAAATACATTATAAGTCCATCCCAAAAGTGGAGTGATGAAGGATCCCAAATGGAAGACTAGCCACCCAATCAGCATAGTACAATAATACAACTCTACATATAACTGCAAATACATATAGCAGTCCCGGATACATAAGAGTACAATGGCCATGAATAGGCATGATACATGATATCACATATGTGGTCATCACCATGTACAATATACATATATCAGAATCTCCATGATGAAGATATACAAAGGACCATGATCTCCAAAATGGCTGAAGATATATAATAGATCAAAATCTCCATAGTGGCTGGAAATGTCTGACATACACTGGAATCAAGTCACAAGAGCTGAAATATTATGAACACTGGCACGATCAAGTAGGTAGCATATAAGATATGCCACTAGTCTGGAAAGCATTCTACACAAACCGTTACGAGTACATGTCCTACTATGTGAATAGAGGTGTCGAGGTCGAACATAGTAGTCCATCATCTGATTACCGGTCATTAATGTATACTATTAACAGATGCGAGATCACCCACTGATAATGAAAATGAGAATCAAGGTACTAGAGTGCAAACTAACAAGTGTGATTAAATGTGTTGAGGTCGAACACTTGAAAGGATCCATCGATCAAGGGTCATTGATGTATTCCCAAGAAACTGTCGATGGCAAGAGAACCTGCCACTGATGACTGCAAGTCTCAAGGCACTCAAAAATGACTCTAGACTCCAATCCCAGAATAAATGATCTGAAGTTGATGGGATGAAATCCGCTGGAAGGAGGGCGTTAAAGCATCCCCCATCATCCAACACGAGGTACTCAGCAATTCTGTATAATGTGGAAGGACTCGATCAGAGGTGCACGAACCAGTAACTGTACCGGGAATGGACGACATGCAAAGTCAAGATAACTGAGGAATGGCCAACTCAGGTTTCAAATTCCTTCGAACAAGAGAATAACAGCATATGGAGACTGAATGAAGGCAGCATAGACTCGATATACAAACTGGGACATCTCTGTGACACAAGAGGCATCAACAGAGGCTCCATAGGGACTGGAAGCTTAACCAGTCAGTGGAGATAAACTCAGATAAATGAGTACAGCTTCTAAAGTCAAACTATAACCCAACCAATGAATGTGATATATAGTGCTCTGTTCGAAGGCGACACGACTTGACAGCTGCCAAAGATAACATCTTTCCTTGTCTGACTTTTTGGTTTTTTGATTTTTTTTTGGACTTTTTCAGTTATTTAAAAAGCTTGAAAAAAGAATAAACTAGCTTTATAGTTACAAACTGGGAGGAGACGAGTGTCATAAGGAAAAACAAACTAGTTCCAAGCAGTGGAACATACCTATGCTCAATGCAAGGATACATGTGTAGGATATCGACACTCGGGGGAAAATCCCCTCCCAGTAAAAGGGAATCAAGCTGCAAAGGATATAAGAAATGGCTCTGCATGGCTAGACATGAGACAAGCTCAGGCTATATGGCTGAAACACAATGTCAGGGGAGCTGGCATAAATCTCAATAAGGCAAGCAAAGCTCATGATAATGCATTCACAACTTGACATGAGGGAGTCCTAAGGGAAATAGGCCAGCATAAGACCAAGAGGAGTATGAGGCTCTTGCGAAATGGCATGGCAGTACTATACAATGGACTCCCACACCCTTAAGGAGAAAACATCGGCATGGGAACCAAATGCAAATAAGGTGCTAACTAGGGTACCCATGTAAGGTGAATCTCTACCACTCACATCATGCCGCTTCTAGAGCAGGAAGAAGGTTCCGTGACATAACAGAGTGCGTTCGTACCTAAGGACACGGTGATATGGTCATAAGGTCATGCAAAATGCAAGCGGTGGTGAAACCTAACCTATATGCCAATTTAGACATGATACCTGATATCGGAACGAACGGGTCAACCCAATGGCTGAAACAGCACTGAAAAAGGTCTTCTACAACACCAATTATGTCAAAAACGGTCCAAAATGGTTAGAAAATGTCGAAACTATAGGAAAGGGGGTAAAAATTTTCAAATATTTGAAATTTTTTCTATAAATAGTAAAAAATATAAATCATTTGAAAATTTTACCCATTTGAGCTCTAACTTTCAACTGCAAATTCCAGGAGATCCAGCCAGCGGAATTCACAACTGTTTCTTCCAAGTATTTACTCATGCTCTCCTCTTGCATTTTGATATAATTTTTATAGATTTTCATGGTTAAATGAAGTTTTTAAGCCATCCCAAAGTGTGCGTTGTGGCCCACCCAGATATTGAGGTTTTTTCCACATATAGGGATGGCTATATGCGGAAAATGGCCTAAAAGCCACGTACATACGTGGCTGTTTTCAAAACAGTCGCGTATGAGGCCACGCATAAGGTTTTCAAGTAAACTAATGGATAATTTTGCAATTTATTTTGCAGGATGGTGCTAGAATGGAGAGAGTGTGAGAATGGTGAAGTAGAGGAAGAAGTAAGGGCCGACTTAATGGCTCAACAAGCTTTACGTGCATGCGAACTCTACAAGTTTTGGTGTCTTGGTGGTTTGAGGGCCAAACCAAGATTGCTACAGATGATGGTAGACTACTGGGATCCAGACTCAAAGTCCTTCTATATTGATGGGATGTCCCTCACTATAGAGTTGGAGGACATATACTTTATCACTGGTCTTTCTAGATGAGGGGAGGTGGTGAACCTTCGTTCCCGAGGTGGCCAGGGGGTGTCCTGACTATTGATGAGTACATAGCCATGTACTATTTTCCAGACACTGAGAAGGTGGGGAGTCAAGTCCCTACCAATTCTATACAGGTGCTGGGCCTAAAGGCCATATTACTAACTCTAGGCAGGATAGCAGGCTTAGCATCACTCCACTAGGCCTCGCAGCCTCTGATGTTCTATGCAGTGGAGTGCATGAGACCCATAGTCTATGACTGGAGTATGACACTATTGAGCAACATGAAACATCAGCTCAGTGAGTGTAAGGTGGGCAGGGTACGAAACTTCGGGTTCAACAGTATTTTGAGCACGTTTTTCTTCGAGCGGGTTCCAGGATTGAGCCCTAGAGTGGACGTTCCTCTCCATGGGGTTCGAGATTCGGCCCAACGGCGTTGGGAAGATGCGATGCATAGATTGGGGGTGGTAGGGTGGCCAACCCATATCCAGCTGACTTTTTTCCATGGTGGCGATGATAGATTGTTGCCATTGATGACTACCCCTATGGAGGGATAGATTTTCAGGGGCATCCAGACATGCCATTGCCACCAGAATCGGCATATGGTGATATAGGTAATGAATCTCGACTCTCACTCTTTAAAAAAAAAATTGAGTTATTTAATTTAATTTTTTTGTATTTTCTTGATTATATGGAAGCAAAAAACATGTTTTTGCGCGACAATACATAGTGACTTCTACCATTTGTGTGCATATGTGGGACCACGGTGGCCAAAGGGCTTCCCTCGTCATAGACGGAGGGGAAGAGGAGATGACATCACGGGTGTGGATGCGGAACGAACGATCCTAAGTATTCATATCAAATTTGTGAGACTGACTCATAGAGTTCCCATGGCACAAGTCGAGGACTTGCCTGAGGCCATGCAACGGTAGGTGGTGGGTGTACCACATGCATGGGTGCGTTTATTTCGATGGCTAGCTAGAGCCGTAGTGACATTCCATGATCACAACCCTCCTCCTCCTTCACAAGATTAGACACCTGGGAGTGTATTCATTTTGTACTACCATGTATTATATGATGGTGGCTTAAAAAGCCCCAATTTTTTATTATGACACTATGTATTACCACATTTTTGATGTATATAAAAAGTTTTATGGTGATCGGTTTATTTATTTACATGTGTAAAAATTGTGTTTGTGATTAATTTACTATGAATGAAACAAATGCCAATCTAACACGTAGTTAGGATATGAGTCAGCAACTTGATTATTATTTCTTGGAATGTGTATATATGTTATAATGTCAAGTTGTCGTTCTAACAATTTCACACATAAGAACCTTCTCAATAAAGTCGGATCTCTAACATGGTACAAACCATTGAGCTGTGACACTACTAACTCCGAATCAATATGTACCTCAAGAGATAGAACGCCATGCAAAATGGCATCTCATAGAAGCTCAATAACGGCGCTATATTCGGCAACATTGTTGGAAGATGGCCATAGAAATACACCTCCTGAAGACAATACCTGACCCATAGGAGTATAAATCACCCAAGAAGCAGAGGCTGAGTGTTGAGTGTGACGGCTTGCACCATCTAAGAATCTTATGTAGGTGGAAGATTCGCTTGACATCTGCCAAAAGAAATGAAAACTAATCATAAACCCGATCACAATAAGGAAAAGACCTAAATATGCAAAGCTGTATAATAATATACAACAAGCAGCCTTGGCTAAAGATTATGCATAGTATTTTTTAAGATAGAGCCCATTTCTAGTCTCCGCCAAAGATTTTTCTTCATAATCGACTAACTCATAGGCACCCTTCTCTAACACACACTTGACCACGTAAGGACCACACCACATAGGATTAAACTTACCTTCCCCCAAGGGTTCTTTTGGTTGATCCCACAAAAGGACCAAGTCTCCTTCACTAAACACTCTTGGACAGACATACTTATCATACTAGACCTTAACGCAACGCTTATTAACCTCTAGAGACACCAAGGTATCCCGACACTGCTCATCAAGTTGCTCAAGGTGAACCAAACGCTCCTCCAAAGGTGAAGTGTCTCGGAAGAGTTCCATGGCTAGCTTCAATGAAGGAATCTCACATTCAACCGGCAATATCAACTCCACTCCATGCACAAGCTGATACGGAGAAAAACCAGTGGCAGTCTTAACCGCGGTTCGATATCCCACAAAGTAGAACATAACATAATGTGCCAATTCATCTTGCTTTGTGTGATGGTTAATTGGAGAATGGATTTGAGTGATTTATTCACTACCTCTACCTGTCCATTCACTTGGGGGTATTAAGAAGAGGAGTGCTCTTGCTTATACCCTAACTTGGATGCCAACTCTTCCATCATATGGTTCTGAAAGTGCGAGCCATGGTCAGTGACAAGATCTTTCAGAATCCCGAACCGAGTAATGATTTGGTTGAATACAAAGTGAGCGGCTGTCTCACCATCAGATTTTACTGTAGGCATAGCCTCAACCCATTTCATGAAGTAATCAACAACCACTATAATGTGATGGTGCCCCCCAGCCGAAGCTAGGTTGAAATCCATAAAATCGAGCCCCCACTTAGTGAAGGGACCGATGGTGATAATGGGATGTAACGAGGAACATATTACGTGCGAACACCTGGCAAGGGTGGCACCTCTTGACCGCATAAACACAATCTTTAAAGATTGATGGCCAGAAATAACCTGCTCTCAAAATATTTTGAGCTATAGAAAGCCCAAATAAATGACCACCACACGCCCCTCCATGGCAATCATTCAGCACAACCTCAGCCTCATCATGAGTTAAACAATGTCGTAAAATGGAATCTAGCCCACAATGGTACAAAATATTGTCCACTATAAGGTAGTTCTTAGAGACGTGACATAATCTTCGTCGTTCATCTCGCGAGAGGTGAGTAGGGGTCCTCTGTGTTTGCAGATATACTATAATATCTCTGTACCATGGGTCTAACATAGAGATTAAGAATATGTGTTCATCAGCAAACGTATCTTCACATACCAACTCCTCGGTCTCACTCGAAAAATACGATATGAGCTCTGCAAAGACTAAAGACTTCTTCGATTTTGCCGAAACAAACTCGAGATCAAATTCTTGCAGAATGACAATCCATTTATTATACTTTCCCCCAATCATCCTTTGTGTGAGGATGAACTGAAATGGATTGACATGGGCCACAACCAAGGTCTGGCGAAGGAGAATATAATGTCTCAAACCCTGAACCGCATGTATGGTAGCTAAAGCAAGCTTCTCGACATGAGAATAACGAATCTCTGCATCAATAAGGTTTCGGCTCAGATAATATATGACATGCTCTTGGAGCTCCTCATCCTCTTGAACCAAAACCATACCAATCATCTCTAAAGATGCGGCCACATATAATAAGAAATCATGTCTATAATCCGGAGGACTAATCACCGGGGCCAATGCTAGGGCTCGCTTGAGTGCATCGAAGGACTCCTAGGCTCGCTCATCCCATTCAAAGGGAGTATCCTTCTTCAAGAGATGCATGAAGCCTCTAGTCAAATAGGAAAATTTGACAACAATTATTTGTAAGAACTTTGTCATGCCTTGCAAACACTGAAGATGACGGATATTCTTTGGGGGAGACAACTGAAGTATTGCCTCAACTTTCAAAGGGTCGACTCTTATACCCTCCTTTGAAACGATGAATCCTAACAAATGACCTGTCTTCATGCAAAAGATGCACTTATGAGGATTTAATCTAACTGAATAGTGCCGGCATATTTCGAATACCAATCTCAAGTGATAGGGATGACGCATTCTCAGACGAGAATGAGTAGTGAGGTCATCCAAAAATACTTCAATAATAGACTTGAGATCGTGGAAAATCAAGGTCATCGCCCACTGAAACGTAGCTCCGACATTTTTAAGGCCAAAAGGCATTTTTCGATGCAAAAACGTTCCCCAAGGACAAATAAATGCAGTCTTGTGTTGGTCCTTAGGTTTAATCTGTATCTGATTATACCCAGAAAAGCCGTCCATGAAGAAGAACACCTCGCTACATGCACACTCATCCAAAATCTGATCAATAAATGGTGTGGGAAAGTTATCCTTAGGACAGGCACGATTCAAATCGTGGAAATCAATGCATATGTGGATCGCTCCCTGCTTCTTATCCACCGAAATGGGGTTTGAAACCCACTCCGTCAAGGGAACGGGATAGATGAAACCAGCTTTCAATAGCTTCTCTATCTTTGCCTTAATGGCGGGTTCTTTCCTAGGATTTATGACGCGTAAACGTTGTCGAATAGGCTTAGTGTTGGGGTAAGTCTTAATCTCATGTTCGACAATTCGAGGGTCAATACCTGGCATCTCCTTGTAAGACCAAGAAAAAATATCACGAAATTCCTTGAATAGCTCAGTATATTCCAGAATCTCAGCATGGGAATAATCCGCCCCAATATAGACATTCTCTATTGTGCCAGGATTGCAAGAAATGTTGATAGGAATCATTGACGATATGTTCGCCATGTTTCCATCAGCCATCGGACCAGGAGATCTTAATGGAACCATAGGACTACCAACTTTCTGACTAAGAATCTCCCTATAATCCTCATGCTCCAAACGGTCAAGCTCTGGAAAAAAGTACGATCTATGATGAAGTTCCTCCCATGGTGGCCCAAATCCTGACATAGCCTCGATAATCGCTTCATCTGAAGGGAAAACTATATCAAGGTAGTCGTGGGCATGAGAATACTATACTGCCCATGCTGGCAGCACATAGGGGTCTTCCTCCTCCATCCGCGAAGAGAAAGAACGAGGCTCTGCAACACTCTTGAGATTAGCTTGATAAGCTATCATGGCTGTAGGCAATGGCATGCTCATCTCGACAGGCTCACTCGAAGTACTTAGTGATAGAAGAATCCAAGGATCTTCCATATGGGTTGTGTGAAAAGGCACCAAAGTCATAGATGTCGAAGCCTCATTGGATCAAGATCCTATCATGAGGATCGGCGTAGGACAACTAAATATTCCCATGAGGGATGGATACATGCCTACACCCACACTCCCAGTTGTCGAGTGAGAGTTTTCAACGATCGGGATCGAATCTCTCGAAGATGCAGTAATAGACGGATTCTTGAATGTCATTTGATCAATCGTTACAATCTTCCTGTTATGTGGAAAGCATATAATGCAAAACAGGGAAGATGCAATGGCTTGCATACTATACATCCAGTTCCTACCCAGCAGGAGATTATATTCAAGGGGCGCATCAACCACCTCAACCTCTATTGCAACGGTCTTCCCCCCCAAACGGAATTTAAGGGAAGGAAGGATACTGTGCGGCCTAAAAGATCTCCCATCAAAAGCAGTTAACATAGTCAATGATTTAGACAGCTCAGGAGAACTGAGACCCTTCCAACAGGTCAAAGACATCACAGAAGCAGCAGTGCCCTCGTCAATCATAGTACGTTTGATGGTCATACCAAGACATTCTACTTGCACCAAAAGAGACACATAGTAGGGAAAGCAAGGCTGATGTCCTGCGGTTTAAAATTTTATCATAGAGGAATAATCATCATCGTTCACACCAAGAGCAGAAAGAAACGCTTTCCTTTGTGAAGGACAACTATGAAGCACTTCCAATGCAGACATTGCACAAGGAGTATGGCCCAAATCCTCGACAACTGAATAATTCTGGGTGGCTTGGGCATTTGGATTATTCCCCGAACGCTTAAGGACTCCCTTAGGAATGCGAGGTGCAGCCTCAGGTTTATCCACAAGTTTCTTAATGCGCAAAGGAGTTCCTGGTGGATCAGGTTCTTTGTCTGGGCTGGGTTGTTATGAACTATAGTCTTTCGCACGAGTCACAACCTTAGCAGCACAGACCATGTTAATGCACCCACGACCACTACCCTCTAGTGGATCATCATCACTAGACTGGTCATGGGACTTCGAGTTCATATTTTGGTTATGCGGTAAAGGGTTCGTTAGCACAGCTGGGCATTGTGCTAAGAATCTCGAAGCTTCATCAATCCGAGGGCACAAGTAAGTGAGATGATCTTCCTTACAAAGCTTGCAAGGGAATTTAACCTTATGTTTCGCTTTCTTGTCCCCCCTAGCATTTCTACCGTTCTTGTCATTATTGTTAGCATTCTCATTCTTATTCCCACCCTTTTGATTATTATTTTTACCCTTCTTTCTATTCTGTCCGGGCTGCTGGTTACCCTTCTGGTCCAACGATTGCATAGAAAGTACATTCATCGTTTGGGTGGGTTGAGACGAAGCTGTAGCTTGTCCCGAAGCAGATTGGTTGATTGACAATTTACTAGCTTGTTTTGCAACCGAATCCGCAGGTTTCGCACTTGCACAACCCACAATGGCATCCGCATGTGGTCCAGGTTTGACTTTGGGATCGAAACTAGAATGAGGAGCATTGGGAATAATCTCATACAACAAACTGGACTGAGCATAGATCAAGTCCAGTTCCTATGCCCTAAAGATCACTTCTTCCTCATTCTGCACTCTGAATGTGGAAACATCCTTCGCTATATACAGAAATAACGGCTTGAGGAACCACTTGAGAAGGAACTCTGCCGGTATAAAAGCTTTAATTAATCTCTTCCGTCTATGCCACTCTTGAATATGATCAGAAATATGGGTGGCTTTATCTTGCCGAAATGTCGACAAGAGTTTAGTACCAACGTCATAGCGCACTGGTAACTGGAAGTGATTAAGAAAAGTCATCGCAAGGTCGTCAAACAAAGTAAAAGCGCCCCTAGGTAACTCTATATACCATTTCGCAGCAGGCCCTATGATGGTGCATTGAAATAGTCGCAAACAAACTAAGTACTAATGTAACGAATTTGAAGAGCACCATAGGTGAAACGTAGTAATGTGTTTGCTCGGATCCTCTCCTCGTTTGCCTTTGAACTTAGGTATGTTCGAAGGAAGCTTGGTAGGGACAGCTGGCCAAGCCGGGTCATGAGCCATAGGATCGTTTGTAAGTCTTGATAAGTTAGGAAGATTAAGCATCATGAGGAAAGGGAGCCTAAGATGATGAGGTCGATGGACCGCTCCCTGATTCATATAGGGTTGATGACCACCATGGCCTTGGCCACAATGTCCTCCTCCTATCTGACCTGTATAGGGTGACGTGGAAGTACCATAGTATGGTGGAACTTTGCTAGTAGGAGCTACAAAGCCGTAATTACGAGAGTAAGAAGGTTGTTGATACCCGCCTACATAAGGTGAAGAAACCTATCCATATTGCGTCCCATGATAAGGTCCATAGTTCATCGCATGCGATGCCCCATGAGACACTCTGTAGGTAGGAATATACGTGCTGGAAGTAGGGATATAAGCCTCCGAAGTAGCAAGATGACCTCTAGAAGCATGAACATAACCTCCCAACGTAGTGGGCGGCATGTGGACTTGAGACACAACTGGTCTAGTAACCGCAGTACAGACCTGACTCGTAGCCATATATCAGCTCGAAGGACCACATGAATAAGGTGGAGGATGTACATTTGAAGAACTAGGGGTTGAGGGTGAAGGAATCTGAGTAATAAGAAATGTATTACTGCCTATCATCACTTGTCTCAGATATGGTATCCTAATCGGATCGCTAACCCTAGACCTAGGAGGGAGATATGATGTAGCTTCCACCATTGGGACGGAAGATGCAATGTGACTAGTGCTCCCAAACCTCTCCACATGGTAAGGAATGAGAGTGCCCCTAGGAATAGTGCTAGGCTCAAAATCATATTCGACATGAAATGTAAAATCATCTATAGGGAAACCAGACGTAGCATAACTACCATAGCTAGTAGTGGTGGGTTCAAAATGAGTCTCGGCGTCCTCCAGCATGCCATACCAGTAGCACGTCAATGGGGAATCATCGCTAGAGTGAGTAGGTCTATCTTGTATGGCTCCTATCTCAAAAATCACAAGACCTAACTCGACTAAGTTGGGTGAAGGATCATAAGTAGGTGTAAATTCCCCATTGTCGACATGAATGGGAGGAGGTGGTTCAGGAATACCTTCTGAAAAATCCCCCATGGTGTGTGAATCAATGTGTGACATAGTCCACCTAGACTGTCTAGGTCTCTCTCCCAAAGGAAGAGGAGAATTAGAAGGTGGAAGTCCTGCTAAACGACGAGAACGGCGTAGAACCGCACTCAAATCCACAATGACTCAAAAAAATAGCAAAGACTCTCTATTTACGTAAACCATAGGCCAATTATCATGCACAGAGCAATCACTAATAAAATCTAAAGCCAAATTAAAGCAAACAAGGGCTGTATAATTGAGCTCCCGAATGAAGCAGGTATGTCTCGCCTAGGAGAGGCTTGAGACTCCCATACACAACAAGCAGAGGTACATAACCAATTATTGTGGCCCTCAGCTTCAACGCGTAAAGTGACTGTGTTGTCTGACCCCAACCTGGCTGGGACACATGCAGAATAACCTATACAAGTACCTCCTTGATATCCTAGGTAAGGCCACTAAGGTCACCTCAATATACTCAATGCTCAGGCAGACAGTCGCAGGCGGGATTGACCATATGGGAAGGGTAGCAAAGCCCGAAACTCTCGAAAGAGCCCCCAGATACGAACACAATACTAGAAATATCTCTGGTGCTACTCAGTTATGACTAGGGGTCATCCCAATCAATAACTGCTCCCACTGCCTTGTGCTTAACTCCCTTTTGAGAGGAGGATCCTGAGAACACTGGTTATACCAAGGATTTCACACACTCACCTGGACAGACACCTAGATGTTGTTGTTTAGTGATCTTGGAGAATTGACTTACAATGAACTATTCCAAGATCCTAAAACCTAATCTTTTTGGTGCACCCTAGAAAAGAAAAGAGTGTAATTCATTTTATTTAGTGTTGATTTTAGTTGGCTTTATTACTCAAAAATAGGATATGGTCATGCAACTAGTGGTGTTATGACGCAACAGGAAGTAAAATGCACACCTAACAATTAATGCAAATGCATTGTGTCCATGAAAACAGGGTATGCTACTACGTGAAATGCACAATTATTCTTCAAATGATGAATGCAAATTTACCTATATGAAGTCCTAACTAGTACTCCAAAGCAAATCTATCTAGTGCAAGTACAATGCAAAGTGCAAAATGCAATGCATGATGATAAGCAAATGTTTTTGGATTTTTTGAAAATAAAAGAGATACAAAAAGAAAAAGAATGATTCTATGACCCCTAGACTATGCAAGCACACTCAAACAACATTCCAGCAAAGCACTAAGGTAAAATAACTCTAATGCACTAATCTCAAACAAAAAATCGAAAATTCCATGACAAGAACTTTCCTAAAAAAAAAAATTTAGACTAAAAAAAAAACGTTTTTGGTCAGAAACAGAGGCCAAAACAGACTCAGGTAGTGTCAAAGGAGACTCGGAAACTAACATAATTCACCCAGCAACCAATTATCTTCCACAAAAAGCCAAAATCAAGGGTATACACGACTATTCGCAGTAAACCCGCATGTATACGCGGAAATCACAAAGGAAACCACGTGTATATGCAACTGTAAATCAAAAACTCGCGTACAGGAAGAAAAGGTGCATAAACTCAAGGAAAACAGATAGACTGAGACAAACTTCACACGAATCAGACTCTACCAGGCATACATGCCTCTAGGCCTAACACAAAAACAAGAGAGAAAGAGCAATTCAAATACATTGAATGCCGAGAAAACAACCCCCAAAGGACAACTACTAGGAACTCCCCAGCGGAGTCGCCAATTCTATCATGGAGAGAAATTCCTATAGCTTGGGGTACCACAACAGATAGATTGACTCCAGAAATCAATCTTTCCCAATATGCAATAGAAATAAAATGTCTAACACTAAAGGATCAGACCTCGTACCTTATTCCAGACGGTTGAAGTAGATCCCCGTTGAGCTTTCCAATATTCATCTTGAATTGCTATATTACTTCCTCAACAACAAGTAAACAATACAAGGATTCTATATATCATGGTGTTAAATCTATTCTAGCATATATAATCAATAATGTAAAAGAATTTGACATAATCCCATGGATAACATATTCATTCAAATACACATCATTGGATAGGAAAAGATATTTCTATTAATATAAATCAGAGATTACAAGATACAACCTCTGATGGCACGTCTGCAAACCAGAGAAACTGAATCCCCCACTTGGGCCTCCACCACTTCAATCCTCCATCTCTCTATAGCAAGCTCACAAGAAAAAGGCAAGCTTGGGAAGAACACAAAAGTGCTCCAAGGGACAAAGGGATGCAGACTCAAGCATAAGTTCCAGCAACAATGGACTATAGTTTCATTACTCTAAATTCTCTCTTATGCCTTCAATGTACCAAGGGGTTCCTTATATAGTTTTTCAAAGGGGTAATGAAAGGTCGAATCCGAGTGATCTCAAGGCATATGGAAGGCCAGGAGTCAAATGAGTCAGATCCATGTCAAGGAAAACTCCAAAAGGATTTGGATTATTTACACATCCCGATGTACGCGGCTTTAGTGGTCAAACCCACGTATGTACGCGCTTATAAGGTTAAAAGTCGCATATATCATTTTTCATGGGTTTTTAGGGATGATCAAGGAAACATCAAAGGACAAAAAGTGGTCCATAGGGTCTAAGGAGTCTGTAGTGGGATAGGGGAAGGCCATACAAAGTGTGATTCACCTAGAGTGGTGAAATCCTCTATAACAGATAGCGAGTTTATAGAATATTTAAACGTTATTTCTGAAATTCTCTTTCCACAATCTTCTTTCCCCACTTTTCTTCCGCACCATTGATCTCTTTTCAGCGGAACTAATATCAGTCGTCCGATCTTCTGTCTTGTGGGATGTAGGATGCGAGTTCATAAAATATTGAATGTTACTTCCGTAATTTCCTTTCCACATTTTTTTTTTGCATTGCGCATTGTAGGATGCAGGATGCAGAGTCAGACTTTCCAATTTTGGACTTTTGCAACTTTCTTTCTGCATTTTCTTGGATCCTTGATTTCCTTATGGATTTATCCTTGACTATTTGATCTTGATCTTTTGAGAGATTCTTATTAACCATCAGATCTTATGAAGGATCAATTCCTACTATCAGATATTAATATTTTTTGGAATCTTTAGCCTTCCCACCTAATTTATGTAAGCTTGATCTTTACCGTCAGATCTAGTGTGGGTCTCTCCCTGACCGTCCATTCTAGAACTAATGTGGATCTGCATTATATCTTTGCAAATTATAAAAAAATGATCCTCATTCATCAAATCTCATGCAGATAACTATGCCACCTCATCATCGTGCCATGCCATCACTACCTTCATCTATGCCACCTCATCATCATGCCATTTTTTCTTTACTTTGACTTATGTTGCGTTAACTCTGCCATGGTATCTTTTGCTTATGCTTTGTACTTCATAAAGAACTTTTCCATCACTACCTTAGTCTTTCATCATCATTAGGACACCATCATACTGCATTTCATCATATGTGTCATGCGACGTTCTCAACTATGCCATCATATTCCTTTTTATCGTATGTGCCATCACTACCTTAGTCTTCCATCAGCATTAGGACACCATCATACTCCATGTCATCATATGTGTCATGCCAAATTCTCAACTATGCCTTTATATTCCTTATGTCTTTCACTAATTTTGTCCTGCCATCATATCCACCGATTATTCCTTTGTAATTCATGAACACCTTTGACATCAATGACAACTATAACCCAAATTTTCCAACAATGTGTTATGGTTACAATGGTTTACCCCTAACGGTCTCTATGTAAACCATGTTTTTCATATTGCACATGCAATATAATGCATATGCAATATATCACATATGTGATGTAGTGCATATGACTTAGGAGAAATTAACATTACATTGATTAAGCTAAAATAAGGGGGAGGGGGTAGTCAAAGGAGGGAGAGAAAGGTGAAGAGGGAATAATGGGAGGGACGGATGGGTAGGGGAGAGATATGGGGGGGATGAAGGAGGGAGAAATATAAGGGGAAGGGAGGGATGGGTAGGGGAGAGATATGAAAGTGGGAATGAAGGGAGGAGAAATATAAGTGGGAGGGTAATAAATATAAGTGGGATGGAGGGATGAGGGGGTGCGAGAGGGAGATATACAGGAGGGAGGGATGATTGGGTGCAACAAATATATAAGATAATGGATGGAGGAAAGATATAGAATAATGGATGGAGGGAAAAATAGGGGGTTGTTAAAGAGTGAGAGGGAGGAGAGGGAGGAGAGGGATGGATGGAGTGCTTTTATAGAGATAGTTATAGAGTGAGTGAGTGAGAGAGACACATGGGGGGTCATTAAAGAGTGATAGGGGGGAGAGTTAGAGAGAGAGAGAAAGAGAGAGAGAGAGAGAGAAAGAGAGAAAGAGAGAGAGAGAGATATGGAGGGAGAGAGAATGCTGGATGGAGAGATGGTTAGAGGGTGAGAGAGTGGGAGTAATAACTGCGAGAGAGGAGGGATTTAGGGAAATGAAGGATGGTCAAGGATAGTCAAGGATGGTTACACTAAGGGATAGAGATGAGGTATTTTTTGTGTGTGTGCCAAAGAGATAGAGATATAGAGAGAGGGAAAGATAGAGAGAGATGGAGAGAGGGTGTGTGTATGTGTTTGAGAGAGACAAAGGGGGGAGGTTAGTTATAGAGGGAGAGGGGGTGTGGTGTTCCAATACCAAGAGTTGTGTAAGTTTGTTTGAGGGGGGAGTGGTGAGATAATGAAGGATTTGGGAGAGAGGAAGAGAGTGAGGGAGGGGGAGAGAGGAAGAGTAAGAGGGAGGGGGAGAGAGGAAGAGAGGGAGGGAGGGGGAGAGAGGAAGAGTAAGAGGGAGGGGGAGAGAGGAAGAGAGGGAGGGAAAGGGGTGAGAGAGAGGGTTGAGGGATGGTTATAGATGTAGAGGGATAGCGAAGGAGAGAAATAGTGATGGTTATATAGAGAGGGATGGAAAGAGGGTGTGTGAATGTGTGTGACGAAGATGAATCTTTAACCTAGAAATGGGGATGGAAGACCAACTTCATTTGATATGTTGATTGAAAGATCAATTGAACTGTTTTCTTTTGGAACTAAAATCCAGAGAAGTTTAGTTAAACTAAGATCCAGATGTTTTGATCGGGACTCTAAATAAGAACGGAGGAGGTTATACATTGTACCCAGACTATCAAAATCTTATGAATGTGGAGGATTTGCAAGATAGATGGCGGTGGGAAATGATTTGGAGAACTAAAGATCCAAAGAGTCTAAAATTCTCATCTAGCTTTCTCTCACCTCAAAAGTATTGACTGAAGACATCTATCAAAATAAAATTAATGAAGGTCCTTGAATATGTTATATTTGTTGGCAAGGTGGAGAAGACATATCCCACATCTTCATGAAATGTCCCTTTTCTCTTCAATTTTTTGATAAGATAGAATGTTTATTAGGAAAGAAGGATATTTGGAAATATGAGTCCGTGGAGGTAGCCTAAAAATATGGTTTTCATGAGAATATCTAAACAATTATAGAGAAATTACTTTCCTAATTAGCTGGAATATTTGGAATTCTAGGAATGTTGTCTTTTGACAATTTTACCTCCCATTCTACACAGGTTTTTATTGATATGTTCTCTTTGAATAAACATTTGAAGGAAGAGTTGAATATTAAGATCAATATACATTACCATACACACATTAGTTCATTTAAACATAAAAATATATCATCTTATAAAGGTACCATGCACCATTATTCTTCCAAGGGTGTATTAAAGTTTGTCATATTCTCGCATAGACCAAACAATATGAAACCCTTCCATTGGATTAGAGTGTTCTAGGATCCCAGGATCCAAGCTAAGGATTCAATTCCAGTATGCAAGCCGAACTATGACTGACTTACAATGATTGGCTATCAATACGAGATGACCGGATGGCAATATTTTTCCACATATATACCATACAATGTATAATAGGTAGGTTAAGTTGTTAAAAATTTATAGAAGCTCAAATCCACAAATATTCAACTTTTAACTCTTTATGGAAGTATCAATATATATTTACATTCTTTGTATTCTAAATCCATATTCAAGAATAGCTACTTTGACACATTGGAAAAAGGGAAAACTCATTCTAAATTACCTAGTAGATTCAAGAAGCTACATGATAACATTTCCCCACTTTTCCATTCTTATCTCTATCCTACTACCAATTGATTTGATGTTGCTAGAGACTCAAACAATGTTAATCGAATTGCATTGTATAGTTTAGGAAAAGATATTTTCTTAGTCTAAGTTATATGATTCATAACTCCTCTTCATCCTATTGGAAGGAAATTTAGACAAGGAATCCTAAGTCATTTATGTATACATTTCAATAACATTCCCTTAACAATTGATATGTTTTTCTACCCGGCCTGCATTTTTTTATGTATATGCGATTTATATTGCATATGTGTTTTGTATCGCATATGCGTTTTTTTATCGCAAGTGCGGTTTGTAAAATTTAAAATTTCAGCAGGAATAAGGCTTGGCATCATGTTCGAAAATAGCTTCAGACTACTGAACCTATTGGCTATGACAAATAGACTAGGGCTATTTCCTATATTTCAAAACTCTATGAATATGCTCAGTTTCGATGGAGTTTTTTTCTATGACAAACACCACATTTTTTATGAAAATATAGCATATTGTAGAATGCCTTCTTATGATTCTGAATGTGTAATTTTTTCCTACATATGTATTTTTTATTTATTTATTATTATTTTTCTAAATGATACATGTCAGTTTTTGAAAATAGATACATCCATTGTTTTTTATATAACTTTTGATTTCCTTCACCTTTTCTCAAGAAAACTATATGATGCACTAGAGGAGAGTGAGCTCTACAATCTTCTATATATAAATAAAGAATTTCATTAATTTTATCCCCTAAAGTGTTGCACCCACATAGAACATTTTGGTTTCAAGGTTTTCAAACTTCAATAATTAATAATAAAAATAATAATTCATGAATTTTTTTGAAAACATAGTGTTGCACTAGTACCATATGTAATTTATATTCCTGCAAGAGTTTATCCAAAAATGACATCATTAACCTCATATATTGCTGCACCTGCACAAACATATATGTTATGATGTGCTGAAAATTTGAAAACCCAATTTAAGGGAAACTAATTTTATAATCATTTTCACAAATTATATATAGATAAAAGTTATATATTATGAAAGCTTATTCAATTACCTAACTTTTTTCTTTTTACTTCATCTTCAAATCGGTTAGGGAAGTACCTCTAATTGTCACCTAAAGTTAGAGGTTTCGTGTGTTTTTAGTGTTACGTGGAATCTAAAGTGCCTTTAAAAGAGTCCATGATTGTGCATCATCCCATCGATGTTCTAGCTATCATCAAATCAAATTGAGACACGAATACTTTCTAAAAACAATGTTTATAACACATAAAGGTCAAAATAATTTTTTGGTGATGTTGTTTCGCCTTCTCAATGCACCTTCCATATTTCAAATCTTGATCAACTATATTTTTTAAAGCATTCCTTAAAAAATTGTGTTATGATTTTTTGTTAATATAGTAAGATACAATAAATATCAGGAAGAGTATGCACAACATGTTTAGATATTCGTAAATCTATAGGAGGAGAAACTTATAAATGTAAATCCTTCTAAGTGTTCCTTTGGGGTTCATGGAGTTGAATATTCGGGGCATATTGTATCTCATAAACGCATCAAAGTGGATCGCAACAGAATTAAATACATGATGGAATGTTAAGTTCATAAAATATTAAATAATATTAAAAGATTCTTAGGATTGGTGGGCTATTACAACAATTTTATCAAGAATTATGGTAAAATAGCAGCACCTTTAATGGTTTTTTTAAGGAGGCATTTTCTTAGACTCGAGAAGAATCCAAATATTTTGAAAAATGTAAACATGCTATGTGTGCAACTCTTGTATTATTCATGCCATATTTCACAAAAACCTTTGTTGTGTCTTGTGATTCGTTAGCGCATTGAAATGGTGTAATTTCAATGAAAGAATGAAGGTTTTTTTTCTTTGAAAGTATCCAAAAATTAAGGGGAAAAACTTAAATGAATTTTTCACTTGCCTAATAGGAAGACACTTCAAGGTAAGTATATGTCATGAGAGTCTTGAGTACTTCTTGGAATAACGATTAACTTTAGAATATAAACAAAAATGGATTACAAAGATGCTAGGATATAACTTTGAAATTATCTATAATAAGGAAAAAAAATGTGGTGTTCAATGCACTTTCAAGGAAACAATAAGACACACACGAATTAATTTTTGTTGTTTCTATTCCATAGTCTAATTGGGTGGAATAAGCAAGCATAGAATGGGACAATGACCAAAAGTCATGCAAGAAGATTTAGTAACTACAAGGGTACCCTAGTGTATTCGATAAATCTATGTGGAAGAATGATTCACTACGGTATCAGGATAACCTATATTTACATAAGATGTCCAACTAAATCAAAAGGTCATTTTGGAGTTGCACGCTTCTCTTATAAGAGGACATTCAATTTTCTTTAAAATTTACCATAAAATCAAGAAGGATTATGTCCTAAGAATTTCTTAGAACTAATATTCAAGGGTTTGTGGTAGCATATTTTGTTTTCTCACAAGATAAGGAAGAAACAATCAAGACAGTAGGTCTTATATAGCCATTAGCTATACCAAGTTAGCATTGGGAATATTTCTCAATGGATTTTATCATAGGTATACCAAATTCTAAAGGAAATATTGTCATCATGATAGTCATAGATCCACCCACAAATTAGTATGGCCATTTATTTTGTATTTTTCATCCTTTTAAAGTGCGTACAATAGCTACAACATTCACACACACAAATTTAGAATCTACATGAAATCCCAAAGATTATTGTAAGTGACAGGGATTTAATTTCACTAGTAAATTTTAGAAGAAAAAGATATTGTTGTTTGGGTACTCAATTGGCTCACAAATCCTCTTACCATCCGTATGAAAATGGGAATACTAACAGCGTGGATAAATGTGTATAAGGGTATCTTCATTTCTTTACATGTGATAAGAAAACTTAATGAGTCAAGTGGTTACCCTTGGCATAATGGTAGTACAAAACATCATTCCATACTTCATAAAAAATGTTTAAATATCTCCATGTATGGAACTTTATGGATTTCACCCTCCATACATAACATAATCATTGAAAAATATATTTAAGATTCAATATGTGGATGATTGCATAGAGAAACAACAATAGATTTTCCAACTATTGAAATGTAACTTAGGTATAGAAAAAAGTAGGATTAACAACATGTAGATCAACATCACAATGAAAAGAAATTTGAGGTGGGGAATTGGAAAATTTTGATCCTACAACCATAAAAATAGGTTTCTCTCAAGAAACAAAAGAAGGAAAATAAGTTAACACCCGAGTAATATGGACCCTATAAGTTTTTGCAAAGGATTAGAAGTAAGGCTTACAAATTGGAGTTTCCTCCATGTTCATGTGTACATGTAATCTTATATGTTTATTTCATAAGAAAGACAATCCATGACGTTAATATCATAGTTCAAAATTTTAATGTCCCTAAAACCCATAAATAAATAAATAAATCGTAGGCTAATAAACTGCTAGATCTTAAGGACATCTCTATTTCTACCACGGAATAAAGACCTGTTTGAAGAAATGAACCTAAGTTCTATATGTTGCTTTCATTATGTGTTTTTAATGTATGATGATGATGTATACATATTATTGGTCTACAATCTGATCCTCTTATAAAATTACTTTTCATGTCTATCCTATTTTTTGACATTGTTGATACTTACTTTGTTTTACGTCTTACTTTCATTTTACGTGTATTTAATTGTTTATTGTTCATTATGAAGAGGTTGACTTACCTCTGTATGTCAAGGGGTGGAGTGGCATGGTTCTATCCCTTAAAGGTCCACTCAGAAAGGTAAGGTTCCTATGCTATGGGGTTTGATTATTTCATTGTGAACTAATGCATGTGTTTATATTCTTCTAGAGGTGACTTCACCTATGAAACTAGGCTTGCAGACGTAACGTAACTGAGTCCTAGCATCTACATCTACTGAACCTAGACAATGTTATTTCTATGCTCAACAGCTAAAAGATGATAGAGGGTCCTAATACTAGCCTATACCTTATATCTGTGGTAAGGAGGGGTTATAATATATGCATGTAGGTTGTAATAACTATGTGGGTGAAGGTTTAAAAACCTTGGTTGTAAAATTTTTATGTATAAACCTTAAAGTGGAGGGGTTTATGTTATGGCATATTCTAGGACATCGAAAATATGGTAAAGACTTGGGAAATTCACAATCTTAGAGGGTTTACAAACTATGTGATGGGGTTTAATATGGTGGAAAAAGTGTGAAGACACACTATAGACTTATGGGTTTTGAATTTCATGGAGGTGGAGGCCAGGTTAGCGCATTGAATGGACCTTGGTTTTTGCAGGATTTCTAAATTATGCACTTCGTTAGGGTTTTGATGTTATTTATTTGGTTTTGGTTGTTGTTTGGAGGGAGGAAACATGCTCCAGGTGGCAGTTGTGCATCCATGTAGTAGAACCAGACTACCTTGAGCTCATTGGAAGGTATGCATTGTTAGTATGATTTCACCTTTGCGTCTTTGTTTTGTTTACAATCAATTGGCATGCTTTTGATCAAGATTTGTTTTTGTTGTTTCAGGTGATAAAAGCATGGGTACTCTACATTTTAGAAGGAAGAGTTGTTGGGTTGCCTATGGGTGTGTGAAATAAGTTGAGGGATCTTTTAGATGCAATGGTGGAGTGAAGTCAATCACTCTTGATCTAAAAAAAAGAAATCATCCCAAGAAATCCCGAACCTACCAAGCCTAGTCCCAAGGATGCCAACAGGAATGCCAATTAGGATAGTAAACAAAATCACACCTCCATTTTATTTAAGCAAATCACACCTGTGTTTTATTCAAGAAAATCACACCTCCATTTTAGTGAACAAAATCGCGCGCATTTTTGAAAGCCTGTTTTTTTTTAAATAGGTCGAGCGCATCTTTTTCACCACATCGCACTGCTATTGGAATTCTTTAGAGCAAATATCGACTGGGAGAACATGTTTTTGGGTGTGCCAAATCCATCCATCTCCACCTTTGGATCAACCTCCTATTTGTGATGTATTTTCCTCATTTCTTTTCATGTTTTTTTCTCTTTGTTCATCAATTTATTTTCCCTAAATTGAAAAATTAAACCAAAATAAATTAAATTATGGCCAATGGAATTGGAAAATGGAAACAAAAACCCCAATGTAATTGGCAAATGGAAACAAATTCCCCAATTTAATCATAAAAATTAAACAATTTTGATTATTTACCAAAATTCATACCCAAAATTCCCATGCCCAATGGAAACCAAAACCCTAATTAACTCAAAAAACAAATGAATTTCCTTATTTCCATATGCATATTCACAAGCATCCTTGTGAATCCATACCAAAATCCACAAATATGCAAAGTTTGTCAAGCACATTGCAAGTTTGCATAAGTAATTTACATGCCCAATGTAAACCAAAACCCCAATTAACTCATAAAAGACAAACAAACTTCACTATTTGCATATATGTATATTCACAAGCATCATTGTGAATCCAAACCAAAATTAAAAAATATGCAAAGATTGTCAATTATGCTGCACGCTTGCATACAACTAAAAAAAATCAAGTAGAATTCATATATTGCCCTAAAATACATAAACAAACATGGTAAATCCCTTGCCTCTATCAGAAATATCAAAGTTGGTCTTTCAAGAACATCAATAAACACCTTATATTTTTTATGAAATTCCTAATCCAAGTGTTAAAATAAGGTATAGAATCTTCCCATGCTTTTAACAAATATTTCGTCTTGAAGGAAGGGTACTTTTTGGTTAAGGTCAAGACAACAAAGTTCAACAATAGAATCTATGAACGTGAAGGTACATAGGTAGGTTGATATATTTGATTAAACATGCCAATCCCATACTATCATACGTGATATAATCCAGTGGAACCCTTGCAACCATAAAATCCATAAATATCTGCTAAATAAACTTTGGAGTCCAAAAAACATCACGCTACAACAAATAATTACATATCTAACAAAATCATTTCCTATACTAAGATTTTATTCATCAACAACACGTTATGCCACCTATTCTAGGGTCTAGTTGTTGTCTCTAACAACAATCTAGGAGTTGGTCCTACAAAGGCAATAGTCAACACCTCACAATTTCGACGAAACTTCATAATCCAAGCCTTAAAATAAGCTAGAGGAGCTTCGTAGTCAACATATGCACTCAAGACACTTTATGTACACATGCATACTTAAAAATTGGAATTAATACCCGAATTCAGGACATAAATATGAAATGAAAAAAATTAAATGTTTGTTCTTTACTGTAAAATTCAAGATCAATTTTTAAATTTACATGAGAGTTTAGTTTATGTTGTTATTTGTCATACATTAGTTATACAGTTTTCTGTTCTTAGATATGTCATTATATAATTTGTTTATATTGCTAATGATATTTTATTTGTATTTATGATTGCAGGGGATACTATGGATAACAATGAGGAGATACTGAGGGTTATTTCCCATTTGAGAGAGATTGGTTCTGCTTAGAGGGGTGGAGATGAGCTCTGTCGCTCCTTATCAAATTATTTGTTGTCTATCGTTGATACAATCGCAAGATCGAATGATGATTTGTATAGAATCACATATTATAGGGAGAGGAAAAGACAACAATATGCTAATGGGTTAAGTTACAACGAGGTAAAAAAGCTCAAAATAACAAAACAACACATTTATTCATTGTTTAGACTGTCTGGGATGGATGAAATTCTGGAGATCAACAGACCACATATTTCTATTGAGTGGTGCACCTTTCCACCTATAAGATACAATTGGATGGATAGGTGGTACATGGTTTTTGACATTCCCCCTCATAACAATAGGGAAGTACTGCTGTTCTTCCTCCGAAAATTGTATGCAAAGTTTGTGATGGGGTAACATGTCAACTATTTTGACATGTTTGGCTTCCAGGAAGTTGGTAGGGCGATGCCCCAACACTGACCCAATGCTAGGCATAGAGATGCCAATCCATAGATACCTGCACCCTGTGCCTAAATATCGAGGGAGGACATCCCTCCTACACATGACATGGTTACCCTGACACATGAGCCATTTTTTACTCTAGCTTAAATGGTGTCTCGACACACAACCACTATTGACCAGAGAGCACCCTCTTCCTCTGCAGGTGTACAACCACCAACTTCTGGTGGTGGAGGGACATCTATTGGTGGGAATAGACCGACATCCCATGTGCCTCAGAGCGAGCCACACGTCTACACATCATGAGGGGGACCCTGTTATGGTCCTGGACCAAGACATGGTACCACTACGATGACTGGTGGTCAAGTAAGGACATTTTTTTAAGACTCTGTTATTGTTCAATTTTTAATTTTTTGATACTATATGTATCATATTAAAATATTCATAATATATGCAATATTTACTATTGTAGGAGATTGATTCCTCTCACGAGGGTGGTACTGCACCCGGTGTGGTTGTACCCGAGGCCCAAACAACCACCATTGAGGTAATATTTAAACATTTGTCATTTTTTTAATACATATCATTTTGTTAATGCATGTGTTAGTCTTGATTAATTTATTAAATTTGTCTAATATTTACAATTTTTGAAGTTGCAGGAACCCCACTTAGAACGTGATGCTGGAGATGTTGATTTCAATGACATAGTCCAAGGTGTAATTTATGATTTCTTGAATAATGTAAGTACATGGGTTATGACTGAATCTTGTTTGAATTATTTAAATTTCTTACTGTACACTCCTTTATACATCGCTAATATTTATAATTTTTAAACTTGTAGATGCTATTAGCATCTGAAGAGGGGCAAGAAATTGATGGAAGTCGTCACTCCCATGGGGGAGATATGTCCCAGGCAGGGGTAAGTATATTACAACATGTTAGTTTTTCAGTACATATTATTCCATGCATTCAAATCCATGTCTAACTATGGTAACACTTTATGACTACAGACATCATCGCAGATCCTTGCACCGTCTCTTTGGTTTGGATCTCCCCGTAGTCCAAACATAGATAAGGGGTTTGTTTACACCAGACAAACCTCTTCCTTGAACAGAGGGGGTGTGCATGAGGATCAACCTACTCATCCCACGGTAATGTACACATTTCCAATGGCAATTGTTGGTTAGCTATGAATTCACTTCACAAGTGGTTCTTCTTAATGTTATTTTCACATGTTTACAGCATCAGGATGTAGAGTCATACGTACCAGACCTTAGTGGGATTGTTGGTTTTGCGGTCAATGATGCATCTACAATAGGTATAAGTCACACTAAGGTACATCTACTTGAATATTTGTAATTGTACATTTCATTTGTATTGTTTATGGACATGCATGATGTCTAACTATTTTATCATTTGGTGAATGTAGTCACACCCTGGTCCATTAGTGCATGCAACTAAGGTTGATGTTCAACCTACGGCTCCTCTTAATACTAAAGAGTCCCATCATAATCCCCTAGAAATGGTTTTTTCGGTGAGATGTTCATTTTTTACATAATTGATTAGTACTTTCTCATTCATGTACATGTTGATAATTCTTGAGATAATTGACATATTTTAGATTTTCAAACTTTGTTATTGTTGGACAGTACTAGTTTAGTTACCTGATCAAGAAATATTTTCATTGATTTGCAATCACCAAAGATGCACAATGGTCGTAGATAGAGCCGAAAAGCATCAGGGTCTCGGAAAAACAAGAGAAAGTTAGATTTTTTATGTGTTAGTCCAGGACAAATATGTATTTTTATGTACAATCCGGAGTTAGGGTATAGGGGCGTGGTCAAGGACAGATGTACTTTTGTTTGCACATGTACATCAAATATGTTTTTGATACATGTACATTGACAGGCCATAGATGGGCCTTTTATTTTTGTATTATAACTTTCATGATATAAAAAATATTTCATATCAAGGCTCTTGAGAGATTCATGGTTCAATTTTGTATGTGTGATTATACACGTGTGGCCAAGAATTTTTCTATGTGTAATGTTCCCAATTTTTTTATAGATTTTACGATTGCATGGAAATATTAGTTATAAATTTGAGAACAACGCACAATTACAATATTATGTAATGACAAAAATGTAAATTTTAAATGTTTTTTACCACGATCCAATTGCATAGACAATGTTATATTAACAATTTCAAATTGTATTCACAAATATGGAACATACCTAATACACATAAGAACCTAACACAACTAAGCAACTGATCCAACTTGGTGGAATACAAAGCACCTTACCCACATAACAACCTAACAAACTTTTAAAGGATTCACGAAGTTGACACACCTAAGTGATGCACCTGTGTGGTCTACATAAATAACATTAGTGTTTTCCATGATGTCTTTCATCTAACGAATACATGGGATACACATCAAACCTAAAAGTATCCAAGTATTATAAGGTTGATTCAAAATAATGATTATGACTATATCCTACACATTATGTATGTCCTGCACATTATTTTATCATTTTTTTAATGTACATGACATTTGACGAATGGCCTCGAGTAACAATTTTGAAAGATATGAAAGTTATGTGTGATTTTATTATAGTTTAAATTGATTAGAGAAGTTCTATTCTGAATCTTGTTTTATAAATTCATGTTTATGGAGTATTATTCGAAGCATTCACAGCGTGAAGATATATATATTGTAATAATGGTGTAATAGGTTGGCCACTTGTTTCTAAACATAAACATGTTCCATTACATGGTTACTGACATAATGGCATTGTCTCCTCCTTCATTTCATCGTACAAATGCTCACATCTCTTGGATGACCTAGCTAACTTAATATGGGAAACAACCTTCTTTTGAGTTTCCAGTCCCATGAATAATATGAGATCCTAAGATCAATTCACCTCCACATAGATATTGACAACTCCTTTCACCTTGATTAAAACAAAAAAAAAGAATATTTCTTGCTTGATAATGATGGGAAATAAATCTGGATCGACACCTCACAACAGGTAACATAATTCTCGATAGCTGCACATGGAATAATAGTTTGAAACAAGTATTTGTTCAAGAGTGGAATATCTACAATCACCTTTAAGCTAACCTCTATGTGCAAACATTTCACATTCACTTACAAAGCAAAACCCTAGTTTCCAAAATTGACAAAAAAAAATGATCACTTGTCCATGGACCTAGATTAGAGGGCCACTCTAGCACTATCTTGATGTCCTAAATCCAACGGATACAATGGTTCATTGATCCAAGTAATGGTCATCAATCTATGGAACATTGAATCCCACCTCCTACAAGCTTTCAGGGACACCTATTGAATCCCTAACCGGGGCATAGAATGGAAACCGTGCATCAAAAAGTGCTTTCAGTGGGTTGTGCAAGCCTGTTTATGCAGGTTCCATGTGGGAATGCTAGCCACACATTCACAGTCGAGGAATTTGCAAAGCTGACCCCTATGTGCATAAATTGGACATTCACTTACTAAGCAAAACCCTAGTTTCCAAAATTGACTGAAAAAATGATCCCTTGTGCATGGACCCAGATTAGAGGGCTACCCTAGCACCATCCCGATGTCCTGAATCTAACAGAGACAACTTTTTGTTGATCCAAGCAACGTTCATGATTCTATGGCACGTTGAATCCCACCTCCTACATTCTTTAAGGGACACTTGTTGAATCCATACCCAAGGCATAGAATGGAAACCATGCATAAAAAAGGGGTTCTAGTGGGTTGTAAGTAGGAATATTTCACCTTCTACGGATAGAAGTTGTTCCTTTAGTCTGAATGTTTCAGATCCAAAACAAATGAATGAAAAAGGATGAAGACCCTCCCTGGATATCGTTGATACCAGGAATGTCTGCTTCGATAGTAAACCTATGTACCTACAATCATATTAAACACGCAAACACATCAAGGCTACCAGAACATAATCTATTAATCCATGTTAGTGACTAAGGAATCCAACAACATTTACATGTGAAATCCAACAACAACAAAAATGTGGGATGGAAATCAGCTTTGCATTAAGATAAAATGGAGAAGTTTACAACCAATTAATCCTTGGTGTTGACATGCATCTCCATGAAACCAACACTTCATCCCCATAAGCTCCAACTTTTCTCTCTATGCTTTCCAATGGCTTGGGCCAAGTGGTCAATCCAACAGCATAACAATACCTCTATAGTTCCCCCCCTCAACCATAGACATGAGCTTGTATTTATAAGGCTCAATGGATAGGAATGGTTGAGAGATTTGTGGATGAGGTGGCCTCTAAGATCCTATGATGGGGGATCTCGAGCTCAACTGACCCACAATGTTAGGGATAAGAGAGGACATGAGGCTCATGATTTAGAAGCCTTGAGAAGCCTCTATTTTTTCCCATTTTACCCATGGTACCACCTTTTACCTCTTATTATAGAGCGGTTCAGGTTAAAAACGCTTATGGGCTAAAGGATATAAGAGGTGGCACCTCTTATGGTAAACAAGGTATAGGCAGTGTGAGCAAGGTACCGCTCATGGATAATGAGGAAAGCACGGTGCTGAGACTTTTTATGAAAGATTGACAATCAACATGGGTTTTCTCTCCAAGTGCTAGGATTTAAGGGCAAATATGTAAGTCAGAGGTCTTATCACATGGTGGTGACAGGATTTTGGTATAACAGGATGCCCCCCAAAGCATGAGTCTTAGAGGGATATGATAAACAAGAGCTTTGAGAGAACAAGTCGTCGCTACGAGGTGAAAATGTCGGCTCAATCGGAGCATGTCGTCAAGTAGGCATCTATAGTACATCAATATTTTTTTACTCATAGACACAAGTAACCAACTCATGGCTGCAGACCAATACAAGGCAGATCCATGGGAGGAATAAACAAGCATGGCTACTAGAATACAGCATAGATCCATGTGATAGAGGACTCAAACTTGGACATAGCTACTAGACATACAATGTAGATCTATGTCATACAGACGCAAATTTGAGCATAGACACGACCATACAAATGTGTATCCATGCTAGATATACAAAACTCCATCGCAACTTGGGGGAAAGCAATGAGTGCTTTAAACAAATACCCAGGTTCTTCGTCTCATCTTCCACAAAGTACGATTCTATCCATGTGATTACAATGATCTGAAGTCGAACATGGTAGAAACCACTTGATTACCCGCCAATGATGTGAACCGTTAACAAGTGCGAGGGAGATCACCATTGATGTCAATGATTCCCAAGGTACCCTAGTACAATCTACTGAGTCTGAATAGATGTCTTGATGTCGAACACCTAGTCAATTCTATCGATCAAAGGTCGATGATGCAAACCTATGTCAAGAGTGAGAGAATCTGTCATTAAGGAATCCAGATCTCAAGGTACTAAGTTTTTGTTTCTAAGACTATTTCCCGCATGATGAGCTGATGTTGACGAGAATAGTCTCATTGAAGGAGGGCCATGATGAGTCCCACATCGATGACATGAAACTTGGAACATAGTTCTAGAATGATGTGAATGTAGTAACCATAGGACTGACTCAAAAGTACCGACACAGAGACTATTTTGACTGCAAAGGAAAAACTTCTTCAACTTCTCTTTGAACATCGGGCGGCACGACAAAAGACTTGGTAGCATGACTAAACGGGACAAATACACAATGCAATAGTGGACAATGCATTGTTTTGAAAGACTCAAAGGAGTGGCATGACTCATGAAAGTGGATCGTCATGGAGATCAGCCAAATACCCAATTGATTAACATGATATGCAAACAAGTGCCATGTTCAAAGGTAACGACAAACTACTACCATTTATTTGCAAAATGATTCCCTTCCCATTTTCCCCATCATGATCGATGAGTGCCTCTTTTTGGTTTTACTAGTTCAAAGAGGGTAACAAACACTCAATTTATCTTGTCTGAAGACAAGTCCAAACTCATATGTTTTACGAAACTGAGAGAGGAGGGGTTCATTCCCAAAACAGATTTCTTAATGTTTAATTTAATGAGTCTAATGAAAGAAAACTCGATATCGTTCATGTTTAGAGAGTCTAAACGATTATGGAAGGAGACTCCAAAAGGGTCCTTTTTCATATGATTTAGTCCCTAAGGCCCGAAAAAGTGTAAAATCATACCTCAGAGAACTCTTCCAGTCATGGTTGGCTAGAGTTTTCCTTTTCATAAATAGTCTATCCAAACTGAAAAAGAGATAACCTACCATCGAAAAGATGACTCTTCAAATACTTTAATGAGTGTGTAGAAGACAATATCGCTCGACAATCTTTTTGTATTTAGGGAGCCTAAAAAGAGTTTAAAGAGGACTCCATTAGACTTTTTCATGTTTGAATCTAGAGCATGAAAAAGTAATAAACTAAGATCAAGCCAAATTTCATGTTTTAACCAGATCATGAAAAATGAAAATTAATATCAACACCATCTTAGTGTTTTTAACGAGCTCGAAGATGAGTTGAAAGAATGCTCAAATATTGGTTTCATTTTTACACAAGCTTGAAACTAGTGGGTAAACTATGCTTGAAAATCCCCATTAACATGATATACAGAGGTTGGAATCTTTCCCCCAGCATGATTTCTAGCGAAGCTTAACCCTAGCATGGTTTCTAGGTGCTCGACATGCCCCCCAAGCTTCATTTCGTCTAACTATTCTTCATCCATACCCAACCTAAAAACCTAGTTACTAATGTGAAAATGTTCACCAGGGGGTAGGAAGAATGAGAATTGGGCAGGCAAAAATAAGGTTCAAGTTCTAACACTAAAGGGAAGACTCGACTCAAGGGAAGGGGATCTGTTTCATTTTTACGCAAGCTTGAAATAGAAGGTAACTAGGCTTGGAACATGGTTTCATTTTTATGCGAGCTTGAAACCAAAAGGTAAACTATGCTTACGGAAACCTACTTCAGTTTTTAATGAGCTTGAAATAGAAAATGAACTATGCTCAAGAATGATTTCATTTTTATGCAAGCTTGAAACCAAAAGGTAAACTATGCTTGAGGAGATCCATTTCATTTTTTAACGAGCTTGACATAGAATGGGAACTTTGCTTAGGAATGATTTCATTTTTATGCAAGCTTGAAACCAAAAGGTAAACTATGCTTGAGGAGATCCATTTCATTTTTTAACGAGCTTGACATAGAATGGGAACTTTGCTCAGGAATGAATTCATTTTTATGCAAGCTTGAAACCAAAAGATAAACTATTCTTGAGGAGAACCATTTCAATTTTTAACGAGCTTGACATAGAATGGGAACTTTACTCAGGAATGATTTCATTTTTATGCAAGCTTGAAACCAAAAGGTAAACTATGCTTGAGGGGATCCATTTCATTTTTTAACGAGCTTGACATAGAATGGGAACTTTGCTTAGGAATGATTTCATTTTTATGCAAGCTTGAAACCAAAAGGTAAACTATGCTTGAGGAGATCCATTTATTTTTTAACGAGCTTGACATAGAATGGGAACTTTTCTCATGAATGATTTGATTTTTATGCAAGCTTGAAACCAAAAGGTAAACTATGCTCTAAAACCTGATCCTACCGAACATGATATCCAGAGGTTGGTAGGTTGCCCCCATTTCATAAAAGCTAGAAGTTTATCTCCATTATGATGTCCATAGATTAGAGCCATGCCCCCCATTTTACCTATGATGGGAAGAAGCTAACTATAAGAAGGGGAAGGAAACATAAGAACATGTGGCACATTCAAGGCAATCTTATTACTAGGAGTAATGTGATGGTCATGTGTAATAAAGGAAAGTTGATCAATGGTCACAATCTTCCCATCATGGGGAAAATACATCACTCTAAAAAGTGTGGACACTACGAATTTCATGGCATAAACGTAATCACATCCAAGGAGCAGATTGAAATCTAAAGGACCTTGGACCACCATAACATCAATATAGATAGTTTTCCCTCCTAATGTAATAGGAAAACAAGGAAGGGTCCCTAAAGGTGAGGTAGGCCTATGATTAAAAGCTAGTATCTGATCCATGGCTGGCACAAGCTGAGGAGAACCTAAAGCTTGCCAAGCAGTTGAGGATAGAATACTAACAGAAGCACCTTCATCAACAATAGTGTGAAGTATCTGCCTAGCAGTAACATTAACAACTATCTGGAAAGGAACACTCGAATGAAGACGAGAGTCTATTAGGTTACTCTAGTCAAAGGAAATAACCTTACTACTTGGAGAGGGTTTCTATCAAAACAGGAAAAATTTCCTCTTGTCGAGAACAATCAAAATGAACCATAAAAAATTCAGCAGGATTCAGTTCATTCTCTACTGGAAGAGAATAAAAAGACAAAGATTTGGTCAAAGAGACCAATTTAGTCTTAACACTCTCTAATGAAAGAGCGAGATAGGGTGGAAATGACACCGACTCAACCAATTGAACTTCCCTCTTCAAAGGAAGAGTGGGATCAACCACAGATAAATCTGAATCGATCACTTGGTCAACCAGTGGGAGATCAAGGGATAACTTACTATCACTTGTTGGAATCACCTGTTGATGATCAGTAATATTTTCTAACCAACACAAAGCTTCATCCATGCTTGGACAAAGAAAAGTAAGATGCATAGCCTTGCATATCAAACAAGGATACAATACTTTACCCTTACGAACTTTTACCAATGGGTCACTGGTTGAGGGAGTATCATAAACATGATGATTAGAGGTTGATGACACAGAAAGTTTGGACCTTTTAGGCCACTCTTCTTGTACATGGGAGAGACCGGGACACTCCTTAAGAAGGTGGTCCCCCTTGCAAAGCTTACAATGGAACTTGGGTTTTTTAGCTATTCTCTTAGAATGGGCACCATCAAGAGTAGATGGTTGCTGCTTTTTCTCTTTCTTATCCATCTTCTTATTACCCTTCCCTTTCTTCTTCTTATTATCCACATGACTACTAACCATAGAGCTTTGGTCAAGTGAAGAAGAAGAAAGGGGTGAAGCAACAACCGACGAAGAAGGAGAGGGATTAAGTTGAGGTCGATCCTCTCTCGGAGGAGAGGTGACATTTGAGACATTAGGTGTAACAGGAATTACCAGATTAAACAACCATACTGGTAATCCTATAGTTAAGCTAGGAAGATTTAGAGTGGCAATAAAGGGAGGACCAATACCTTCACTAGGAGGGAATACAAAAGGTACACTTTGGAAAGGGACCTCTTGAGTGGTAGTCCCAGATGAGGATTCCATATCTAAACTCTCTAATAACCCCCTAACTACAATGCACAAGCAATTACTACTAAAACTAAAAGCAGCAAGCAAACATGTGAAAGGAGTGGATAAGAGTCAGGAACCTCAAGGACAGGACAAAAGGATAACTCAGATGGTTTAAGGATTCCTAAAAGGGTCTCCTGATATACTTAAGGTATGTGGGAGCTCAAATCGGTAGTAGTGTTGTCTAATGCATAATCATTCACAAGGGGCCTTCCTATATACAATCAAGTATGTGAAGTATTTTTCTATATACCTCAAGGGTACGTGAAAGGTCGTTCGATATACCGACAGTATGTGGAAGAACTGCATGAGTCCCGGGATGTAGTGATGACAAGTAACGACAGCTCATATGCTTAACGATGCCCAAACACGTCTCTAACTTATCACTCAAATCACTAAAAGTTTTAACCTAGTACTACCATTAATTTTATCTTGTGCATTTAGGTGGAACCAAGGAGTGAAAACTTGAAATTAAAGAATATGCACACTGATCTATATGATAATGCAAGTTTTCCTCTTCAATGAAATTCTACCTAAGAGAGGGAGAGAGATTTACTTTTCTTCCTGTTGAGGCCTGGAAATTCGTAGGCAACAACAACAAGGGATTCTCCCCAGTCAACGTTCCCAACTAGCCCGTGACTGTTTGGTATAGGGAATCCGTCCGGTTTGCGGTCCGACTACCGTAGGTCAAGTAACAAAAACAAAGGGTTTACCAGTTGCGGCCCGGTCCACCGTGTATATTTTGTATTTTTTGACTTAAGTATGATATGCAAGTGCCTATTTAACTCTATAGGGTGATAGGACGCGAGGAGCAGTCACAACGTGATGCGTAGGTTCTTACCTCTTGTCTTAGAACTCACAAGCATCTCGATCACATATGCAGTAATAAAATACTCTATCTATCTATCTATCTATCTATCTATCTATCCCCAGGGAGAAAAATTGTAACTTATTTATGAGTAATGTGTATTGTGCATGCATGATAAAGAGAAATTACAGATAGCTGATATTCCTTCCTACAACACATGAACGATTAGAGATATTTAGACAATAAGATAGCCAATTGTTTATGAACAACATACATTACTCCTGGTGGTAAATCCACATAATGAACTAGAAAACATTCAAACAAGAACATAGTCTCTAAGAGTTAGAATGATCTCACGGTTTATGGACAAAAGGTGGAAAAACAAAATATTTCATCTTTCCACAATCCACAACATAACATTTGAAAGTCCCACCAATCTTTCTCCAACAGGAAAACAATAATTCTTTATTGCAAAAAAAAGTAGTTCTTCTTACAATATCGCTTTTCATGTCTAACTAGGAAAAAGCCCCTTGTTCTTCTAAGTCTCCTATATTTATATAAAAGGGTGAAACTGTTGGGATGCCCACAAATAACCCTTGGGCTTCCCAACTTTTCGCCTCCCAAAACTTTACTCAAATGTTTATACAATCGTTATATATTACAAAAGTGAATGATCATTCACGAGGAGGGCCCCACTTGGGTATTCAGAAATTTCTTCCATGCCAAAGCCTCAGACGCAATGCCTTCAAATGCACAAGGTTCTAAGAATTGAATGTTTATCTCAAATTTATCAGCTTGGTTCTTGATGGCCTCAATTCTGGCCGCACTCAAATGAAGCTGGTCCTCCAATAGCTGCACACTGATGGCCGAATGATCTACTTCACTCCTTAAGACCTGGTGGTCGAGGGCCTTAATGTGCTGTATTTTTTCTTCTTCCTCTTGATGCCTCTTCTGTAAAATCTCCACAAATGAGTTGTGGTCAGGAAAAACCTCTAGCCTCTACTCGACTTCTACTTGACACTGGTTATATGTAATTAGGATCCTTCTAAAGAATTCTGAGCATGCTCCTTTTGTCTTCCTAACAGCCTTTTTAAAATATTTTGCTGTGTTTATAGCAAACTCTAATAAGTCATAATCCTGCTGAAGGGCTCATCGATCTTTCAAGGGTAGCTCTATAGGAGTTTCCTAATTATTTTCCAACCTTGTCATTCTTGCTGTCGGGACTTCCATGATGTCCTGAGATCTATCAACAAAATAAGAGGAAGTCTCTAGAATTTCCTCTAATCGGCCATCTATTTGCAAAACTTTACATCTCTCTTCTTCTATGGTGGTTTGCAGATGAAGCTTCTTGGCCTTTTGTGCTAGCACATGCTCCTTGAAGGGTTGGAGGTCAACCTGCTACTCTCTTGCTTCTTCTAGAGCAGTTGTTAAAGAAGAAATCTGCTCTTGAAGCTTCAACTTTTGTTCTTGAGCTTGCTTCTCACTTGCCTCCAAAGTGGTCCTTTGCAGCTCTAAGCCTTCTATCCTTCCCAGCAGCTCTTCCTTCTCCACAATAATCTCTTGATACTCTTGTTGCACTCTCTCCAGACACTCCTGTGTATTTTCCCTAACTTGTTTCTCCACTTGGAGGAGCTGCAGTTCATCCTTCGAAGACCTTATCTCTTTTTTCATCTCCTCATATTTCCTTTTCAGCTTATTGCTTTCCTCTCTCTCCTCTCTCAATGTGTCCTTTAGTTGAGCAAAGGACCTCTTGGATTGCTCCAAGTCTATCATAATTTTGTCCACATTATCTTCCGAAGCTTGAATTAGTGCAGCTCCAGCTCTAATGGTGAATCTTGGATCTTGGTTTGTTCCAAATACAATGGGCGTATTCGTTATCATTTTCCTGGGAAGACCTCCCGTTTCAACCTTCCTTTCTGTTCTCTTCACTATCCTCTTTCTTTCCTTGTCGTAGAAAACAATGTTAAAATCAGGTATTTCTTCCCCTTTCTTCTATTCAAAGGGGACCAGCTTCAGTGTAGGGACCACATACTGTCTAGGTGTGCTAGCAGTTGGTACGTTTGGCTCCTGATACTCAGGGTTTTCAATGTCCTGGGTCTGTCCTCCAGCTATGTCAATGGCTGATTGTTCTATCTCTGTCTGCGTCAGCTCTGGCCTTTCTGCTTCTTGCTTCTGTAGCTCCTCATCAAGCTTCTTCTTCATTTATTCCTCTTCATTCCTTGCATCTTCCTCTTCTTTTCTAGATGCCTCTTATGCAACTTTTATTTTCTCTTCCTCTTCTCCCTGCAACCACCCTGCAGCTTCTTGTGCCAGCCTTTGGGCTTCCTCATTTCGTTTCCTTGCTTCTTCATCATCTTTGGCTTGTTCATCCTGCCCCTTCCCACCTTTTTTGGTTATCTTCTTCTTGAACCTTCTCCTCAAGGCTGTCATGTTCAAAGCACTGCGGAAGACCGATTCTTCCCTATCCCAATGGTGGGTGTATTCAAAATGGACATTGTTTTTTTTGCAGTGCTTAGCCACTTTGCTGTGAGAATCATTTATATGGAAGGGCATCTCACCAAAATGAAACCTTTCCAACTCTTCTACAAATTCATCTGCTTTCTTCACCCTGGTAAACCTGTAACTTCCTAACTTGAAAGGCAAAGGGGGATAGGCAGCCTTCTTATGTTCGAACAAAAAGCTTCCTATGCCATCCAGGAAGACTTTCCTAACTGCCTCCTTGTGAATGATGTAGTCAGTGGCATATTTGGGCAGTAGGGAGGGTGCTCTTGAACCTCCAAACATTCTGAAGTAGAGGCCATCCTCAGTCAAATAGTAATCTACATATTCTTCAATTACTTGCAACGCCTCCTCTGACATGCACTCACACTCCTTCAGGAAAATGAGCCTATACAATGGCATGATGAACTATTCACAGAACTCACGGTAATGGCTATGGTATTTATGTGCCCATAGTGGCTTGTATGCAGCATAAATAGGCATCCTCTCCATATCCCAAATGCATCTTAGACCGGGGAAAGGTTTATTGCACAGTATGCAATCAACAAGTATCGAACTCATATAAAATTCAGGCCTCTTTTGGGACACTCCTCCCAAGGCTGAGGCCATACAGGTTGAAATATTGTTTGATACTATGTTAGCCCAGTTGAAAATGGTCCCCTGGGTTGCAACATAAAAAATAATGGGTATCCACTCTAGTTTGAAGAACCTGCCATGAGCTCTTCCAAAAATCCTGTTAAGCATTAAAGCTATGAACCTGTATGGGGCCCTTAAGCTTGCTGTATCATACTCTTCTGTAGGCCTGGTTCCGAAATGTTTTCTTGATAACAACATTCTTTTAAGGGTCTCAACAAGGTCCATTCTAATGTTATTTAACCAATCGTCAGACAGAAAAACTTGTGCTTCTGGCAGGTGGTAGCCCAGTGCTACATATCCTGGGCTATAAGCAGCATAGCCTTGTTTTCCCGCATTCTCCAGGATCATAGTAGTTACATATTCCCGGGGAAGAATCCAACCAATCACTTCAGAGCATGGGAAAAGCTCTGGTCTTGTGGAAATCTTCATCAGTGAAGATCTCTCTATGTTGGCATAAATACTTTCTTCTTCCAAGCCCATATCAGGCACCTCTCGGCGCGTGATCAACCTGTATATCTCTCCCCATTGGTACTCCAACTCTACACCAGATATGCACTTGGTGTCTTCATAGATGTACTCAGTTTTGGTGAGAACTTCTACTTCGGGCTCCTCCTCGACCATAGGAGCCTTCTTCTTTTGCCTCTTCGACATTTCGAGTTCGGAATCTTCCTGTCATAGATGAAATTATAAACATTAAGCCATTTCCAGATAAGTTGCAAACGTTGAGACAACAGAGTGTAGTGTTTCACTTCATCTATGTTTAGCATGACAAAAATTACTTAAATGAAGCCAATATATGCAAGCTAACACTGTTGTCTAATACCAAACAATTTTATTAACCAATCTCGAGCGGGAAACAAATTTACATTGAAATGAAGAAAATTTCGGCTATCTGCGGGCGCCATGATCATCGCGCCGCGCGGGAAAAACCAGTGGAAATTATTCCAGTCCTAATAGCGGTGTGATTTAACAAAAAACCACCCATGCAACCTATGATCAATAACTTAAGTGCAGTGATATATCCCCCTCCACCGGCATGGATTTGAAAACGACCGTGAACCAGGCGCGCGGGACAGCGCAGTGAAACACGATTGGTCTGAAGGATACGGGTAGCATGAAAGGGAGGAAACTAGTCCAAACATCAAAGGAAAGCCACGGAAAATTGTCCCCCATCAAAACATCATCACACAGGGCGGATTGGTGCAGACAGCGTAACGACCGTCTACACCAAACCCCCTATTCTCTAAGCGCAGGGTTGCATTAACAAAAGGCCGCAGTAAAACAACTATCATGTGGGTGAAAACGCCCCCCACGAACAGTTATGATACAAATCCCCAACTATATATACAGGAAAATAATGGGGCCAAAGGTAAAACGGTCGTGGGAAAACCCAACCATAGAAAAATCAACCAAAGACTCGAACAGAACGGGATAATGCAATGAGGAGCCTACCTAGAAACGCTGCGCGGATGGCAGGAAGAAGGGCGTTCAAGCTTCCACAGCTGAAGCCACCTAGAACGAGCGTACACCGACAACAGGGTCCGACCAAGCTCAAGAAAATGATAGCACACGAGAGCGATAGTCGAAATAACAATCCAAATTACAATAATAGAATAATAAACTCGACCCCAAATATATATAGTCAACCACGTGCTGCGGGGAACAAAATAAAAATTGGAGGGAAAAAATAAAAAGATTGGAGGTCGTAGGCATATTTCCTTCCGCAACGTCGGGTGGCCAAACCAACAGGTTATCCACAAAGCTTATCCGCATCAGAGCTTCACAAGGCTTAATCGTCGGAGCAATAGCGAAAACAAGATCTGCAACGGTGGAACCGTAAAGGACATCAACGTCCACTATTGGCAAAGATCGAAGGGAAATCAAGTAGACGAACGGAAGGATAGTGACTTTTCCATCCACAACGGCGGAAGCCCAAAACTTAGAGATCGGCGAAAACAACAACGCGGGGTTCAAAAGTCAAAGCGACGATCGGGGAGCTTCGTGATTTTCCATCCGCAACTGTGAGGAAAGTATCAATAAAAGTTTCGATGTGAAAACCAAAACCCAGCCGATTAAGACAACGCATCGGAGAAAAATAATGAAGCTGGAGCTAATTATTATTCCGCAACGGCGGGGCGCAAGCAGAAAAATCTTCCGATTCAAACACTTGAAAAACACTCAAAGGAAAAAAAACAAAAGTGGATCATTTCAGGCATTAGAAACAATCTTTCTTGAAGATTCATTAAATCAAATCAAAGAAGAAAATCAATCTAATATAAGCAAAGGAGGGTCCTTAAATTTTTTGGAATTTTGGGAAAATGTTGCAGCTGCAACACTTCCCAAAAATGCACACCCAAATGCAAATGCAATTCTACCTTTTCAAATGAAAAGGGAAATATCAATGCACCCCAAACAATATTCAAAGCAAATAAAAAAGAGATCTAGAGAACATCAAACATAAATAAACCAAAAATGTTTCCTATCTTTTCATGCTTGAAAAAGATGCATAAAAAACTAGTTGGAAAGATGATTTCACTAACGTTTCCAAACAAATCTAACTCTAATGCACACAAAGATGAAAATAGACATTTCTTCTTAATGAAAGTAAGATCTAGAATTTCAAACAATCATGCACAAAACAAGAAGAAAATCGTTCAACAATGCTTGTGAATAAAGAAAAGGAGAGAGAAAACTAAAACTTGTCTTTGAAACAGACAAGGAAAGGAAGAACCAATCTTTCCTACCAAACACTGAAAAAATCAGCATGAAAAAGGAAACAAGAATCACCCCAAGCAAAGAAAGACTCAAAACAACATGGATCACTCATGCATTCCAAGTCCAAAACAAACCAAGGCATAGACATGAAAATGAAATGTATATTTCCAATTCCAATGAATAATATCTACAGAAAAGAGCAAGAGGTTTCAAGCAAAGAAAATAATGCAAAATCCAATGCAAGAAACATGAACTCTCTTTGAATGCAGAAAGAATACACTTCATTTTCATCAAAAAGTAAGCCAAAAACAAACAAAAATCAAAATACAAAGTCTGGAACAGGGCCTACCTGGCACCGCACAGATGAAGCTGCTGACAGGCGGTTTTGACGTAGAACTGCTCCTTGCTCATTAGATTCAAGCGGTGGCACCACTTATGGCTAACTGGACTCAAATGGTGGCACTGCTCCTTGCCAAAAACACATGTGCGACCTTCCCCGAATAGATCCAAAACACAGAGGAGAACGAAAGATTAAGTCAGAAAAAGACCATATCAAGGTAAAAACTGATAGATTGAGAATAAAAGAGAGCATAAAAGGTCGAAATAATTCAGATCTAGAATAAAATATTTGAGAATAATAGATTGAGAATAAAAGAGAGAATAAAAGGTCGGAATAATTCAGATCTGACTAAAGAGAGTTGGAGAAGGAGCCTAGATTCGGACAAGAGTTGAAGAACTAAGGAAGATCAGATCAACTGATACATATATTTATTCCCCAGTGGAGTCTCCAGATTTGTAAGCAGGAATATTTCACCTTCTGTGGACAAAATTTGTTCCTCTGGTCTGAATGGTTCAGATCCAGAACAAATGAATGACAAAGGATGAAGACCCTCCCTAGATATTGTAGATACCTGGAATGTCTGCTTCGATAGTAAACCAGTGTACCTACAATCATATTAAGCATGCAAACACATCAAAGCTACCAAAACATAATCTATTAATCCATGTTAGTGACTAAGAAATCCAACAACATTTACATGTGAAATTCAACAACAACAGAAATGTGGAACGGAAATCAGCTTTGCATTAAGATAAAATGGAGAAGTTTACAACCAATTAAGCCTTAGTGTTGACATGCATCTCCATGAAACCAACACTTCATCCCCATAAGCTCCAAATTTTCTCTCTATGCTCTCCAATGGCTTGGGCCAAGTGGTCAATCCAATCGCACAACAATACCTCTATAGTCCCCCCCCTCAACCATAAACATGAGCTTATATTTATAAGGCTCAATGGATAGGAATGGTTGAGATATTTTTGGATGAGGTGGCCTCTAAGATCCTATGATGGGGGATCTCGAGCTCAACTGACCCACAATGTTAGCGATAAGAGATGACATGAGGCTCATGATCTAGAAGCCTTGAGAAACCTCTTTTTTTTTCCCATTTTACCCAAGGTACAACCTTTTGCCTCTTATGACAGAGCGGTTTAGGTTAAAAACGCTTATGGGCTAAAGTCTATAAGCAGTGGCACCGCTTATGGTAAACAAGATATAGGCATTGTGAGAAAGGTACCACTCATGGATAACAAGGAAAGTGCGATGCTGAGTCTTTTTATGAAAGATTGACAATCAACATGGGTTTTCTCTCCAAGTGCTGGGATTTAAGGGCAACTATGTGAGTCAAAGGTCTTATCACATGGTGGTGACAGGATTTTGGTATAACATGGTTCATGCAAGAGTGTTTAGTAACATGTTATGTGGGAATGCTAGCCACACCTTCACGGTCGAGCATATGTGAATTTGACCCCCATGTGCAAAAATTTCACATTCACTTACCGAGCAAAACCCTAGTTTCCAAAATTGACCAAAACAATGGTCTCTTATCCATGGAACAAGATTAGAGGGCCACCCTAGCACTATCTCAATTTCTTGAATCCAACGAAGATGAAGGTTCGTCGATCTGAGCAACGATCATGATTCTATGGCACGTTGAATCCCACCTCCTACAGGCTTTCAGGGACACCTGTTGAATCCCTACCCAGGGCATAGAATGGAAACTATGCATCAAAAAGGGATTCTGATAGGTTGTGAAAGTGTGTTTATGCATGTTTTATGTGGGAACACTAGCCACACCTTCATAGTCAAGCAATATGTGAATTTGACCCCCATGTGCAAAAATTCCCATTCACTTACTAAGCAAAACCCTAGTTTCCAAAATTGACCAAAAAAATGGTCTGTTATCCATGGAAACATATTAGAGGGCCTCCCTAGCACTATCCTGATGTCTTGAATCCAATGGATCTGATGGTTCATCAATATGAGTAATGGTCATGATTCTATGGCACATTGAATCCCACCTCCTATACGATTTCAGGGCCACCTGTTGAATCCCTACCCGAGGCATAGAACGGAAACCATGCATCAAAAAGGGCTTCCGAAGGGTCATGCAAGTGTTTTTAGGCATGTGTTATGTGGGACGCTAGCCACACCTTCATGGTAGAGCAATATGCGAATTTGACCCCCATGTGAAAAAATTTCACATTCACTTACTCAGCAAAACCCTAGTTTCCAAAATTGACCAAAAAAATGGTCTCTTATCCATGGAACTAGATTTGAGGGCCTCCATAGCACTATCTCGATGTACTAAATCCAAAAAATTCAACGGTTCGTTGATCCAAGAAACGTTCATTATTCTATGGCACGTTGAATCCCAACTCCTATAGGATTTCAGGGACACCTGTTGAATCCTACCCGGAGCATAGAATAGAAACCGTGCATCAAAAAGGGCTTCTGATGGGTTTTGAAAGCATGTTTAGGCATGTGTTATGTGGGAATGCTAACCACACCTTCACGGTTGAGAAATATGTGAATTTGACCCCCATGTGCAAAGCATTCACATTCACTTACTGAGAAAAACCCTAGTTTCCAAAATTGACCAAAAAAATGGTCTCTTATCCATGGAACCAAATTAGAGGGCCTCCTTAGCACTATCCCTATGTCATGAATCCAACAGAGCTGATGGTTCGTCGATTCGAGCAATGACCATCATTCTATCACACATTGATTCCCACCTCCTGCAGGCTTTCATGGACACCTATTGAATCCCTACCTAGGAGAAATAAATTATCGGAGTGAAGGAGATAATTATTAGATTCAAGGAGATGTCCTTATAGGATCAACTTCAAGATTCAAGGAAAATGCAATAGACATATCCCAGATAGAGTGGTAGATAATGGTCTTGGGATATAAGGCATGAGTCATGTAAGTATCAATATAATACAACAAATCCATTGTAGAAGTCTATTGAATTTATCAAAATTATCAAGCACTCAATGTATCAAACTGCATATAATCAATGAGACCATGAAACCAAAATATCTAACTACCACATACCTAACTACCTACCTGTGGTCATTCAACTAGACCATCGGGATCACCTCTAATAGCAACGGTATCCTTTGGCCTCTCATGCTCGGAGTAAGGCAACAAGTATCGTGACTTTGATGAGTTCTTGTTTGGCATTGTTTGCAGCTAGAGGTTTGTGCCAATAACTAAGATTGTATAATGGTATACAATTTGACCTAGTCTATAATCTTCAAATACATAACCTTTTTTCTTTTGTGCATGGGAAATCTACGTCAAATATTCCCCTTTGATAACCATCAACCCAATTGGAAAATCATTTCCCTCAGAGTCACTTAATGAGACAATGAGGGTCTGCTTCCCATCCAAGCAACATGCCAGCCAGTAGTCAATGTTCCATTCATTGTCTCTCAGGGAAACCACTGCATATATGTGCCCTGCATAAAATAAAGTGCAGACCTAGGAGTCAGCTAACTAAACACAACTAGTCGTCAAACATTTCAAAGTGATCAACATAATAGTCGAACCTGGTTGTATGAGATCTGAAATGTGGTCATAGTCATGTGAAATAATCGGCTGGCCCTCCTCCAACTAGGATAATTCTGAAGTTATTTGTCGACCAATTCAGAGTGATACACGATCCCAACGACAACCTAATCTTTGGATTCACAGTTGTCCTATTCACCACTGCTACATGGATAACAAAAACAAGAGAGTTTTCTTGTCCACATTTCAACTATAGCATTATTTGACATCCTAACTAAATGGAATGCATGAGTTCCTTGGATGGTCTTGCACTCATATAGGTGTGATCTATATACATCGAACACCTCCCAAAAATATCTATGTACATGTGCTTTTTGAGATGATTGGTCTTCTTGCCTTCTAGCTCCCTGCACCATCACTGAAGAACACCATGCAACAATGGTCTTTGTGTCTCGAATGGGCGAAATAGTTGTGAATTTCATCTATTTCCTACGTAATGCAGTATTGATGCATGCACCTGCTCCATCTTGTTCCCCTTTTTCGTTTCTGGTCTCAAAATAGTTCAAAATATGTGGCACCTTGTGCCTCTTCTGGAGAATACACAACCATTGGAAGACATGGGAATTTTTCAATTGCCCCGCACAACCATCAGACCAAATCCAATGTTGTTCCATATGTATATTGTTATCCTCCAAGTGTTTGTAGAACAATTGAAATTTATGTTGTACAAAATCCAAGTCATGACACCTGTCATCACTTATGTAAAAGTGATAGTCCTTCAATATAACCCTGTTCTCTTCAGTACTATCTACCCCATGTCTATAGGTGATATGGACCACTATGCTGACCTGATCTAGGTGATAATATTGTATCTGAATCTCATTTTGTGGTTGAATAGTGTATTTTTCCACAAAATCGACCACTGATAATATAGTTCCAATAGGAAATGTATCCTTGCACACCCTAAACTGCTCATCTTCCCAACGAGCCACATGTACATGCTTTACATACTATTGTGTCTTTTCAAATAATTCCTCCATGAAGTTGGATACCAGTACCTGGGAGATCAACAATAAATATGCACAGATCAATAGGTTGTTACATATATGAAGTAGCAATAGATATCAATAGGAAAAAATACTATGCAGGAACTCGTTGCTAACCTTAGAGGTGACCAATTGTATTTTTTTCCTTTCATTCCCTCCACTGATATCATACATGACATATTTGAATGACTGTAGGTTCACTTCATGTCTCCCAAGTTCATGCTCATCGGTGACATGTATGCATTTGTCCGAAAATTCCTTTCTACCACACCTTGGTCATGTCCACTTTGATAAAATGTGCAACCTTCTATCCTTATACACAAGATGTTATGGATAAACTCTCTAGATTATGTCCGTGGTAATGTAGTTGGGAATTCCTGCACATGAGTGTTATTCAAAACACACAATATATGTATATATGTGTCATAATAATAAGCGTACTCAATGTGATATCAACAACAACCTGTGTTATGAGTTGTGTTTATTTTAACATACCATGGTTTGCATTTCTCGAAGGATCTTTGGACCAAGTTAAGTTCATTATGTTCATGCCTAAAGATCTCATATAATTATGTTTGTGTCATGTCAAGAAAATGTTTAATGTGGGGCTTACAATCCCTTGAACCCATTCTGAATTTTAGTACATCTTTTTGGTTGGATGAAGGTCTATTATTGTCACACCAAAAATATTGCACCAGTCCCTTTACCGCATCAATGAGCTTCATATCAGAGCGTGGAAACCTTCCAACGAAGGACCAGACATCTATTTCACCAGAGTCAAGTTGTTCTCTTCTAGAACAATACCTATGCAGTGCTTAGATATACAATCCTAGAAGTTTGGATGTAGGCTTAAGAAGGTGAAGGGGCCTGGTGCTTTTGTTCACGATTGATTTTAACAACACACGACGAGCTGCATTGCTATCCTTTGAACGAGATTTCTTTACAATATTATTAATTGCATCTACCAAAATTCTGACAACGTAAGAACTTGGTTCAAAACTGTTTATCATCTTTATCCTTAGGTTTTTCCTAACAACAGTCATAGACCTAGATTTTAAAAACGATATAAATAATCTACATTTATCTCCATCACATTTAGAATCAAAATAGTTGTCAAGTATCTGTTGAGCTTGATATGCAATATTGCATTTAGACAGCGTACCTTCAAGCAAACCAATGAGACTTTCATCGATTTGTATAGGTTTTGGAGTTCTTCGGTGTGAAGTTGCTAACGGAGATAGGGAGTTTGGAATTGCACCCGATACCATACCACTCGGTTGGTATTGCGTTTGAACATGAGCTTCATGTCCTTCTGTGTCTTCTTGACGGTCGGACGGTGGCAATTGGAAATCCTCTTGAGTGGTCTGAACAACATTGTCTTCTTCGAGCATACCTTCGACATTCAATGTATCTCTAACTTCATCACTTGTATACCCACATTCAATTAAATATGCAAAGGTTTCAGGTGGCCTTGATGTGCACCTATGTTTTACTCCTTGATCAGTGCCATGCAGTGCTCGTTCTTCTACGGATATGGTGACCGAAGGCCCCTAAAGCGAATGCTTTTGTCTTTGTTGATGTGGATTGGTAGGAAGAACTGTGGCATCCTCAACAACCAGAATTGGTTGAGTGTCCATAGAGCATCTTCGATTGGTCATGTCATTTCTTTTCTTCTCTCTAATTTATTCAAGGATTTCATTGGGTATCTGCTTCCTTGCTGATTTTCTTGCTCGATTGTGTGAGTTTCCCATGACCACAATGATCAATGATATATATGATTTCCTTTTCTAGCTCCTTAATGGGAAACTACCCAGGCTTGGTTTCTTTCTTGCTCAGCTGTGTCTAGATACTCAAGATAGGGGGAAGATTGGGAAGAATGTTGCCTTTGCTAGCTCCCCAATTCCAAGAAAAACAATGGTAGAGATGCTCTATGGTGCTCCTCAAAGGGAAATTCCCCAAGCTTGGTAAATATCTTGAGAAATCGTGTCTACATACTCTTAAGCTAGGGGGGAGATTGGGAAGAATACATTGCCTTTGTTAGCTCCTCAATTGCAAGAAAAACAATGGTAGAAATGTTGTATGGTGCTCCTAAATGGGAAATTCTCCAAACTTGGTTTCTTTCTTGCTCAATTGTGTCTACATAATCGACCACAGTGACCAAGTTAATGTTTCCTTTGCTAGCTCCTCAATTGCAAGAAAAACAATGGTGGAGATGCTCTATGTGGCTCCTTGCTCAATCAATGGATTCTTTCTTGCTCAATTCATTCTTTATTTCTTGCTTCTCAATGTATACCATGCTCCAAGCAATACTTAGAAACTTGTGGTGGAGATGCTTGATTCACAAAACAAGATTGTGTGAAAATATGGTGAAGAAGATAATGTTCACACACTGTCTATAACTTGAATTTGCGTGCGAATTGTCAAAGTTGCGAAAATGTGTTTAGAGTGTTTCTCGGGCAATGACTACTACTATTTATACTAAGGATAAATGCACACGCATTATTGTTAACAAAAACGAGGGCGTGTTTTACTCTAAAAGAATTTTGGAGCATTTAAGAAGGTAGTTTCACAGCTAAGGGATCATTCAAGGTTTAGGGGGAGTTAATAAGCACTCCCTTAATCTTTGTGCCTTAACATCTCCCCTTTCTTCAACCTAGTTTTACAACTCTAGGGATGTGTGAAAAGGGGATACATG